>CM020186.1:13940258-13958246 GCA_009805545.1 Oryza longistaminata | reverse complement strand
GAAAATCTTGCTGTAATAAGAAAATACCCAAAAATGTCCATCATATGGCTTTCGAGGGTCGACAAAAGATTGGTTTCTTGATGCAGCATTGTCGAGTTATCCGCAGTGTATTTGCCTTAGATAAGAATGACATACTATCTGCCCAGGGCATTAAATTCAATGAGTCTCCTTTGAGAGTAGTTGGGCTTTATATTTTCGGCTTCAAAAAAATTTCCTGTTGAACCAGTATTTATGAAGCACTTAAGATATCTTGATTTGTCTAGTAGCGACATAAATACACTACCTGAAACAGCTAGCGCACTGTATAATTTACAAGTGTGATACTCAATAGATGCAAGAGTCTGACTCACCTCACCAGATGGCATGAAATTTATGATCAGCCTTCGCCATGTGTACCTTGATGACTGTGCTAGACTAACAAGCATGCCAGCTGGTCTAGGACATCTCATTAACTAGGTGAAACCCCGCGCATTGCTACGGGAATTTAGTATAAAAAACAATAAAAAAAATAACGTGTAAGAAAGCTAAATAACATCAGATTAAGTAAATTAATGGTTTATGATATTTAAATTTAAATAATATGTAGAATGGTAATTCAAACGTAAAAAATAAGGTGGTATGACTTTATGGAAGAAGAAAAGTAGGGAGATAGTTTGGACCGGTAGATTAATCATCTAAAGGCTAAAACAATGATTTGATATGACTTAATTAGAGGAAAAAAAGGAGAAAGATAATTTGACCATAGATTAATCATTTAAGCACTAACTAAGTGAGGATGAACTATATATAAGTATATAAAGTATCATAAGCATAATAAAGATACAATTGAAACATTATATGAATTATGTTGGATGATAATTTAACATGTTTGTATTTGAAAAGCTCTTAAATTATAAAACTATAAGATATAGCATGTTTGTATGATGTTTTAATGTGATGATTGTTAGTGGATGATGATGTGCATTGTGTTAGTGGATGATGATGTGGCATCTTTGCATGTTTAAGCTTAAGGAGTAGTGGGGGATAACTTTATAGTAAGATAGGATTTACGGAACATTGACCAAGTTCGTACTTGGCAATGAATCTGGGTGCAGAGTTCATGAACTCAAAGACTTAAAAACTTGAGGGCAAGTTGCAGATATTTAATTTGAACAACGTAACAAATCCCATAGAAGCAAAAGAAGCCAACCCCTGAGCATAAGACAAATTTGCAGCAGCTAGCACTTTGCTGGGGCACTTTCAAATATTACGATGCACATCCTGAAGATTTGCCACTATATCGTCCTGAAGAAGTGCTTGATGCTCTTAAGCCTCCCAACGGATTGACGGTTCTAAAGCTGAGGCAGTATATGGGCACTAAGTTTCCAATATGGATGGAAAATGGAGTCACACTGCACAACATTGTTAAGCTAAATTTAATCGACTCCATAAATTGTATGAAACTTCCATCAGTTTGGCAGCTTTCCTTTCTTGAGGTTCTCTGACTAAAAGGCATGAATAAGTTGAAATACTTGTGTAACGGACACTGCTCTGATAAAGAATGTGATCATCAATTAGTGGCATTCCCAAAATTAAAACTCTTGTCACTAGAACAATGGAATCCTTGGAGAACTGGCAGGAACATGAAGTTGAACAGGTAACACCGGCTAATTTTCCAGGGCTAGATGCAATGGGAATCATTGATTGCCCAAAATTGATAGCTATGCCTAATGCTCCGGTTCTCAAGTCGTTAAGTGTGATAGGAAACAAAATATTGATTGGCTTATCGTCAAGTGTTAGTAATCTGTCGTATCTATATCTTGGTGCAAGTCAAGGGAGTTTAGAGAGAAAAAAAACACTATGGTATCTCTATAAAGGAAACCTGAAGAAACCACAGATTCAAAGGAGCATATTTTGGCCCATCACTTTTCGTCATGGGTTTCACTCACTAAATTACACCTACTAGGAGATTCAGTGCTCTAACATCAGAAGATATACATAATAGAAGGGCCACGTGATGTCTGTGCGGAAATTGGATCTAATTTCTTGCGACTGCTTCATCCAATATGATACATTGCATTCACGCACCACTCTGGTTCTGGAAATCATTTGCGTGCTGAAGACTTAGGTGGTGTTTGAATACAGAGACTTAACTTTAGTCTCTGTATCTAGACACTAATTTAGAGTATTAAATATAGACTATTTACAAAACTAATTACATAATAAAAACTAATTTACGAGACAAAATTTTTAAGCTAATTAATCCAATTAGATAATGTTTACTGTAGCATCACATAGGCTAATCATGGATTAATTAGGCTCAATAGATTCGTCTCGCGAATTAGTCCAAGATTATGGATGGGTTTTATTAATAGTCTACGTTTAATATTTATAATTAGTGTTCGAACATCTGATATGATAGAGACTTAAAAGTTTTAGTCCCATCTAAACAGGTCTTCACAATCGAGTATTGTGACAGCCTCACCTTTGGCCGGGGGAGGAATTTCAAACCTTGACTTCATTAAAAAAACTCGTCATTAGATATTGCAAAAACTTCACAGTATGCCACCTACCAAGTCTCAGTGAAGTCCTCTTAAGATGGGGGCATGCATAATTTGGAACTGTTAGAAATCGAATTTTGCTCCAACTTAGTGTCTTTCCCTAAAAGCTTGAGCCGCCTAGAGGTATCTTGAGGATAGGCAGCAGCAATGTACTTGTGGGCCTACTTGAAGGACTGGGTTGCCTGGGCACTCTAAGAACTTTGTCAATTGTTTCTAACCCAAGAATTGAAGTCCCTTTTTTTTTTGAGTTGAGACTTCTCTTTATCGTGTAGGAGTACGTATGAATAACCGGATACGAAAGGTTTTCCTCAGCTCAGCGACATCGACCATTGGTGTGTTGTGTATGCAATGCAAGCAATCTGTCACGGAGGTATTTGGAACTAGGTGAATAACAATAACTAAAAATAATGCGTAAGATAGCTAAATAACATAAACAGATAAACTTGCATAAGCACTAAAATCAATTGATGTGATATGGCTTAATTAGAGTAGAGAGAAATAACATTAACCAAGTGAGGATAAACATACATAGATATATAAGATATTATAAAAAAATAATGAAGATATATATTGAAATATTATGTGAATTATGTGGGATGAAGATATAACATGCTTTTATTTTAAAAACTCTAAAATGTAATAAATTTTAAATTATAAATAATATAGCATGTTTGCATGATATTAAATGTATTGATTGTTAGTGGATTATGATATGTCAATTTGTTAGTGGATGATGATGTGGCATCTTTGCATGTTAAGTTTTAGGATTTAGTGGGTTATAACTTTACAGTAAGATAGGATTTGGAAGGAAAGTACAAGCGTCCGATTTAAGAAAAAAAATAATGAAACATTAAGTTATACATAATTGAAAAAAAAAATCAGTCACTGAAATATTTTTTTTGGTTAAGCATAGTGAAAACACGCGGTGAAACTTATCATTATCACGTATACAACATTTAGTTTTAACGTATGTTTTTTTTCACCAAAATATAATCATGTGATTCTTATTGTAAATATTTAATTATAACGAATACAACGGTAAAAAATATTTAAAAAAATCATAAAATACATGCATGATTATATAATCATGAATGTAGACAAAGGCTTGTTTAGATTCGTCGTTCTAGGATGTGTCATATCTCATTCTAAGTTAAGTTATTTTGGGACGGAGAGAGTATTACACTTTCTACGATCTACGGGGCTATGTCGCAACCATCATTTAGTGCGAGAGTATGACCTGGCCAAGCAATTAACCAATTATAACTAGTAATATGTCCAAGCTAACGCTACGATGTGACATTTGATAACTCGAACAGAAAAAAATATAATGTCACAATGATATTTAATATTTTAATGACATTACATACGGATGCTATTAAAGTTCAAGAAAAAAAATACATAAAGAGCTATGCCGGTGACAATCACGCGGTGCAAGGTCCATGGGCCTACGGCTGGTTGCGTTGCTGGGCCGGTTCAAGGCTCTTCAACGGTTTCTAGCAGTTCACCGGGAAACAACCACTATTTGCCTCAAGTGTGGCCATGTGGCAAGCCACAACTTGCTTAAGTTGTGGTTTGACAAACTTAGCCATCAACCAAACACCCCCGAACTTCATCAGATATGATCCTTACATACATACAATTTCCACCGCCCAAAACAGGAACTGCATTTATGCCTAACCCTGGAACTAGTCAATCAGTAGGGTGGTTAGTTCACCATACACCGTGCATGACTACCCATCCTCACAAATAATAGTGTTCACTTCAAACTATCCCATACACCGACAACTCATTTTTTAACACTAAGTATGTCGTTGGAACAAATCCCTCCCGAAGATATCACACCATGCATTCCCAAAGATAGTATCTTGTAGCTTGATAACTTTTGGCGTCTGAAGACAAGAAAACATACCGTGAATGCAAGCTGCGAAAGGGAGGTGAGATCCCTGTATTTCGCGGTGAGCGTCATAACCTCATTCCAGAAGTATGGTGGCCCTGACGATTCGAGCCTAGCATGTAAGCGCGTAACGAAGATTCGATGAGAGAGTTATTACATTTCAATGTGTTTAGATAACAGAAAACAAAAAGGGGATACCTCGTGCTCACGGGCAAGCCGAATTGTATCCCATCGATGTAGAGTTTGCATTCAACAACAAGCTCTGGAACCTTCTTGTTGGTCGCCAAGGTGGTACAATCTGACAAACAAGAATGCCAAATAGGATCACAGATTCACAGTCAGTAATTGTTATGAGCTTAATATTAATTTGATACTGGTTACAACATGTGAGAGAGTTAAGAGTTGCTAATCTCTCCTTTCTATAAAGCTAATGCCCACTAAATACCTAAAGCTCAACATGCAAGCATATTGTACAATTTATTTCATTCTAAAACTAAATATACACATGCTAAATCATCATTCTCAGATCATTTTCATAATATTTCAATCCAAATCATTTCATTATTTCTCCAATATCTAACATAATATATCCTGCAGCAAAGCGCGGGGCATCATCTAAGTACTTAGAAAAAGGGCCTGCATGATGCTTCGCCGATCTGTTGTTGCCCTTTCAATGCTATTCTTGCATTAGGTGTGTTTCTTCAATGCGCGCTATTAAGCCTTGGTTTAAGGTTTTGATTGTTCTCCTGGCCTGTGATGCCTGTCCGCGTTCAATTCCCAAGCTTGAAGAATGTCCTGCGCTACAGTGCTGGAGGAGTAGCTCATGGTGAAACGGCGACTCCGGGGGTCAAACCTACTCTACGCATATGCAACCCTGAAACCCGGCGTGGTCTACGTGTGCTACAGCGCCTGCCTTTTGTCCTGGATGGATAGCAGCATCTTGCTCTGGTAGTAGTACGCTGGTATGACCCGTCATGTAGTAGTACTGTAGCAGTAGTCGTTTTCCTGTGAAAGTTTCACACAGGATGGGCAACTGTTTCCATGCCTCGAGTTGATTCTTGGTGATTGGCACTTTGGCAGTGCGGCACGCTATTTTTCTCAGTTCTGGCAGTTAAATTTGACCGATCTATCTGAAATTTATGCGATTGCTGTGTACGCGAATAGGGCATAACAGAGCGGAGAGCACACATGCAAACAACGTGTGATGAATTCTAGGAATACAAACTGGGCAAGCCAGATCACCGGCACAAGGTTTGCACATGGGACAGGAGGAAGATGCCTCTGTCCTTGATCGGCAGCGCCATTAAATCAACTCCTAATTGAGCTTACCGATGACTCCAGTCAGTGGATTACGACTAACTAATGATCGCCGATTATGCCCCAGTCAGAGTGAGAACCCTTGGAACTTGCATCTGTTCTGGCGGTATCTGCTTATCAATTATCATCAATCAACTTATGATGAACATGTGGAGGTGTAGTTGCACTGCGCAACTTGCCATGCTCCTCTCCTTCATTTTGCAGTTGATTTAAACTCTAACCCACCTTAATAAAAGCTGTTTTTGGCTCAAGTTGAAAAAAAAAAAACAAGATCAGCCATGATATTCAGGTATTACTGCGAAAAAGGAGGGCTTGAAATTGGTCGATTGGCCGCTCAACGGAACAGTACTAGCTTCTGTAGAGCAGGTACAATAGCAGGTTATTAGCCAGCTATAAACATATTTTAATTAGATAAAAGATGAGAGGGAAGATAAGCGGGCTACAGATTTATAGCCAGCTGCAGCACGGACTCCAAAACGCAGTGTGTGTATGATAGGTGGGACCATATATTAATAGTATAGTAAGCAACTATTGTATGAATTGGCTTATTAGATTGACTATAGATGAAGAGGGCATATCAGGTGCAAACAGGGTAAATGTTGGAAATATGCAAACCAACCGTTAGATCCTATTCCAAGGGATGAGATCATAATGTACCCCTTCCAACTGTACATTTTACGTTTACCACCCCACTTAACATATGTTTTACTGAAAATATCAGGACCATGTTATCCCGCTCTCAATTCCAAAATCCCCACCTCAATTCTCAGCTCCTCTCCATCTAAAAGAAAAGGTCTCACCCTCAGCTAGTCCCCTACCCCCTCCTTCCGATTCGAACTGATGAGAAATCCCCACGATTATGTGCTTCCCTGACTCCCTCGAGCTTCCTCCTCGCATCCAATCTTCCTCCTCCATTCCTGCTCCAGAGGTATGGACAAAAGCTCAACAAGTGTTCATCTAGGGTTAGGGTTTGGGGTGGCGGTGGCAGATGGGGCTGGTCTTCAGTCATAATCGAGGTGTGCTCCCATTTGTTCTTGACCTGATTTGTTCCTTATGCATTTGATTTGTTGTGTTCCTCTGCACAAGCTTGCCCACTTGCATTGGGTGCAGTAGTGTTCTTTTGTTGCAACCCATGATTGGGGAAGATGGAGAAGATGGAGAAACTCACCCAGGGACACTTTGGTGACGAGGGGGAATCCCTGGCCAATAATCTTTCTCCTCCTGGCTCAATTTGGTGTGGTCGGGAGCTCAATGGAATTAATTCGTCTTCAGTCAACCAAGGTGGGTTCCCAACTTCCCTTTTTTGTACTAATTTGTGTTCCTTGTCCACAATTTTGACTGTTTTTTTCCCCGTGCACAAGCTTGCTCACTTGCACTAGGTCCTAGTGTTCTGCTGTTGCTGTGCACAAGCTTGCTCCCTTGCACTAGGTCCTAGTGTTATGCTGTTGCTACTCATTAATTGGGAAAGTTGAGGGAAAGTGGATCTGCTGCAAGGCATCAAACCACCAGGTGAATCCTGAACTTAGGCCTCAAGGTCTGCTTAAATTTCTAGTGCCGAATACCAGAATATGTGCTACTAAAATTGAGTCTGTCTATTCATTTAAAACAATATGTTCCAATAAATCCCTGAGCTTGTTCTGAAGGGAATTACTCCTTTGTTTTTCTTTTCATTTAAAAACAAGACGTACCAAGAAATGCTTCCAATTTGGGTTGTTCTGTAGGCAATTACTCCTTCGTTTTTTCTATTCATTTAAAAAACAAGATGTAAAAAGAAATGTTTCAGGTTTGGTTTGTTCTGAAGTGAATCACAACCTTTTGTTCATTTCATTAAAAAGCAACATGTACTAAGAAGCACTTCAGATTTGGTTTATTATGTAGTCAATCACTCCTTTGTTTTATCTTTTCATTTAAAAACATGATGCAGCTGAAGTGAATGACAGCTTTGATTTTCTTTTCATTAAAAAACAAGCTATACCAAGAGTAATTCATATTTGGTTTGTTCTGAAGTGAATCACTCATTTGTTTTTCTTTTCATTTTAAAAACAAGATGGAAAAAGAAATGTTTCAGGTTTGGTTTGTTCTGAAATGAATCACATTTTTTTCTTTTCATTAAAAAGCAACCTGTATACTTCAGATTTGGTTTATTATGTAGCCAATCACTCCTGTGTTTTATCTTTTCATTTAAAAACATGATGCAACAAGAGATGCGATTTGATTTGTTCTGAAGTAAATCACACTTCTGTTTTTCTTTTCATTAAAAAAAAGCTATACTAAAAGTAATCCAGATTTTGTTTGTTCTGAAGTGAATCGCTCCTTTGTTTTTCTTTTCATTAAAACAAGGTTGTACCAAGAGATCCTTTAGATTTTGTTGATTTATACATCATAAATGAACATAAGGTTAGTCTGAAGTGGAAGAATCTTGTCATTTTCATGCATCATTAACCAGCAACTAAGTTTACATTGAAACAGGTGACATAGAAACTGAGATGGATCAGATTGACAGTGCAAGCTCGGCTATTGGCATGGGAAGCATGGAATGTACTGACGCCCTGTCGGTTGAACTGAGCACATCTGCATATATGTCGGATGCATACAGTACACCAAGTCATAGCCGATGCATCCCATTTTGTGTATGTATCTGTACATTAAGATTCTTGTGGTTGCTTTAATGCACCTTCCATGACTTAAGTACTCTCGTGTTAGGATTCGTCATGCACACCAGAATGTGATGAGGATAAAAAACCAGCAAAGGGGATGATGTTTTCAACATTGGACGCTGCTGAGGAGTTCTATAGATTGTATGCTTTGGCTGTTGGTTTTGATGTGCGAACAGGACAGAGCAGAAAAGTCGCAGGCGTTGTAGTGTGGAAGAGGCTCTACTGCTCTAAAGAGGGAGAGCGGTCGTCAGGAAAAGAGCAAGGTAAAAGAATTACAGATATTGGTAAGCATGAGCGTAACACAAGAATTGTTAGATGTGGATGTGAAGCCAGGGTTACTGTGAAATGTACCAATGACAAGAGGTACACTTATTCTGAGTTTTTTGAGACACACACCCATGCTCTTGTTACACCTAGCAAGAAAATGTTCATGAAGGCCAATAGAAAAGTTAGTGACAGGGCTAAGAATGCACTGCTCTCATGCCATAAGGCAAGCATTGGCACATCTGCAGCCTTTCGATTGCTTCGTGTTAGTGAAGGAGGGTTTGAGTTTGTAGGATGCACAAAAAGAGACATTCAGAATTTCCACAGAAAAGTAAAATGTGCCATTAATTCAGCAGATGCACAAATGTTTATTGAGAGCCTACAAAGGAAACAGTGTGCCAACCCTGGCTTTTTCTTTGACTATGTATTGGATGATGAGAAGCGTTTGGTCAGTGTGTTTTGGGCTGATGCTACTTCTAGGAAAAACTATGCACACTTTGGAGATGTGGTGTCTTTTGATTCGACATATAAAACCAACCAATATGATATGATCTTTGCACCCTTTACTGGAGTAAACCATCACAAAGCGTGTGTGATGTTTGCTGGTGCATTCATCTCGAATGAAAAGATCGAGTCATACAAGTGGGTGTTTGAGACATTCTTGAAAGCAATGGACGGGAAGGCACCTAAGCTTATAATTACAGATGAAGATGCTAGCATGAAGGCTGCAATTCGTATTGTTCTCCCATTCACCAAGCATCGACTATGTATGTGGCACATTATGAGAAAACTTCCGGATAAGGTCAGACCTTCTTTAAGCGATAATGAACATTTCTATAAGGAAATGAACTGTTGTGTTTGGGGGTCAGAAACTCCTGATGAATTTGAGGGAAAGTGGGTTTCTCTTATTTCTGAATTTGGCTTGGAAGGCAACGAATGGTTAGATACAAGGTATGAAATCCGTGCTTCATGGGTTCCGGCTTATTGCAGAGATGTCCCTTTAGCAGGAATCTTGAGAACCACTTCAAGATCAGAGAGTCAAAACAGTTTCTTCCGCCACTTCATAGGTTACAAATACGCATTGGTTGAGTTTTGGCTTAGATTTGGTACTGCCATGGAGGAGCAACGACACCAAGAGCTTGAAGCAGACAATGCTAACTTGCATTCGACACCGAAGCTGCAAACAACTTGGGAGATAGAGAAGAATGGGAGTGAGGTCTTCACAAATAAGGTGTTCGGATCATTTCAAAAGGAGGTACTGGCTGCCCGGGATCATTGTTTTGTTGAGAACACACACCATGATGGCGAGCTGAAAACCATGGAGATAAGTGATGATTCTACTAAGAATAGAGTAGTCAGCCTCAACACATCAAGCATGGTGGCTAGTTGCTCGTGTATGTTACTTGAGTTAAATGGAATTCCATGCCGGCATATCATTCATGTTCTTAGAGGTGCAAAGTTGAAAGAGCTCCCTGGTCACTATGTGCAGAAAAGGTGGACGAAGTGGTGCAAGAGAGAAGCAGTGTTTGACATAGATGGCAACATACTAGAAGAGAAGGCAATATGCTCTGAGGATTCAGAAATGCAAAAAATGTCCTCATATGCACGCAATGACATGGAAGAATCGATTATTTTGGCTGCACAGTCAAGGGAAACCATGGAATTTGTGAGAACTAGCCTTGCCAACCTTCTTATTAGTGTAAGAAAAATGGTTCCTGTTCACCAACAAACAAGACAGGGAGAAATCGAAGCCTTCATTGGTTCTAACATTCCAGACAAAATTAACATACATGCACCGGGTGATATTAATGCTAAGGGAAGGCGTAAGAGATATAAAGGGCATGTAGATAAGGGTGGCCAACAAGACAAGGATGTAAAGAAGAGAAAAGAAAGCAACCCACGCTTGTGTGGATTGTGCAAGCAGATTGCTTTTCATGATAAACGCAACTGCCCCAACAAAGAAACTCTGTGATATTAGGTAAACCATTTCATAGATGCTACTCAATTTCTTCTAATAGTTTAGTTTATATGCAGATTTTTCACCAAACATATGACATTTGATTCATGTTATTGATGCTTGTGTTGACAGGATTCATGAGCAGCAGGAGCAGCTTGGAGGTTTTTTTGTAATGATTTTGCCAGCAGGAGCAGCTGGGAGGGTTTCTGTATTGTAGCAGCCATATTTTGGATTATGACAATCATTGCCACAAATGCACTATCATTGCACCATCTAATGGAACATAATCTATTATAGATGGTAGTACTGTTACTTACAATGACTTGCATAAGTTCTCCTAATAACTTGGCTAACTATCCTATATTCTGAATTGATATGTTTCTGTTTGGGCTAAAATGTTTCATTGGAATGTTGGTTTTTTTGAGCTACGAAATGTTCCATCACTTGCTTCAGTAATTTCTGATGTGTTGTAATGATGTGATCCAAGAGGATATATAACATTCCTGGAAATTATTGTAATGATGTAATGATGTGATTGTATTTTCATATCAAGTTTCTAACTGGACATGTTGCTCCTTATTAAGAAATCTTATTGTGAAATTTTGGAGTGGTTAGATGCTCATATCAACAGGTGATCTATAAATCTGTGCTCTATTTGCTGTGAGCAGTGCAATATTTTCACGCATCATGTTTGGCTACTATAGTTCTGTTAGTCAAGTTTGTACCTTTTGTGAATACATCATGTATTTTGTCTGCTCCCTAATGTACTCTGAACCATGTTATTTTGTTCATGCCAACTGGAATTGGTTACTATCTGTTGTTTTTATTTTCCTGTCAATTACCAGTGGCACATTGCCAGATTCAGTAAGCTTAGTGTATGCCTTGCACACCTGAAAAGTAAAACTCTTGGAAATTTGAATAAACTATCATGGTATCATTCCCTTCACGTTTCTAAATTGACTTGTTGTATGGACTAAAATGTTCCAGTGCCATTTACCTTCGTGTACTCTAATCAATCATCTCTCTTTCATTCACAACCAACAACTCTGACTGATAGTTATTTGTGGTATTAATGCCCAAAGTTGTCAAGAATCAGTGAGAACATAATCATTAACTATTGAAGTGTACAATATAAAATTCTTCCAACTCGGAATATTTTTTGGGAATACGCAAGATGCGCATCTTTGTATTAAGAGGAATAAAGATTATTTATAGAGTTTTGAAAATGAAAATCAAGAAGGGGACAGGGTACCGGATGGACAACAAAATCTACGGCCTAATCTCCTATAAAATTTTGCGACCGCCACTCCGTGGTCGGTAGAGGTAACTCCGGCATGGCCACGTTCGCTAAGCGCCAAAGCTCAGCCTCAGCTGCCATCACCTTTGCCACTTCGACTTAGGTCTTTTGCTGTTGGTTGAAGACCCTGTTGTTCCGCTCCTTCCAAATAGTCCAAGCTATCAAAGCTGCCGACGCCGGAGTCGCCCGCGCCTCCGCCGGCGGCGGCGGCGGCGGCGGGCTCTTCGGCATCAAGGGGTTCTTCTCCAAGAAGGTGCATTGAGCCATGGAAGCCTTTCTTTCACCTTAGCTAGAGATCCAAATAACTTTTAATTTTCTCCTCTCTTTTTTACCCTCCTTTTTTTACTTTTCTTTTTTTTTTTTACCTTTTGTAACTTTTTTGTTTAACCTTTGGGGTGCTTGTGATCATGATGATGATGATGATGGCTGTTAATTACATGTAATTAAGCCAATAACCTGTTTTTGTAAGGGTGAGTGATTGATATTATGTACTATAGTTTAATTATGATTAATTAATTAGCACTACATATATAATATAATTAGTATGCATAATTAAGTATGGTTATGCAGTTGAGCACTGCCTACACTCTGCAGCCATCCGGCACAAACACAAGCAGATGATGATGATGAGATGCAGAAGAAGATGCTCTCTGCTTGGAGAAGAGATACTACTGAGTACATTATTCCTTTGCATAATAATGCTGCATGTGGATATGATTGTGCCGGCACAAATGGTTCATATTTTTGCAATGAATTTTTGTTATGCCGACGCTTGTTTTGTTCTTGGCTAAATTTTTTTTTCAGGATCATCCTCTGATTGGATCTTTGCACATTTTTATATTGCTCTGAAAGGGAGAAAAGAATTTCTGCGTTTTATGTTCAGTTTAAATTCAGCCCCCGGAAACTGAACTTTGTGCAGAGATTTCTGCATTTTGCACTGATGAATTTATGCAAAATGTAGAAGTATTTTGGTATGCAAAATTTCTCCCTTTTGAGGCTTTGACAAAGGTGGCAAGTGGAATTCATTAATTAGAGCAAATTGCATGCTTCATAATGGATATCTCTGCCTACTAACCACACCAGTCTACTAGTTGGAATATCACATTAGCTCATCCTTAATGAACAAGACTTTGGTCTACTCAAGGTGTGTTCCAAAGTCTTCGTGACGTCTGGGACCATCATGGTCACTCCAGGATTACAAAATGTAAGAGCAAGTCGATTGTAGTTCTATTATGTTGGGCCTGCTCGTTTGATAATTCGGATATTTATTTTTCTAAGATAATAGAAATGATTTACATCTCCGGTCTCAGAGATAAAGACATACATCCTATAAATTTTGGTACCTAAAAATAGAATTTAGTCTTAGGATTAATTTAGGCTTAGGCCAAGTTTAGATCCAAACTTTTTCTTCAAACTTCCAACTTTTTTATCACATCAAAACTTTCCTACACACGCAAACTTTCAATTTTTCTGTCACATCGTTTCAATTTCAACCAAATTTTCAATTTTGACGTGAACTAAACACACCCTTATTCTTCAAGTTCTTCTTTTTAAGTGAAACACTCTCCATGCGTAATTGAGCAAAGGTAATTAAAATCTAGCCTTATTACCATTTTTTCTTCCACAAACGTACTACCACTACATATTATTCTCACATTGACTTTGTTGGAATCAAACCAAACAACATCCCAATCTTCACTAGCCATTTTTTTATGATATTAAATAAAAACCAATTCATATTGGTGTCAACCTGGCCTGCCGGTTAGAGGAAAATTTTGTCAACTTGATACTCCGAATCACAGCCCTCAAGTAATCAAGTTGATGGACAGCATATCAACGTTGTTCTGTTTTCTTTTGAGGTAATGTGTAGAGGTGTGAATGAATTAAACCTAAATTAACAAGTTGTTCTGGTCCATAATATTGTTAACAAGTTGACTCTTGCTTACAACTTGGCCATTAACAAACGGATTTTCATGGTACGACAGCATCTCGCACAATTCGCCTCAAAAAATTCTTTTAAACCCAAAATGCTGTGTGATGATCAAGCTCGAGTAGTTCCAGCGACGTGGCGACGATCGATCAGCCACGTGCGCCGGCGTGGCGTTCGAGGCCATCTGCTACGGTTTAAATTTCAAAGTTTCGAATCCACGTTTTTTTAAAAAAAATTCCGTTCCAAAAAACTTTTTCCGTTCCAAACTTTTAGTACGAATGTGATACTCCAGCGCTGCTAGTAGCTTGTTTGGACTGTTAGTACTGGGATTTATCGTATCTTATACTAGATTTAAGGACTTAGGGCCCCTTTAAATTAAAGGATTTATGTAGGAATTTCATAGGATTCAAAACCTATAGAAAATTTTTCTATTTGGCCCTTTGATTTAAAAGATTGAAGCTTTCCAAATCCTATGAAATTTCTATGGAATGGCACATTGCATGTAGATTTTGAAGGAAATTTAGCAAGAGCTCCAACCTCTTGGAAAATTTCCTTTGAGTCTATCTCTCTCATCCGATTCCTGTGTTTTTTCTGCGCTCCAATCAAACGACAATTCCTGTATTTTTCCTGTGTTTTGCAATCCTCTGTTTTACACTTCAATTTCTGTCAGAATCATGTGTTTTTCATATTCCTCCGTTTTTTCTACCCTGCGATTCAAAGGGGGCCTTATCGTTTGGCTTTTTTCGTAATAAGCCAAAACGGCTTATTAGAGAATACAAATGAATTTGTAGATAAAACTTTTATATATGTGTTCTTGATGACTTAAAAGCCAATGCTGAAAAAGAAACTACGTTGAAAATATCTCAAAATCAATGTCAAAATTAAGTTTGAAAATTCAAATTTTTGCTTTTTCTTTGACTGAATAGGCCATCCCATGGGAGCCTTACTTAGTATATCTTAAGATAAAAGGATGTCTTATCTTTACACTACGTAGTAATATCTAGTACTATATGGCATGATCGACATTTAAACATAATTATTTGACAATTCCTTTTATCAAAAATTCAGTGAACATATGTAAAACTATAAGTTATTCTTAGATTATATTATTGATAAAAACAAATAATAACAAACTAATTTGAATGGTCAAGTGTCTTGTAGAAAAGTTAACATTGTCACATATTTGAAAACAAGGTTGTAGTCTATTGGTTACAGTGACTTGAGTAGCACCTTAAGGTTTGAATTCAAATTTCCAAAGGAGCGAATTTCATATTGAGTTGTTTGAGGGGCTAAGTTTCCAATTTAAATGGTTGCATTAGCAGGTTGGATCTAGAGGTCGAGTGAAAAAGTACCCTTCTCAAAAAGAATTTTGAAAACAGGGTTTTTAAGTTGAACCAATCTATAATTTTGGGCTGTTGTTTGATTCTCCTTTTGCAACAAGCTTTTGTTTTGGTTTGCTTGGCTTGGCTTGCAATGGATGTACTGGTAGACGTCCACTTGGCGAGTTCGATTGGACTTTGGAGGGAGGGCATTGGGGTCGCTGCGTGCACCGTGCCAAATTAGGTTTAGTTTCGAGGCGTACGTACGTGTTTGGACTCTTCCTTCCTGGAACACGTACATCTCGCTGCTGCGCTCGTGCACATGGATCTTTTTGCCCATGGGGAAAAAAAATACTCGTAAAGAGCAAGTTTAATAGTATAGCTAAGTATTGACTCTAAATCATCTATAGTTAATCTCATAGTTCATTTATACAATAGTTAACTATAAAATCATGCTACACCATTGATACCCGGTCCGACCTTTCATACACACATAACGTCTTGGAGTCCGTGTTGCAGCTGGCTATAAATCTGTAGCCCGCTTTCTTCTCTCTCTCTTCTCTTAGAGCACCCGCAATGGTAAAGCAAGGTGTTATCTATAAAACATGTACATCTCAGCAATAGACTAGATTAATAGTAAACCACCTCAATAGTATGTCTATATGGGTATCTATAGCTCTCTCATGCATTGCCTCGTTTTTCTCTATAGACTATCTCTAAGTTAGTAGATAGTTTTGCTCTCTCTCTTCATTTAATATCTTCCATGTAGGAAAATATGTTGACATGGATCTCTTGTAGAGAGCCTATAGATAACCATTGTGGATGCCCTTATTCTCTTCTTGATATGTGGTTATAGCTGGCTTATACTAGCATGCTATTAATTGTACCTGCTCTAAGAGCAAGGATAATAGTATAGCTCACTTCCTACTATTAGCCCATCTTAAAGCTAACATATATAATAGATTATCTATAAGATTGGCTACAATTTTCTTCTCCTCTCTCTATCTCTCACTTACACATTTAATGTATTTGTCTTGGAGATTGTGTTAAGCTAGCTTTTGCATAAGAGCCAACCCCTTAATTTTTTGTTACATCTCTCCTCTATATAAGCATATAGTAGGCTTATAGCTCAATATTATACTTGCTCTAAGAGATTTGTGTGTTTGACGCATCGATCTGTCATACTCCTAGGCCGGTTTTTGTTTTCAAGCGTCCGAATAAGAGGTTTGGGCTTTAAGCTTATTTAGGCCATGTTTAGTTCCAAATTTTTTTTTCAAACTTCTAACTTTCCATCACATCAAATCTTTCATATACACACAACTTTTCTATCATATCGTATCAATTTTAACCAAACTTCTAAACTTCAGCGTGTGAATTAAACACAGCCACAGCCTACGTAAAATGAGACGAGTTATTAAGTAAACATACTGTTTAAGAAAATACACAGTTTAACACGTTTTCGTGATAAATCAGCAGGCAGTAGCTTAAAAAAAGTATGAATCCTAAGTAAGGCGTATAAATAAATCGTACTAATAAAACCTTTGATGTGACCCGTGGTTATGAAGGGCTTTTAAGGAAACCATTGTTGTGCTTATATGAACTCATGAAAATGTGTTGTATGTTGGTTAATTTGGTGTTGTCGTAATGATAAAGTTTTTAATGGTAAATAATTATCTAACCCTATGCAAGTTATCTTCATATTAGCTTCACTTTTGATCTACAATGCTACCACAACAGTAGCAGGTTATTATGTACAATGTTACTACACTCTTGAAATCAGTAGTTAAGATTTCTCTTATTCCACTATGAGTGACGTAGTTTCATTAGAATTGCTAGCTAAAAAAATCTAGGTGGTTTAACGTTAGTTAATAATAAAGGGGAGTTGAGGATTTATCCCATCACCTCATCTCTTATTTTGATTTATTTTTATCTTAACCCTTTTTTTTAGCAAACTTACGGTTGTGTGTCTTATGACAAAAATCAGAGATGTAATCCATTTTCATTATTAAAAAATGAAAATGTGTTATTGATATGTGGGATCTGTTTATCAGACTGGCACACTGTCCCCCTTTTCTTTTCCTTTGCTTTGTTCATGGAAAAGAAGTGGTCTCTCGCTTTGCCCGGTGTCCCTCGGGAGGAGATTCTGAAGTATTGAAGCTCAAGCTCTTGGGACTTGGGAGGGGGGGATAGGGAGCAAGCTTCATCATTCCCTGTGCTCCTCATGTTCCCCTGTTTCTTCTTTGGTTTTGTTCTAGACGGGCCCTTTTGTGTCATTGTCCCTATCCAAGTGTCATCGCTTGTTGCTGGCTACGGCAACAGGGCCATCGTCGATTCAAAAGGTTTCTTGGTGTTTTTTGTACGGGCAGGTCAGCAGCACTGCATGGATGCTTGGCTGCCTTGCAAGGTCCTCTCTCTTGCTCTTTTGGTTCTTGTGTAGGAGTAAAGGCCAGAGGGGAGGAGTTTGCACTGTCGCTGTAACGTGCTGATTTGCTACTACTCCCTCCATCCAAAAATGTTTGACGCCGTTGACTTTTCTAAAAATGTTTGACTGTTCGTCTTATTTAAAAAATTTAAGTAATTATTAATTCTTTTCCTATCATTTGATTTATTGTTAAATATATTTTTATGTATACATATAGTTTTACATATTTCACAAAAGTTTTTAATAAGACGAACGGTCAAACATATTTAAAAAAGTAAACGGTGTCAAACATTTAGGGAAGGAGGGAGTACATGCTAACGATGTACATCTTCCTTATCAGAAAAAACGAACTTACAACTATAAATCTATAAATATAGACTATGTCTAAATT
>CM020186.1:13919451-13936488 GCA_009805545.1 Oryza longistaminata | reverse complement strand
TGCACTATTCACGTTCAACGTTTGACCGTCCGTCTTATTTGAAAATTTTGTGAAAAAATTAAAAACATTTAGTCACACATAAAGTACTATTCATGTTTTATCACCTAATAGCAATAAAAATACTAATCATAAAAAATTTTCAAATAAGACGGACGGTCAAACGTTGAACGTGAATAGTGCAAAACTGCACTTATTTTGGGATGGAGGGAGTAATCTAGTAGGATGAATTTGATAGGTGTAGATTATGTTTTATCATATTTTAGATTGTGTTATTATGGGACGAATGAAAGAAGATGTACTACACACATTTGACACTTCGACGAGACGGGGGGCAGGAGCCAAAGGGTTGGATTTCAGGGCAGATTTCTCCCCTGAAAATGGGGGCGTGTCACGCACTGTGTCAGCAACGGCATCATGGGACCATGGAAACCACATCTCCATGGACGGATCGACCGATGCAGCAGCGCGCTGCCATCCATATGATCCACGACGCAGCTGCCTGTTTTCTGGTTCCATATGCGGGGTGTGTATCTCATGGAAGGACGGCACGATCGATCTAGGGCAGGTCGACGCATGCAGACGTTGGCAGTAGAAGAGCCTCTGCCTCTGCCTCTGGCCGGCGAAGTGACACATCGCGTCAGTTCAATCGTCGTCTCCGCCCCCTGCTCAGCGCAGCAGCAGCAGCAGCAGCAGCAGCAGCAGCTTTCTCGATGGGTCGCAGCTCTCTCTCTCTCGCTCTCTGCCTGCAATGGATGACTACCGAGGCGATGCAGTACTCCTTTTGTTTGTCACTCGTGCCGTCGTGCGGTGTGCACAAAATAAATTTCTTGGCCAGCTGCCGCAGTAGAGCAAGTTTTACTATGAACAAGTTACTGCCGCAGGTGGTGCTTGGGTCGAGGACTAGATCCTATCAAATCGGACGTTTGAACATTAATTAGAACTATTAAACGTAGATTAATAATAAAACTAATTATATAAATGAGAGCTAATTCATTAGACAATTTTTTTAAACCTAATTAATCCATAATTAGTACATGTTTACTGTAGCATCACATAGGCTAATTATGGACCGCTCGTGATGCTACCGTTGGAATTAATAGATGGGCTAAGACCCATTCGAAGATTATTTCTTTGGAAAATCACAAAATCCCAACTCATGGGATGGCATGCATCTGGAGGTTAGTACCACCTTGCTTATTCTAGGAGAGGGGAACCTCCTTAAAAGGGAGGATGCCCTCCTAGCCACTTGAAACATGTGTGGTGGAGAGAAGAGGGGGAACACACGCTTGCGCAGATGCAGCCTCCTTTTGCAGTTTTGTTTTGCTGCAGGAAAATTCGGATTTGTTTTGTTGTTGGAAACATTCCGAAAAATCCGGTGCGTGAAAACGGCGTGGAGTCCGGATAAGTTACGCGCGACTTATCCGGAATGTGATGCTATAATAAACATTTGCTAATGACAGATTAATTATGTTTAATAAATTCGTCTCGCAGTTTACAGGCAGAATCTGAAATTTATTTTGTTATTAGTTTACGTTTAATACTTCGAATATGTGTCCGTTTTGGCACACCAACTAAACACCGCCATAGAATCTCATATCTCGTGTAGACCTAGGCTTGACGCGTAGCCTCAATTTAATTATTGCCCTTAATTAACACTGACACTTACTTTTTCCACTAGGTGTTGTCTTCTCGGAGATGTTTTTATGGAGCCCACTACCGCACCATAAAGGAAAACCAGATTACTAGCCATAAATACTCTAGTGATGTGGTTTTCACAGTACCAAATATGTTAATATTTATGCATAATATAAATTAGTACACTCTCATCGCACATTTAATAATGAGGGATTAATTCCTAATTCTAGCCAATAATGTCTTACTAATATAAAAATTAGGGATTAATTTAATTATTCGTAAAATTGAATTGCATATTTGAATCACTCAGGGTCTAAGGCTGGTTTGGTTTAATACGCTACTAGAATTTTCGGTAGCGCAAAAGGCTGGACAAATTTTAACACTATCAAAAATATTAGTTTGGATTATGTCAAAATTTACCTCTAAAAACAGCTTGTTAGCAATACCAAAATTTTGGTTTGGCAACGTTTGTGTGGGAGTGTTTGGTTTGTTATCCTACCAAAATTAAATTAGCCCCAAATTTTGGAATCGTCAAAATTATGTCCTTGTGGGCCCACTAAATCTGCCAAACTCCAAATTCCAAACTCCCAAACCTGCACTTTTGACTGTGTAGAAATGCATCATGCACACATCTTTGTTGATTGTGATTTGACTGTGTAGGATGGCCAAATGATGGCACAAAAGAGGAGTAGGGAGTATTCACCATGAATAAGCATAAGGTTCAAGCAAAAGTTTCAAGTGAGGGCATGTTTACATCCCACCTAAAAATTTTACACCCTATAACATCGAACGTTTGAACACCTGCATAAAATATTAAATATGAGCTAAAAAAATAACTAATTGTACAGATTGGGACTAATTTACGAAACGAATCTTTTAAACCTAATTGCTCCATAATTTGATAATGTGGTGCTGCGGTAAATATTTGCTAATGATAGATTAATTAGGCTTAACAAATTCGTCTCGCGGTTTCCTGACGGATTATGTAAATTAGTTTTTTTATTAGTATCCAAACATCATATACGACACCTTTTATAATATGTGATGTAACACATCAATACATTACACCCCTGAGATGAGGAGCATGGAGTATTATGGAATGATTTTACCATTAGACTAGACAGCCATTTCTTTACCTAGGAGTAGTTCCCACAATTACAATAATGATGGCCTCAATGGCGCCGTTCTGTGGTTTGCTCAGGCTTTCCAAATACTTAATGTGTTTCTTCTGTCTGATCACTTTCACCTATCCCTCAAAAAGGTCATGCATGCATCCTGCCTTTTTCTCAGTGTCAGTTTAAACTTTAAAGATCATCACTGACATATCCTCAGTACTCCTACCAGCCAGCCAGCTGCAGGTTTTCTGATGAATCGATGACACTCCACCAATGCCTATTACCGGCTCCCAAATCCATGTAAGTTTTTTTCATCATGTAACTCTCATGGGCATAATAATGGACTTAGACTATTTCATCATGCTTGCTGCGATTTTCGGTTTGGTGAGTGCGTGGATCAGTCCTGTCGTCAGTGGACAGTACTGGCTCTCTACTGTAGGGCAGGCCTAGTGACGCATGAATTTCTTTGAGAAAATCCCGTGCCCTGGTCAAGCGACCCTTCTCTCTATAAACCGAGTCGTCGTCTTCACGCAACACACGCAAAATCAATTCAGGGTTTGCCTCCTACTCTGTACTACGCCATCGCTCGTAGACTACTCCATCCCGCTCGCCGGCGTGCAACGGCGATTAGGAGAGCAGGTCTCCGAAACCTCTGCCTTCGACGTCCTTCACCGGGAGAAGGCGGCGATAAGGTTTTTGGAAGCGCATCACGCGACTTCTCCCTGTTCGTCTACGACGGCTCGTCTTCCTGTTCACTCACGTGTTGTGCGCCTTCGCCGACACCCGCAATTGCGAGTAATCCCTGCTGAGCAACCGATCTTTACGCAACCTCGGTACATTTTCAGTATATTGCGCATATTTTATGTATTTTCATGTTTTACTGCTTAGTTTACATGTATAGATCTAATGATGCGTTAATGCTAATATACATCTGCAATGTCATGATTTATTTATGGAATATATTAGATCATTATATGCCTATAATCTCAACAATCCAAAAACCTTATTATAGGCACTGTGATTTTACAATGGCTGGTTTTGCCAATGCACTGAGGTCGGATAAATTCACCGGTGTGCATTTTAAGAGATGGCAGATTAGGGTCACTATGTGGATGACAGCTATGAAATGCTTCTGGGTGAGTACTGGCAAGCCTATGGGAGTTCTTAATATTGTGCAGCAGAAAGAATTCGATGAGGCCACTACTCTCTTTGTGGGATGCATTCTTAGCGATCTTGGCGATCGTCTGGTCAAGGTGTATATACATATGACTGACGCTAAGGAGTTGTTGATGAGGGAGTTAGGTCCCGATCTTCCGATAGGTATTGATAAACAATCGATTTGGGCAGAGTCGCGACACAACTCGATCCGGCTTCTGAACGAACACGCTACTCAGCCCCGCAATCGCAGCACCACGTCTCCTCTGGTTATCAACCGTGCCAAACCCGGTTGACCTTGCCGAGAAGGCTAATCCTTGCATGCGAATCGAAGAACACAAGCAAGAACAAGATAGATTGCAATCAAATTGCATATGAATAATTAAGCACTCAAATTAATTTGGGGTTCCACAAACCGATCTAGCGGCGAAACTGTTCTTGACAGAATAATCTAAGCAAAACCCAACTCTAAACAATGACGACTACTGAATAAATGTGACTAGGGACGTCCTAGGGTTGGCCTAGGGCGCACACCCCCTTGGGCTAAGCCCACGACACAATTACAAGGCCCAAAACCCAAATCAGATTCGGACTGGGTGAGATACGTGACTTGTTTTACAAATTCCCGGCAGCTCGATAGGAAATTTGACGTGGGACCAAATACATCTGAAAGTAGACTCCATAATCTTTCTAACAAGTACTCATGGGCCCCGAAATACCTTCTAGATCAGCGGCTCGATCCGTTTGAATTTGATGCTGTCAGGAGGTCCGAATCCGAATTCAAAACATGTAGAACTTTATCTCTTGTCTTCTATGGACCAAAAGTGACGTGGTGAGATGAAAGAAGACTTGGAGAAGGTCATGGTTTGGTCCCCAATCAACTTCTTTGATCATCCATGAATTCGTTACGCTCGGTCTCTTTTCTTTTCACCCAAGCAAGTACCTCTGCAAACAAAAACACACGAAACTCATTGTGTAGCAATGTTTGTTCAAATATATAACAAGTAAATCTAATATAGAACATATACACCTTTAGTTGATTAATACATAAGGTAGTCATGGTTATATCCGAGCTAGTTGTGTGCTCATCATCCTTCCCTTCTTGATTGGAAACCGTCCTCAGTTTCACCTTGTCATGGAGCGTATTGTACTTATGTTTGTCTATCACAACATCCTGTGCTGAACATTTCTTGATGACCATATGATTGGATCTTAAAATCTTTGTAATAAAAAAACCACAACACTCCCTTTCTTGCAAACCAACCTGTAACTCATTTAAACAACTAGAGGAACTAGATAGATAATTACTTATATGCATGCGGTCCTCTAGACAATACATTTCATAATGAAAAAGAGGTATGGTCAAATTCGAACAAATATATACTCGATGCACATTATATTCTCCTTTACTATCATAATTGCTGTAATATATTTGCTCAGGAAATAAACATTTCCATACTTTTTTCCAACTAGAAATATTCCAGATATTTTTCCAAAATAGAAAATATTACAAATACCATCCATTATTGTCGCTTGGTTCAATTTTACTCCATCTCATATGTATCTAAGAAATCAAACTAATTCTAAATAACTCTACAACATTAATATATCCTAAACGAAAAATACAAATGTTCACATGGTATTTTTAGTTGGTACGCCAAAGGCGCACCCATTTTCTAGTACTTCATTAATTTATTATGTTTCTTCATAGCAAAGGGCAAAATGGACATTTTCAAAAGAATTTAACGGTCGACTAACAATCGACTAGCGGAAAGGGCATGGAAGGGATCCAAACTAAACTTCAGGGATATGTAAGGGATTGAGCAAAATTCAGGGGTATAGAAGGGATTAGGTGAACTTTCATGGGTATATAGGAGATTTTCTCAATTTCTTTTATCAATACTCCATCGCGACATATAGGTGGTGTTATTTTCACTGGTAAATGAATACGAAGATAAAGTCTTTTACATAAATCAATATAGTATTAATATATCATTAATAGAGTTTTAATTACTACAAACTTGAAAAATAGATTAATTTAATATTTTAGAGCAACTTTTATATTGAATGTTTTTACACGAAACTTAACGTTTAGCGGTTTGAAAAGCGTGTTAGGAGTATCAAATTTTCATTCAACTGTTGTCGGAGAAACGAATGGGACGTATACCCGCTTAAAAAAAATCAAAGTTTCGGATGTGATATATTCTAGAAAAAAGTATATCCATAATAGAATGTGCCACATCCGATATTAGCTTAGTTTTAGTGGTAATTGCTTATTTGACCCTGTTTCGAAGTCTAATTACCAATCAAAGATGAAGGTCGACCCTATTCCGTTAAGTGAGTTAACAGGGTTAACAAATGAACGAATAGTCTTTTTTGCCCTTACTTCTTGATCATGTTATATCGATATAACGTGTATATATTTGTATGTTTTGACAAAATTGGCTTGAATTTTTAAAATTCAAATCAATTAAACATTTGAATCAATTTAACAAATTTGACTCTAATTTGATATATTTTTAACAAAATGAAGTAAAAAAATTTGACATAAATTTTTACAGTTTTTTTGACGGCATATTGTCCTATTTTATGGATCCCAAATGGCACACGATGAATCAGAAACACAAATGTTAGTCAAATCCAACAGAGATTAATATCCAACGACATATTCACGGCCTCGTACCGCAGCAGCGGCCACTGACGCCGCGCGACAGTCGCCGATGCCCTCGTGCACCGGTTCTGCCACCGCTCCCTCCGCAGACTGCCGCCACCGCCACCCCTCTCTCCGTGCACCAGTGCCGCTGCTGTGCCCTTCCTCCGCTCGTCGGCGCCGTCCTTCCCTTCCTCAGTTGGAATTAATGGATGGGCCTTAGCTAACTCGAAGATTAATTCTTTTAAAGATCACAAAAGCCCACCTCATGAGATGGCATACATGGGAGTTTAGTACTACCTTGCTTATTCTAGAGAGGGGGACCTCCTTAAAAGGGAGGATGCCTTCCGAGCCACTTGAAGCATGTGTGGTGGAGAGAAGAGGGGGAACACATGCGCTCGCCTAACAGGACAAGACATGCGCCGTGCGTGCACGACGTACGCGTCGAATGGTCCGCTGGAATTGGTTCCTCACCTTGCGCAGATGCAGCCTTCTTTTTTAGTTTTGTTTTGCTGCGGCAAATTCGGATTTGTTTTGTTTTGGAAACGTTCCGAAAAATCCGGTGCGTGAAAACGACGTGGAGTCCGGATAAATTACGCGCGACTTATCCGGTTCGGTTAAGCGGAGTGGATATCGTGCGGGCGTGATCAAGCGACCCTTCTCCATATAAACCGAGCCGCCGTCTTCACACAACACACGCGAAATCAATCTAGGGTTTGCCTCCTACTCTGTATTGCGTCGTCGCTCGTAGACTACTCCATCCTGATCGCCGGTGCGGATTTGTTTTGTTTTGGAAACGTTCCGAAAAATCCGGTGCGTGAAAACGACGTGGAGTCCGGATATGTTACGCGCGACTTATCCGGTTCGGTTACGCGGAGTGGATATCGTGCGGGCACCCTGATGAAGCGACCCTTCTCCATATAAACCGAGCCGCCGTCTTCACACAACACACGCGAAATCAATCTAGGGTTTGCCTTCTACTCTGTACTGCGTCGTCGCTCGTAGACTACACCATCCCGATCGCCGGTGCAGACGTACGCGTCGAATGGTCCGCTAAAATTGGTTCCTCACCTTGCGCAGATGCATCCTCCTTTTTTAGTTTTGTTTTGCGGCAGGAAATTTGGATTTGTTTTGTTTTGGAAACGTTCCGAAAAATCCGGTGCGTGAAAACGACGTGGAGTCCGGATAAGTTACGAGCGACTTATCCGGTTCGGTTACGCGGAGTGGATATCGTGCGGGCACCCTGATGAAGCGACCCTTCTCCATATAAACCGAGCCGCCGTCTTCACACAACACACGCGAAATCAATCTAGGGTTTGCCTTCTACTCTGTACTGCGTCGTCGCTCGTAGACTACACCATCCCGATCGCCGGTGCAGACGTACGCGTCGAATGGTCCGCTAAAATTGGTTCCTCACCTTGCGCAGATGCATCCTCCTTTTTTAGTTTTGTTTTGCGGCAGGAAATTCGGATTTGTTTTGTTTTGGAAACGTTCCGAAAAATCCGGTGCGTGAAAACGACGTGGAGTCCGGATATGTTCCGCGCGACTTATCCGGTTCGGTTACGCGGAGTGGAGATTGTGCGGGCGCCCTGATCAAGCGACCCTTCTCCATATAAACCGAGCCACCGTCTTCACACAACACACGCGAAATCAATCTAGGGTTTGCCTCCTACTCTGTACTGCGCCGTCGCTCGTAGACTACTCCATCCCGATCGCCGGTGCGGATTTGTTTTGTTTTGGAAACGTTCCAAAAAATCCAGTGCGTGAAAACGGTGTGGAGTCCGGATAAGTTACATGCGACTTATCCGTTTCGGTTACGCGGAGTGGAGATCAGGTGGGTGCCCTGGTCAAGCGACCCTTCTCTCTATAAACCGAGTCGTCGTCTTCACGCAACACACGCAAAATCAATTCAGGGTTTGCCTCCTACTCTGTACTACGCCGTCGCTCGTAGACTACTCCATCCCGCTCGCCGGCGTGCAACGGCGATCAGGAGAGCAGGTCTCCGAAACCTCTGCCTTCGACGTCCTTCACCGGGAGAAGGCGGCGATAAGGTTTTTGGAAGCGCATCACGCGACTTCTCCCTGTTCGTCTACGACGGCTCGTCTTCCTGTTCACTCACGTGCTGTGCGCCTTCGCCGACACCCACAATTGCGAGTAATCCCTGCTGAGCAACCGATATTTACGCAACCTCGGTACATTTTTAGTATGTTGCGCATATTTTATGTATTTTCATGTTTTACTGCTTAGTTTACATGTATAGATCTAATGATGCGTTAATGCTAATATATATCTGCAATGTCATGATTTATTTATGGAATATATTAGATCATTATATGCCTATAATCTCAACAATCCAAAAACCTTATTATAGGCACTGTGATTTTACAATGGCTGGTTTTGCCAATGCACTGAGGTCGGATAAATTCACCGGTGTGCATTTTAAGAGATGGCAGATTAGGGTCACTATGTGGATGACAGCTATGAAATGCTTCTGGGTGAGTACTGGCAAGCCTATGGGAGTTCTTAATATTGTGCAGCAGAAAGAATTCGATGAGGCCACTACTCTCTTTGTGGGATGCATTCTTAGCGATCTTGGCGATCGTCTGGTCAAGGTGTATATACATATGACTGACGCTAAGGAGTTGTTGATGAGGGAGTTAGGTCCCGATCTTCCGATAGGTATTGATAAACAATCGATTTGGGCAGAGTCGCGACACAACTCGATCCGGCTTCTGAACGAACACGCTACTCAGCCCCGCAATCGCAGCACCACGTCTCCTCTAGTTATCAACCGTGCCAAACCCGGTTGACCTTGCTGAGAAGGCTAATCCTTGCATGCGAATCGAAGAACACAAGCAAGAACAAGATAGATTGCAATCAAATTGCATATGAATAATTAAGCACTCAAATTAATTTGGGGTTCCACAAACCGATCTAGCGGCGAAACTGTTCTTGACAGAATAATCTAAGCAAAACCCAACTCTAAACAATGACGACTACTGAATAAATGTGACTAGGGACGTCCTAGGGTTGGCCTAGGGCGCACACCCCCTTGGGCTAAGCCCACGACACAATTACAAGGCCCAAAACCCAAATCAGATTCGGACTGGGTGAGATACGTGACTTGTTTTACAAATTCCCGGCAGCTCGATAGGAAATTTGACGTGGGACCAAATACATCTGAAAGTAGACTCCATAATCTTTCTAACAAGTACTCATGGGCCCCGAAATACGTTCTAGATCAGCGGCTCGGTCCGTTTGAATTTGATGCTGTCAGGAGGTCCGAATCCGAATTCAAAACATGTAGAACTTTATCTCTTGTCTTCTATGGACCAAAAGTGACGTGGTGAGATGAAAGAAGACTTGGAGAAGGTCATGGTTTGGTCCCCAATCAACTTCTTTGATCATCCATGAATTCGTTACGCTCGGTCTCTTTTCTTTCACCCAAGCAAGTACCTCTGCAAACAAAAACACACGAAACTCATTGTGTAGCAATGTTTTTTCAAATATATAACAAGTAAATCTAATATAGAACATATACACCTTTAGTTGATTAATACATAAGGTAGTCATGGTTATATCCGAGCTAGTTGTGTGCTCATCATCCTTCCCTTCTTGATTGGAAACCGTCCTCAGTTTCACCTTGTCATGGAGCGTATTGTACTTATGTTTGTCTATCACAACATCCTGTGCTGAACATTTCTTGATGACCATATGATTGGATCTTAAAATCTTTGTAATAAAAAAACCACAACACTCCCTTTCTTGCAAACCAACCTATAACTCATTTAAACAACTAGAGGAACTAGATAGATAATTACTTATATGCATGCGGTCCTCTAGACAATACATTTCATAATGAAAAAGAGGTATGGTCAAATTCGAACAAATATATACTCGATGCACATTATATTCTCCTTTACTATCATAATTGCGAATAATATAAAAAATCACATCAGAAGGGCATGGCAATTCAAATCTAGCAAATAATTTCTTCTCTAAACAGTTGAGTGGACAAAGATCGTCAAATTAAATATACCCTATGTATTTAAAGAAGATAGCAATTTAAGCTCTTCATTCTCGCTAGCAATGTGAATAACATGTTTAAACACAACACATAGTGGTTCTACTATAGAATTAACATGTTCATTCACTAGTTGTGGCATGGATATAAGTGAAGCATCGCACAACTCTTTTTATCACAAGAAATATGATGCAAATTATTTTGTGACAAAGGTATTTCAACAATTGTTTCCACTATAAGTTGCTCTAACGTAGCATAAGTAGTAGACATAGGTGGCACATCATAACTGTGCATACCTTGAGTAGCTGTAGCACCATTATCATTACAAATTATAGGTGCTTTTCCAATTGAACATTCTTCAAGCATGCATGGAGCTATAGATAGGTCTTTTTTCTCTATGTCTTTCTTCTCTTCCTCCACATTACATTGGTTGTTCTCAGATGCTTGCAAAATATTAGTATCCAAAGCAATAGGCACAACAATACATTCATTTTGTAATAACTTAGACTTAGTTGAAGGCATCGCAATATTAGTATTATTCCTGGTATCTCTGAAAATCTCATCGATTCTATTTTTCGTCCTTTCAATACTATCTTTGAAAATTTCCTCGATTCCATTCTTCATCCTTTCAAGATTATCTTCGAAAATTTCAGTAAAACTCATGGGTACCAATTTCATTTTCCGACCATTATGTCTAAATGTGTATGTATTAGCAACAAAATTATGCGATCCATTATTAGCATATACCCATGGTTGACTAACAACAAAGAATATGCTGCATAGGACAACATCAAAATTGGCAGATCATGGTATCCATTCGAAAATTTATTCATCACATTCTATTTACCTTGAACTTACCACAAGAGTTGAACCATTGATATAATATGGATGATGATGCGGTTGTGTAGGCAGCTCAAGTTTCTCAACCAAATCTAAACTCACCAAGTTATTGCAACTCTCACTATCGATTATAGTACGACATGCTCTATCCTTAACCACAAACTTTGTTTCAAATAATTCGTGGTACTGGATTGCTCCGCTTTCTCCGTTTGAGAACTTAGCACTTGTTGCACCAAAGTACTGTCATCACGTGCACCTTGTTGGTATGCTGATTTTGAACGCCACTCATACCTGTCATGCAAACACAAAAACAAACAAAACAATGAAGGTTATCCCTAATAATCTGCTACGCGGTGTAGTGGTGCCCCTCAAAACTCAACCAAATGGAGCACCTTACAAGTGTCTTACCAGCAATGCTAAGGACGGTACAACCGGTGGCTGGTTCTGACACCTTGAAGAACATGATGTGGCGATTGCAAGGAAAACGGTGCTGACCAGAAGTATATATGTGAAGACTTGGGAGGCACGATATATAGTAGAAAGAGATGCAATTGTGCTAATCAGAAAATACAAAGTTGAATAATAGTTCAAAATACTAGTCAATGCGCTGGCCTAGCCTAGACTCAACTCAGCTCAAGCAAGCACCCGACAACACTAAGGACCAGAAGCAGCTCAAACCACAACTCTGCACTCTGGATACAACTCAAAAAATCACTAAATTTTCTCTTCATTTTTTTTCTTTTTTTTTGGTGCGGCTTTTTTAAGCACCTTTCTGCCTTTTTTTTTTTTTTTTTAGGTGCAGCTTTTCCTTTCTTTTTTTCTTTGCACCTTTCTGCCTTTTCTTTCTTTCTTTAGTTTTTTCTACTATATTTTTAACAAGAGCTGACCACTGACCTCGAATAGGGACTCAAATGTAATATAAATTACAGGGACTAAAATGTAAAGTGCAAAACTAAAATTGGATCACCTTAAAAATGGAATGCTCACATCACGTAGGTTCCCTTTTTATAAAAATATCTTAAATCTACACCACCACCAAATATCTAACAATCTGATAATCGAGGAAGCGGTATGGAAGAAACTTGCCTGTGAGGAGGAGGTGGTGGGGTGTGAGGGTGGAAGGTTCGGCCTCAGCCTCCACAGGATAAGTGGCCCACTAATTTTTTTTATCTCTAACAGAACCAACCCACAGCAACCAATCTCATCCTTTTTTTTTTATTTCTTTCTGACGCACACATAAGCTCGGGAACACACGGCAACACAGGAACCCTAGCAAGCATGCAACTCTCTAACCGCCCGATAAAAATTTCTTCAAATCACAAAAACGAAAACCCGACATGATTAGATCCAATTTTTCAAGGTCCTGGCAACAACCGACGCGATGCAAAACTGGACCCAAACTGACGGACAACTCACACGACTTGAGTGATGAACCCTAGACCTAAGTGATGAACAGATGCAATACTCAAAACTAAGAATTAAATCTAAAAAACTAAACCAGCACTTGACACGACGATGCAATCTAGAATTCAACAACGCAAAACTTATAGAACAATGCAACGTTCAAATTGTCTAGGTAAGAATAAATATTTTTGTGTGGCAATTTTCTGGTTATGGGAAGATAAATTACCAAACGGGCAAACGCGCTCTGATACCAACTGATGGGGGATGTTAGGTCCCGATCTTCCGATAGGTATTGATAAACAGTCGATTTGGCGGAGTCACGACACAACTCGATCCGGCTTCTCAACGAACACGCTACTGAGCCCCGCAATCGCAGCACCACGTCTCCTCTGGTTATCAACCGTGCCGAAACCCGTTGACCTCGCCGAGAAGGCTAATCCCTGCATGCGAATCAAAGAACACAAGCAAGAACAAGATAGATTGCAAACAAATTGCATATCAATGATTAAGTACACCGAATTTGGGGTTCCACAAACCGATCTAGCGCGAAACTGTTCTTGACAGAATAATCTAAGCAAAACCCGACTCTAAACGATGACGGCTACTGAAATAAATATGATTAAGGACGTCCTAGGGTTGCCCTAGGGCGCCACCCCTTGGGCTAAGCCACGACACAATTACAAGGCCCAAAACTCAAAATCAGATTCGGACTGGATGAGGTGCGTGGCTTGTTTTGCAGATTCCTGGCAACTTGGTAGGAGTTTTGACGTGGGGACCAAATCATCTGAAAGTAGACTCCATAAGATTTCCAACAGTACTCATGGCCCCGAAATTCCTTCTAGAACAGCGGCTAGATCCGTTTGAAGTTGATGTGTCAGGAGGCCCGAATCCGAATCCAAACATGCAGAACTTTATCTCTTGTCTTCTATGGGCAAAAGTGACGTGGTGAGATGAAAGAAGACTTGGAGAAGGTCTTGGTTTGGTCCCCAATCAACTTCTTTAATCATCATGCATTCTTACGCTCGGTCTCTTTTCTTTCGCCCAAGCAAGTACCTCTGCAAAGAAAAACACACGAAACACATTGTGTAGCAATGTTTGTTCAAATATATCACAAGTAAATCTAATGTAGAACATATGCACATTTGGCTGATTAATACATAAGGTAGTCATGGTTATATCCGAGCTAATTGTGTCCTCATCATCATTGATGGGGGATGTTAGGTCCCGATCTTCCGATAGATATTGATAAATAGTCGATTTGTGCGGAGTCACGACACAACTCGATTAGGCTTCTCAACGAACACGCTACTGAGCCCGGCAATCGCAGCACCACGTCTCCTCTGGTTATCAACCGTGCCGAAACCCGGTTGACCTCACCGAGAAGGCTAATCCCTGCATGCGAATCAAAGAACTCAAGCAAGAACAAGATAGATTGCAACCAAATTGCATCTGAATGATTAAGCACACGAATTTGGGGTTCCACAAACCAATCTAGCGGCGAAACTGTTCTTGACAGAATAATCTAAGCAAAACCCGACTCTAAACGATGACGGCTACTAAATAAATATGATTAAGGACGCCCTAGGGTTGCCCTAGGGCGCACACCCCCTTGGGCTAAGCCCACGACACAATTACAAGGCCCAAAACTCAAAATCAGATTCGGACTGGATGAGGTGCGTGGCTTGTTTTGCAGATTCCCGGCAACTTGGTGGGAGTTTTGACGTGGGACCAAATCCATCTGAAAGTAGACTCCATAAGCTTTCCAACAAGTACTCATGGGCCCCTAAATTCCTTCTAGAACAGCGGCGAGGTCTGTTTGAAGTTGATGCTGTCAGGAGGCCCGAATCCGAATCCAAAACATGCAGAACTTTATCTCTTGTCTTCTATGGACCAAAAGTGATGTGGTGAGATGAAAGAAGACTTGGAGAAGGTCTTGGTTTGGTCCCCAATCAACTTCTTCAATCATCGATGCATTCGTTACGCTCGGTCTCTTTTCTTTCGCCCAAGCAAGTACCTCTACAAACAAAAACACATAAAACTCATTGTGTAGCAATGTTTGTTCTAATATATAACAAGTAAATCTATTGTAGACCATATGCACCTTTGGTTGATTAATACATAAGGTAGTCATGGTTATATCCGATCTAATTATGTCCTCATCATCCTTCCCTTCTTGATTGGAAACCGTCCTCGGTTTCACCTTGTCATAGAACATATTGAACTTATCTTTATGTATCACAACATCCGATGAGGAACATTTCTTGATGGCCATATGGTTAGATCTTGAAATCTTGGTAGTCGAAAAACCACCACACTCCCCTTCTTGCAAACCAACCTGTAACTTATTTAAACAACTAGAGGAACTAGATAGAGAATTACTTATAGGCATGCGGTTCTCCAGACAACACATTTCATCATGAAAAGGAGGTATAGTCAAATTCGAACATATATATACTCGATGCATATTATATTCTCCTTTACTATCATAATTGCCAATAATATGAAAAATCACATCAGAAGGGCATGGCAATTCAAATCTAGCAAATAATTTCTTCTCTAAACAGTTGAGTGGACAAAGATCATCAAATCGAATATGACCCCAAGTATTTAAAGAAGATAGCAATTTAAGCTGTTCATTCTCGCTAGCAATGTGAATAAAATGTTTAAACTCAACACATGGTGGCTCTACCATAGAACTAACATGTTCATTCACTAGTTGTGGCATGGATATAAGTGAAGCATCGCACAACTCTTCTTTATCACAAGAAACATCAAGCAAATTGTTTTGTGACAAAGGTATTTCAACAATTGTTTCCACTATGGGTTGCTCTAATGTAGCATAAGTAGTGGATATAGTTGGCACATCATAACTATACATACCGCTCAAGCAAGCACCCGACAACACTAAGGACCAGAAGCAGCTCAAACCACAACTCTGCACTCTGGATACAACTCAAAAGAATCACTAAATTTTCTCTTCATTTTTTTTCTTTTTTTTTGGTGCGGCTTTTTTTTAAGCACCTTTCTACCTTTTTTTTCTTTTTTTTAGGTGCAGCTTTTCCTTTCTTTTTTTCTTTGCACCTTTCTGCCTTTTCTTTCTTTCTTTAGTTTTTCTTACTATATTTTTTAACAAGAGCTGACCACTAACCTCGAATAGGGACTCAAATGGAAATATGAATATTACAGGGACTAAAATATAAAGTGCAAAACTAAAATTGGATCACCTTAAAAATGGAATGCTCACATCACGTAGGTTCCCTTTTTATAAAAATATCTTAAATCTACAACCACCAAAATATCTAACAATCTGATAATCGAGGAAGCGGTATGGAAGAAACTTGCCGTGAGGAGGAGGTGGTGCGGGTGTGAGGGTGGAAGGTTCGGCCTCAGCCTCCACAGGATAAGTGGCCCCACTAATTTTTTTTATCTCTAACAGAACCAACCCATAGCAACCAATCTCGTACCTTTTTTTATTTCTTTCTGACAGCACACATAAGCTCGGGAACACACGGCAACACAGGAACCCTAGCAAGCATGCAACTCTCTAACCGCCCGATAAAAATCTCTTCAAATCACAAAAACGAAAACCCGACAATGATTAGATCCGATTTTTCAAGGTCCCGGCAACAACCGACGCGATGCAAAACTGGACCCAAACTGACGGACAACTCACACGACTTGAGTGATGAACCCTAGACCTAAGTGATGAACAGATGCAATACTCGAAACTAAGAATTAAATCTAAAACTAAACCAGCACTTGACACGATTATGCAATCTAGAATTCAACAATGCAAAACTAATAGAACAATGCAACGGTTCAAATTGTCTAGGTAAGAATAAATATTTTTGTGTGGCAATTTTCTGGTTATGGGAAGATAAATTACCAAACGGGCAACCGCGCTCTGATACCAACTGATGGGGGATGTTAGGTCCCGATCTTCCGATAGGTAATGATAAACAGTCGATTTGGCGGAGTCACGACACAACTCGATCCGGCTTCTCAACGAACACGCTACTAAGCCCCGCAATCGCAGCACCACGTCTCCTCTGCTTATCAACCGTGCCGAAACCCGGTTGACCTCGCCGAGAAGGCTAATCCCTGCATGCGAATCAAAGAACACAAGCAAGAACAAGATAGATTGCAACCAAATTGCATATCAATGATTATGTACCCGAATTTGGGGTTCCACAAACCGATCTAGCGGCGAAACT
>CM020186.1:13877195-13916973 GCA_009805545.1 Oryza longistaminata | reverse complement strand
CTTATTATAGGCACTGTGGTTTTACTATGGCTGGTTTTGCCGATGCATTGAGGCCGGATAAATTCACCGGTGTGCATTTTAAGAGATGGCAGATCAGGGTCACTCTGTGGCTGATAGCTATGAAATGCTTCTGGGTGAGTACTGGCAAACCTGAAGGAGTTCTTTCTGCTGAACAGCAGAAGCAATTCGAGGAAGCCACTACTCTCTTTGTGGGATGCATTCTTAGCGTTCTTGGCGATCGTCTGGTCGAGGTGTATATGCATATGACCGACGCTAAGGAGTTGTGGGATGCACTGAATACTAAATTCGGTGCTACTGATGCTAGCAATGATCTGTATATCATGGAGCAGTTTCATGACTACAAGATGGCTGACAACCGTTCTGTAGTCGAACAGGCTCATGAGATACAAACCATGGCTAAGGAACTCGAACTCCTTAAGTGTGTCTTACCCGACAAATTTGTGGCCGGGTGCATTATTGCGAAATTACCTCCATCTTGGAGAAGTTTCGGTATTGCACTCAAACACAAGAGACAGGAATACTCCGTTGAGGGGTTGATAGTGTCTCTTGATGTTGAGGAGAAAGCTCGGGAAAAAGACGCCGCGTCCAAGGGCGATGGTGGGCAGTCTAGTGCCAATGTTGTGCACAAGGCTCAGAACAAGAGCAAGGGGAAATACAAAGCTCAGCAGACCACCAACTTCAAGAAGCAGAAGAAGAACAATAACAATCCTAATCAGGATGAGAGGACTTGCTTTGTGTGTGGCCAAGTTGGTCATCTGGCTAGGAAGTGTCCACAGCGCAAGGGGATGAAGGCACTTGCAGGGCAGACTTCTAAGTCTGCTAATGTGACCATTGGCAACACTGGAGATGGAAGCGGGTATGGGAATTTACCTACTGTTTTTTCAGTTAATCAGTCTACTAATTGGTGGGTTGATACTGGGGCCAATGTACATGTTTGTGCTGACATCTCATTGTTTTCTTCTTATCAGGTCGCACGGGGTTCCATCGTCCTAATGGGGAATGGGTCACATGCTTCTGTTCATGGTGTTGGCACGGTAGATCTGAAGTTTACTTTGGGAAAGATCGTGCAGCTGAAGAACGTGCAGCATGTCCCTTCTATCGACAGGAATCTTGTTAGTGGCTCCCGTCTGACTAGAGATGGATTTAAGTTGGTTTTTGAGTCTAATAAAGTAGTCGTGTCTAAACATGGATATTTTATTGGTAAAGGTTATGAGTGTGGAGGCCTGTTCCGCTTTTCCCTTTCTGATTTCTGCAATAAGTCTGTGAACCATATTTGTGGTAGTGTGGATGATGAGGCTAATGTTTGGCATTCACGTTTATGTCATATTAATTTTGGCTTGATGTCTCGGCTTTCCAGCATGTGTTTAATTCCTAAGTTTTCCATTGTCAAAGGTTCTAAGTGCCATAGTTGTGTGCAATCGAAGCAACCTCGCAAGCTTCACAAGGCTGCCGAGGAGAGAAACTTGGCACTACTAGAACTCCTACATTCAGATCTTTGTGAAATGAATGGGGTGTTGACGAAGGGTGGAAAACGATATTTCATGACGTTGATTGATGATGCTACTAGATTTTGCTATGTGTACTTGTTGAAAACGAAAGACGAGGCTCTAGACTATTTTAAAATTTATAAGACAGAAGTTGAAAATCAACTTGACAGAAAGATAAAAAGGCTTAGGTCTGATCGTGGTGGAGAGTTTTTCTCGAACGAGTTTGACTTATTCTGTGAGGAACATGGCATCATACATGAGAGGACGCCTCCCTATTCTCCCGAATCTAATGGGATTGCCGAAAGGAAGAACAGCACACTGACTGACTTGGTGAATGCCATGTTGGACACCGCGGGAGTACCTAAGACATGGTAGGGGGAGGCATTGTTGACCTCGAATCATGTGTTAAACAGAGTTCCTAATAGAGATAAGGACAAAACACCATATGAGATATGGATTGGGAGAAAACCATCACTTTCTTATTTGCGCACATGGGGGTGCTTGGCGAAAGTCAATGTACCAATAACGAAGAAGCGCAAACTTGGACCTAAGACTGTGGACTGTGTCTTTCTGGGATATGCTCATCACAGCATTGCGTATAGATTTTTAATAGTTAAATCTGAGGTACCTGACATGCATGTTGGTACAATTATGGAGTCTCGTGATGCTACCTTCTTTGAGAACTTTTTCCTAATGAAGGATACACATAGTAGTTCTAGCCAACCCTCTGAAATAATTCCCAGTTCAATCACATCATCAAAACAAACTGAACATACACATGAACATGTCACTGAGGAGGATGACAGTGAAGGTCCTCAAAGGAGTAAGAGACAAAGGACGGCTAAGTCTTTTGGTGATGATTTCACTGTGTACCTCATGGATGACACTTCTAAGCCAATTTCAGAAGCATATGCATCTCCAAATGCAGACTACTGGAAGGAGGCTATCCGCAGCGAAATGGATTGCATTATCGCTAACGGGACTTAGGAGGTGACAGAGCGACACTATGGGTGTAAACCTGTAGGGTGCAAGTGGGTGTTCAAGAAGAAGCTTAGGCCTGACGATACTATTGAAAAGTACAAGGCTCGGCTTGTTGCTAAGGGCTATACTCAGAAAGAAGGCGAAGATTTCTTTGACACTTACTCACCTGTTGCTAGATTGACCACAATTCGTGTGCTACTTTCCCTAGCAACCTCACATGGTCTTCTCGTTCATCAAATGGACGTTAAGAGATCTTTTCTTAATGGAGAGCTGGATGAGGAGATCTATATGGATCAGCCCGATGGGTTTGTAGTTGATGGTCAAGAAGGCAAGGTGTGCAAATTGTTGAAGTCTTTGTATGATCTGAAACAAGCTCCTAAGCAATGGCATGAGAAATTTGATAAAACATTGACATCTGCAGGCTTTGCAGTCAATGAGGTAGATAAATGTGTGTACTATCGCCATGGTGGGGGTGAGGGAGTTATTCTCTGATTGTATGTTGATAACATACTGATATTTGGGACAAATATTGAGGTGATAAATGAGGTTAAATCATTCTTGTCTCAAAATTTCGATATGAAGGATTTGAGAGTAGCTGATGTTATCCTAAACATTAAGCTAATTAGAGGTGAGAATGGGATTACACTTTTGCAGTCCCATTATGTGGAGAAGATCTTGAATCGCTTTGGCTACATTGACAGTAAGCCTTCTCTAAAACCTTATGATCCTAGCTTGATGCTTCGCAAGAATAAGAGAATTGCTACGAATCAACTTGAATACTCCCAAATCATTGGCTCGCTTATGTACCTGGCTAGTGTAACTAGGCCTGACATCTCCTTTGCTGTGAGCAAATTGAGCCAGTTTACCTCTAACCGGGGAGATGATCACTGGCATGCGCTTGAGTGAGTAATGCGCTATCTGAAAGGTACTATGGAATTGGGGCTTCACTATACTGGGTATCCTGCGTTACTGGATGGATATAGTGATTCTAACTGGATCTCTGATGTGGATGAGATCAAAGCCACTAGTGGATATGTCTTCACACTGGGTGGTGGTGCTGTTTCGTGGAGGTCTTGCAAACAAACCATTTTGACGATGTCAACCATGGAAGCAGAGCTGACGACACTAGATACTGCTACTGTTGAGGCATTATGGCTGCGTGATCTATTAATGGATTTGCCTATTGTTGAAAAACCGGTGCCGGCTATTCTTATGAACTGTGACAATCAAACGGTAATTGTCAAAATGAACAGTTCTAAGGATAATATGAAATCGTCTAGACATATGAAAAGACGAATGAAGTTTGTCAGGAAATTGAGAAACTCCGGAATTATAACATTGGATTACATCCAAAAAGCTAGAAAGCTGGCAAATCGCTTCACGAAGGGACTATCACGAAATGTGATAGACAATGCATCGAAGGAGATGGTTTTTTGTTTTGGAAACGTTCCGAAAAATCCGGTGCGTGAAAACGGCGTGGAGTTCGGATAAGTTACGTGTGACTTACCTGGTTTGGTTACGCGGAGTGGAGATCGTACGGGCGCCCTGATCAAACGACCTTTCTCTATATAAATCGAGCCGCCGTCTTCACGCAACACACGTGAAATCAATCTAGGAAAGTAGAGACACTACTGAAGAAGTGATCTGTGCTAGGTCAGGCTAAAATCACATTAGTCCCGGTTCGAGTAAGAACCGAGAGTAAAAAATATCTATAGTCCAGGTTTTAAAGCCCAGGGGTATATTTCGATCTTTAGTCCCGATTGGTGTTACCAACCAGGACTAAAGATCATATATTTAATCCCGGTTGATATCACCACCCGGGGCTAAATATATCTCTCGAACGCCACTCTCTCTCTCTTCCTTATCTTTTCCTATACTTTGTCTTCTACTCCTGTTCTCTCTCTATCTTTCTTATCTTCTCCTCCACTCCTTCCCTTCCCTACCTCTCCCCCCTCTCCAGTGGGCGCCTTCCTCCACTCTTACCCTTCGAGCGGGCGCCGCCGGGTGGCGGCGCCCTCCTCGTCCACTCCTCCCCCTTCCCCTCTCCCCTCTCCAGTGGGTGGCGGCAGGTGGCAGCGCCCTCCCCTCTGCTAGAGGGGACACGGCAGGCGGCAGTGCCAGATCGAGCCGGATTTTTTTTATGTTCATTCTTTTTTTTTTTAGAATTTGTGATGTGAATTTAGGATGTTATTATTTGTGATGTATTTTTTAAAGATTTTTTTATGTGTTTTTGTTAAGAATTTGTGACGTGAATCTGTGATGTTATCTGTGCTTTGTGATGTTATGTGTGAATCTTTGATTTGGGGATGTAGGAAGCAACTTATCTGGGAATGTAGGGAGGAACTCGGGAAATCAATATGCAAGCAGCTAAAAACAATGAAAAAAAGAGTCCTAAGATAGTAGCGCCAGCCACCTGGCGTAATTATTTTTAGTCCGGTTGGTGTTACTAACCGTAACTAAAGATACCTATCTTTAGTCCTGGATTCGAGGTCCTGGTTGCATACCCGGGACTAGAGTGGTTGCAAATGGGAATAAAGATGCTTTCTCTAGCAGTTGAATAATTGCATTGGGAGTAAATAAAGTTGGGGAATAAATGCATTTTTATTTGATAGAGCATTGGTTTTGTTTTGGTATATGCGGGATGAGTGAAACATGAATTCATTTTAGGATGGAGGGAGTATTAACTTAAAAGTAGTAGTAAAAGGCTAATGTGGTTCATTTGTACCATTTGTTGTGTAGGAAAAAAAATCTAATGTACTCCACTTCCGTTTAAAGCTATTACAGTCTTAGCACATTAATTAGGATCTGTATAACTATAACCACAACCACAGGAACATAAGCAAGAACTGAGAAAGAAGATGCTAGATCCTGGAGCTACATGCTATACTAGTAGGTACCAAGAACAAAAGAGCAGAGGCCGTCGTGGTGGTGGCATAGCACGCGATAGCAACAGAAGACGATCCCCGCCGCTGTAGACGACACCACCATAAACAACCGCCGCCGCCGCCTCCTCGTGGCGTCTCTAGGTTCCGTCTCCGCTTACGACCTCCGAACCCCGCACCCCCACGCCCGGTTCTTCTTTGCCCCGCTTCTTGACACCGCGGCGCCTCCTGATGGCATCATGGAGGACCCACACTCCGGCGCCACCTTCCTCATCGTGGGTGCACGGTGGGTGTGGTATCCACCAGCAAATCTAACTTTTTAGAGTGTCTTCCCCCATAAGTCATTTCGCGAGGTGTCCTATAACTAAAGCCGCAAAGTCAAGATGTCATGTAGTAAAATTTGCCTAATCTTGTATGGGACGTAGGGCCTAGCAATCTAGGCTATATTCTTTCCTCCCTTTCCTATCTTGTACCTCTCCTTTTCACGCGTACACTTTTCAAACTGTTAAATGGTGTATTTTTTATAAAAAATAATTCTACAGAAAAGTCGTTTTAAAAAAACCATATTAATACATTTTTTATTTTTCTAGGATAATACATAATTAATTTTATGCTAATGACTTGCTCTGTTTTTCGTTCCGAATGATTAGTTCCCAACCTACCATACCGAAAACAGTCTATACTGCCTCCGACACAAGATATAAGAAATTTTAAATTGATAAGAAATATCCTAGTCCTACGAATCTGGTTAAGTTGTTCAGATTCTTAGTACTAGGAAATTTTCCATCCACTTAAAATCTCTTATATTTTGGAGCAGGGAGTATTAGATTTGACATGTACTAGTACTACGTACGAAGCAACCTTTTTTGCTACAACAAAAATGAAAGTAATGCTACTATGTCTCTATGAGACCAGAAGAAATGTTATTTTAGGGATGGAGACAATACTCCCTCCCTTCGTTCTATAATAAGTTCGTTGTTTACTCATCCAATTTATCCTAAAATAAGTACATGTTTAGTAATCATTGCATTTGTGTTTGTGAAAGTAGAGACACTACTGAAGAAGTGATCTGTGCTAGGTCAGGCTAAAATCACATTAGTCCCGGTTCGAGTAAGAACCGAGAGTAAAAAATATCTATAGTCCCGGTTTTAAAGCCCAGGGGTATATTTTGATCTTTAGTCCCGATTGGTGTTACCAACCAGGACTAAAGATCATTTTGAGTCTAGGTTCAATAGATGTTAGGTCCCCAACAAACTTTAGTCCCGGTTGGTATCACCAACCGGGACTAAAGATCATATATTTAATCCCGGTTGATATCACCACCCGGCGCTAAATATATCTCTCGAACGCCACTCTCTCTCTCTTCCTTATCTTTTCCTATACTTTGTCTTCTACTCCTGTTCTCTCTCTATCTTTCTTATCTTCTCCTCCACTCCTTCCCTTCCCTACCTCTCCCCCCTCTCCAGTGGGCGCCTTCCTCCACTCTTCCCCTTCGAGCGGGCGCCGCCGGGTGGCGGCGCCCTCCTCGTCCACTCCTCCCCCTTCCCCTCTCCCCTCTCCAGCGGGTGGCGGCAGGTGGCAGCGCCCTCCCCTCTGCTAGAGAGCATCCTCTTTGCTCCCCGCCTTCTTCCCCTTTCCCATAGCTGGCTCCCCACCTTCTCCCCTCGCCCATGGCAGCAAGCAACTGTGAGACAGAGTAGCAGCATCATAAGGGAGGGAAGAGTGAATTTTCTATTGTTTGTGGCCGGCTTTATGTAAATGGTTACGTCAACCAATTAATAGATTCCTATAAAATTATTCACACAATATATAAATAGCTCTTAAAGGTTTAAGACACTTTCTATTTTTACATTATGGAATCCATAATATGGATGTACTCATCTTTATATCCTCTCAACTCCTAGTACAGTAGTACTAAGGCTCCAACCCAAGCTTCTTAACCAACCATATACTCCCTCTGTTTAAAAATGTTTGACACCGTCGACTTTTTAGTACGTGTTTGACCATTCGTCTTATTTAAAAATTTTAAGTAATTATTTATTCTTTTCATATCATTTGATTCATTGTTAAATATACTTTCATGTACCCATATAGTTTTACATATTTCACAATTTTTTTTCAATACGTGTGCAAACCACTACCACCTCTCCTGCCGTACAGCCTACCTACTACCATGGCCCTCTACATACGTGTGCTTAAGTTAGTCCAAGTGGCGGACCCAGAAAAATTATATTGGGTGTGCCCACGCTAGGATGTATAATACCATTCTTTAACTAAAACATGTCAGGTTGTAGGTAGCAAAAGTTTTATGAAATTTGATCAAAATTTAGTTCAATTAATTCATGAAAAGTTGGTAAAATGTACACAATTTATGAAAGAACCCATTTCACCCATGCTTGGTCCGTTGTCACAACCCATGCTTGATTTTGCATTTTAGTTTTGATGAATTTGAATCAAGTAACACTGGTCCAAGAATCAGATATTCAGAGAAAGTAAATTATAGAAGGGTAAAAGACTACTAGTTCGGTGATGGCTTTAGGGCCTCAAGGCTCCAGGCCATTGGCGTCGGCGTAACATGGACTGCGTTGTGCGTTGGTCTCAGCCTCACCGTGGCCGGCCACCACAACATACTGTATGGCCATTGCTTCCGCTACTTTTCTTGCACCACCAACTGACCAACAGAAATGCCCACAACAACTAGAGAACGAGATCAGGTAAGCCTTTTGGTCTTCCGTTTGCTTAGGAACAAGGGCATCTACCAAATATTTAGGCCACGAATGAATACTACATCCTATATTTTCTCTGAAATATTTGGGTATGCCGGTGCATACCCGGCACCATACCTAGGTCCGCCCCTGTGCCCAACTAGTAGTAAAAACAAGGTGATTTATAAAGATCAAAATTCATCCCAAAATAAAATCTGTCTTATGTAGTGCACGTAGTGAACTGCTCGAAATCCCTCTAATATCAAACCACTGGTTACAAAATTAAAGTTATACTCCTATTTTACACGACTTGTGGTCTTGTGGACATGAGAAAACACTTGAAACTGCTCTTATGTCAGTTTTGCGTATGCTGGCATGATTGGTAAAAAAATGGAATCGCTCGAAACCACTCTAATATCTCTCACTACTAAAAAATGATTTTCCTAGACGAGCTCTTCAATATGTTGAGATGGACCATAAGTGTCCTCGTCTACAAAAATCGACCCATCATTTTCGTATACGGCTCCTTAAGAGACCCCTATGCAAAAATCAATTTTCACAGGCGGCCCTCTTAAGCAACCGCACGGGAAAATAAGGTTATTTTTCCAGACGCCTCTTAAGGGACCGCATGGGAAAATATATTTTCGTAGGAAGCCCCCTTAAAAATTTGCCCAGAAGTCTGAGTTACCGAGTTACCTTCTCTTTTTCCCTCCTAGCACTTAAAAATTTTCAAGTCATTCTTATCTTCTCTCCTCTGTCTCTCTCTCACCTCCCCTCCTCCACAAACTCAGTCCTGGGCAGGCAGCGGCACACGGACGGGCATGTGACGGAGGGTCTGCAGACAGCCGGCGGGGCGGATCCTGGCGCGCGATGGTGACCAGCGTTGTGCGGCGGTGGAGTGCGACGACGGGTGAGTCCCTCCTCCATGTGTGGAAGGTGGCCGGCCGACGCACGGGCAGGCGGGTTTTTTTTTTGTGATTTTTATTTTTTTCTGGATTTTTATTTTTGCGTGAGACGACATAAGCACCCACACGTGAAAGTAGCGATTTTCGCGTTCGGGTGCCCCCCCCCCCAACCCCCGCGCGCGCGCGCGCGCAATGATAGCAATTTTCATAGATCCTCTAGTCATGCGGGTTGTTCTACCGCACGCGAAAACCTCTTTGGCCGTCTGCAAAAATCAAAAATCACTTTTTTGTACTAGTGATTTTTGTTTTGATTCCAATTGTTAGAAAAATTATATTTTACACAAGTAGATGCCGATGTGGGAATGATTTGTAGTCGCGTGTCGAATCACTTGAAACCTCCTAATGTCAATTTTATGTATATGGGAATATTTTGCATTTGTTGTAATAGTTATATTTTACATGACTAACCGTGCATAAGAAAGCGCTTAAAATGGCTCTTGTGTCGGTTTGCACATGTGACAATGATTAATTTGTACTACGTGTATCAAACTGCTCGAAACCCTCTAGTGTATCTTTTCTGTATATGCGGATGTTTTCACACCATTGGTTGCAAAACATATAGTTTGGATGAGTGGTGCGCATGTGGGAATGATTTGTAGAGCATATATCGAACTAAGTCGAAACCTCTCTACTAGAGAAACCATCTTTGATGGGTTGCTAAAAACCAAAATAGTCCCGGTTGATGAAAAAAATGGGACTTAAAAAATATTTTTAGTCCCGGTTAAAAAGCCTAGCGGTACTTATTAATCTTTAGTCACGGTGTTGTTACCAATCGGAACAAAATATTATTTTTAGTCCGGTTCAATAGTTGTCAGGGCACCAATAATCTTTAATCCCGGTTGGTAATACCAACCGGGGTAAATATCTAATACCTCGCGCGCAGGACACAGAGCCCACGATCCTTATCTCCTTAGTCCTCCCTTCTTCTCCTCGTCCTCCTCCTCCACTACCCCTCTACTCCCCTCTCCACTCCCTTGACTGGGGCTGTGGGTGGGCCGCGGCTGTCGGCGCCGGGTGGGAGGCGGCGGCTGGCGGCAGGTGGCTGCATCAGGGGAGTTGGCGGCGGCGGGGGCCGGCAGCTTCGTCGGTGGAGGTGGCGGCGGCGGCCGGTGTCCGGCGTCGTTCTCCCCTCGGCACTGTCTTTTTCTTTGTTCTTCTCTGATGAATGCATTGTTCTTCTTTGATGAATGCATGTAATTGTGAAGAAGATGATTTTGTTGTTTTAGTTGTGAAGAAGTGTAATGAATATGGATGATTTTGTTGTTGTAGTTGTGAAGAAATGTAGCCTATGAATTAGTTTTCAAGAACATGGATGATTTTGTTATTGTAGATGTGAAGAAGTGTAGCTATGAATTAGTTTTCAAGGACATGGATTTCGTTGTTGATTTTATTCATTTGATCTGTAATGATTTGGGCAATATGCAAATAGCAAAATAACAATGAAAAAGAAAGAAAAAAACCTTAGTCCCGGTTGGTGTGACACCAACCGGGACTAAAGATCTATCTTTATTCTTGGTTATTTTAAACGAGACTAAATATAGAGATCTTTAATCTCGTATTCGTAGCCCTGGTTTGCTACCCGAGACTTAAGGTGGTTTCAAGCTGGGGCTAAAAAGGGGTTCTCCACCGGTGTCTCTAATGATTTGTACAATGAATGTAATATATGAAAGCGTTGAAACTGCTCTTATGTCAATTAGTTTTTTTTTATTGTCATGTGCAAAAAACAAAAAAAACTCATGGTTTAAACTACTCGTACCTATCCAAAATGTGCGACAAACTATGAAGTTTTATCCCTTGAGCACCTATCTTTTTGTGATGAGGACCAGCTGGGATATGATCATGGCTATCTTGATCAACTAACGGTGCATGCTTTTTATATTAGATTTACACTAGCCGTCAACCCGTGCCTTGCACGGGCTATATATTGCTTATATATTATAAATGCTAAATTATGCAATTTCTTTGTTCTATAAATTTTAAAAATGTAATCATATGTTACCAATTGGTAACTTTGAATTTCATTATTAAATAAATAAAATGAAATATTCATGATGGACACAACTTCATATTTATTAATGAAATTTATATACATCGATTTGTGGACTAAAGATTGAGCTCATAATATATAATGCAGTGAAGGCATGACCAATAATTTTGCATCCATAAGAGGAAATAAGCAGAACATGAAAATTATATTAGACCATACTAATCCAACTAATATTTTCGTAATTGCATTATGGCAATAACCATATATCCTATAGGAAAAAAACTTAAAGATACATGGAATATATTGCCAGATAAAATCATAAGTTATATCGCTGAACATTGTTATTAGGAGGAGTGGAATTTACGTGAAACATATGGCTCGATTAGCTGGCACAGATATATGCCATTGTTTTACTCTGACTGCTAACTATTATATACATAGAGAACAAAATGACATGAGTATGTTAATGTTAGAGATATGCCCTAGAGGCAATCGTAGAGATGATTGTATCACATACTATGTTTACATATTTATCCGACTTTATTCCTTGAAATAGATAACTCATTATTGGTTAATGAATATGTGATTATTTCCTGAGACTCTTTATGTTGTGTGTTGCTATTTCTAAAGGATCCCTCATCAAATATCATATGTGGAACAAATATGTTTAGATGATCAGCATATGTATTAATTGATGATCATGTCTCATGGATCATGGTATAGAGATACCAAATTAATAATGTGGACACATGTTAGTGAACATGTTGTTGGATAGACCCAACATGAGACACTGCAAGAGCCATATGTGTTGTGTCATCAGTGATCTCATTTAGTGTTGGTGTTGAATCCTTAGACCTGAGATTATCATAGTTCCCAACATGTGTAGTAGCTTACTTAGAGACTGCTAAACACTACTCCGTAATTGGGTAGTTATAAAAATAGTTTTCGGGTATGCTATGAAACATGTAGTGAGATATGAATAATCAAGATGGGATTTGCCCCTCCTATGGAGATATATCTCTGGGCTCCTCAATGGATATGGAATATCAACAAAATAATCAGGATACGACTTTTGGTAAACCCTAGCACGATTCATTGGCACAATTCGAAAAGCTTCCATAATGGTATTCCTCACATGGTCCTCCATATTTTTAGGCCCTTGTGAATTCCGTGGCCTAAAAGGTTGTCGTGGTGCAATATTGTTATATTGGCCATATCTAACATCTTAAGAGTATTCACTCCATATTGTTAATATTGTTATATTGGGTAGTTATATTGGCAATATAACAATATTGTTATATTGTTGGATCATTATAAGCATTAGGTATCTATGGAGGAATATGAGGATTAACCGGAGCTACTGGATGATTAGGTACTCGAAAATGGTGCAAAATAGAATTATTGGTGATTGGATCTACTTCCTGCATGGGCAGATTTGTGCTGGTCTGACCGGTCGAGAACCCAGTAGGACTGGTGGTCAGTGGTGCTGTCGGACCAGCCAGGTCGATGTGGTCAGACCAGCTTGAGGGCCGGTGGGACCATTGGTCAAGGTGGTCAGACCAGTGTGTGGGCCGGCCAAACCGATGTCGGGAGAGTCGGTCAGACCAACCAGGGGCGTGGTCATACCAGCCTCAGAGCTAGGGTTAGCTTTGCTCCCGGCATATTGCGTAGTCGCTCCATCGGTTTTGCTATATAAGTGGTGAATAGGGGCTTGGCTAGTACTTGTAATAGAATTGTGTGGCAAATCGGCTGTAAGAGAGCAGAATTTGGAACTCATTAAAGATTCAATTCTTTTGTCAAAATAAGAACTCATATCATGTTCAAGTTTATTATTGAAAGTAGCATTAACGGTTTCATCTACGGAACTTGCTACAAGAAGACAATCACGATCAGGAAACCTAAACGCCTTGCGGTGATATAGAGTCGCCAACCACTCCAAACTAGCAAAAGCTAGATCAGGATGGGTTTTGATGGATTAAACATGCTAGCGGAGCCGATTTAGGTAGAACAAGTGATAAATACCCGTCTCATGGGCAAAAAGAAGGTTTACAAAACAAACCTACAAAGGGATTTTGCACACTCGCAGGGAAGGTAGACGATTTACAGTGCAAATTGACAAAAAGATGGACGAACTTGGCTAGAACTAGGTGAAATATTGAAAAAGCGATTCAATTAGATAAATTGGATTGTGTGTAGATTGTTTTCTTTCCAATTGAACCGGCCTCTTTCCTGATATAGGGGTTGGTCTTGCCTCCTACGTGTCCTCCTCCAGTCCTCCACATCCAACTCGGGATGTAAACCAATGGAAACCCGAAAGATACCCTTCCGAATAAGGAATCCCAAGACCTGACGAAAACAGACTCGGGATCAGACTCTACCGGTCTGACCGGCCACATAACGCCGGTCAGACCGGCCTACAAGTAGCGGTCTGACCGGCCAACACACTGGGTGCTCTTCCAAATTTTAGCAATATTTTCCTAATTTGAACCTAGGTGCCAAATTTAGGTGTAAACACCTTCCAATACTGCAACACGAGACAATACTAATGTTCTTATGTGAGGGTTGGGAACTCCCATCCAACACAGAAAACGGAGCAATGGATTAATACGTAATTAATTAATTAATAGCTTAAAAACTTTAAAAATGGATTAATATGGTTTTTTAAAGCAACTTCTCTATATAAAACTTTTGCATAACACGCACCGTTTAGTAGTTTGGGGAGGTTGGGAACTTGAACTTAAGAACACATCTCCAAGCAGGAGGGAGATGCAATTTTGGGGCAATTTTGGTCTTAGAGCTGGCAGTGTAGGGATATCTTTATGCTATGAGGAAGATGCTTAAGTTTGGGATTTCTCTGCAAAAAGGGATATAAATATCTTACCACATTGATCATACCCCAACCATCAACACGTAAAAAGGCACTTCAAAAAACACATATAAAAGACAAATATAAATGAGTGCCATCCCATGGCTTTAGCAGTTGTACTACCTTTTTCATTAACAAAACCAAATTTGAAGAACCAATCAAATATGTGTTCCTAAACCAAATATGTTTCCAAAATAAATTTTAATCATTTCATGCAAGTAATCTGTCTCTGACTCTGCTAGTTAAGGTTTGACTTTCACGGGATTTTATTTATTTCGTAGTTTTCACTGTATATTTTCACTAGACAAATGCTTATAATTAAGAATTACATATTTCTTTAAGTCTTATAATTTTTCCAACATTCTATTATATGGCTAACGCTCTTTTTATAAAAATCATGCCAATTTTTATTGAGCTGCGGTTGGTAGGCAGTAGAAATAAACAAAGCAACCACGGATAGTTTATGGACAAAACTTTTACATCACTAGTCTTAACTGTTTAAAAACCAAGGATGGCAAAAAGACTTCAATAAAGACCCCCAAATGATCTTTTATTAAATATACCCAAATTCAAATATTGGCTACGGCCAATAAATCAAGAAATTGAGGATGAGGCCAATACACCAAGAAACAGAGGATTTTATTTAAAGATAGTGTAAGAAAGAGAGTATGACAGTGTAAATAAAACTTATATCCACATTTGATTCTCGAAATAAACCATTAATTGCGCCGTCGTACTGATCTGTACAATGTCAGCTTATATAATGTAACGGTTTTTGAGAGTCAGTCACCAAACATACTGATCCCTGCATGGTATAGCTAGCTAACGTCTGGCTTTTTCAACCGACTCGTTCAATGTTCAATGTGTGTACTGCACGCCAGACACGCCGTAGTGGTTTCCCTTAATGCTCCTGTTTACTTTTCCTCTGAATTTAGTAGTAGTAGAGTTAATTTACGGTCGTCTAACAGATCCAGTGCAGTGCTAGTATGTGCTGCAGTACGAAAGTAAACCACTTTAATGAAAGATCCTGTCGTTACAGGCTTAGTATTTAAATGATGTTCGTCCCGCACATAAAACAGGGGTGTAAAGAATTTGGATAGCTTCCGATTGATCCGGACGATTTTTAGAAATGGATAGTACCCCCTCCGTCTCCAAAAATTAATTAATTTTTCATACACCCCACACACACGAAAATAAAAACAAAAAGACAAATAATCCACTTTATTCAACCCAATGTAATTATTCCCAATTTTATCTATTTTCAATTGTGAGACGATAGGACTCAACGCGATAATCGTATTGATACCGATGCGGAGTATATATAGGCACACCACCTTCCTAAATCTACTCAACCGATTTATATAAACAGAACCGGGAGAGATATAAGGAGATTGGGCCACAAGGAAACAAACGATCTACATGCCAACATATATGGGTGGGGGGGCTGGCCAAACGTTGAGACTGGATCGGAATTCCGTAAACACAGTCGAGGGCAAACCCTTGGTGAAAATATCAGCAAACTGCGGTGTGGAAGGTATGTGTCGAACACGAACCGCCCTGTGGCGACACGATCACGAACGAAGTAAAGATCGATCTCAACATGCTTGTTCCGTTGATGCTATACTGGGTTGGTAGAGAGATACACAACGCTGACATTGTCACAATAGACAAGAGTAGCCTTCCTCCGAGGAGTCTGAAACTCATGAAGAAGTTGGCGAAGCCAGCAGGTGTCGGCAACAGCATTGGCAACAACCCTGTACTCAGCCTCGCACTGGAGCATGAAACTGTGTTCTGACGCTTGGAGGACTAGGAGATGAGGTTATCACCTAAGAACACTGCATAGCCTGAGGTAGACCATCGTGGGTCTGGACAACCGGCCCAATTGACATCAGAATAAGCCACCAGGTCAATAGTGGGCGAGCGATGAATACGAAGATTGTAATCCAGGGTTCCATGAACATAATGAATGCTGCGCTTGAGAGCAGCAAGGTGTGGCTCCCATGGGTCATGCATGTGAAGACAGACCTGCTGAACATCATATGAAATGTCCGGTCGAGTGAAGGTGAGATACTGGAGAGCACCTGCAAGACTGCGAAAATCAGTCGGGTCGGCAACAGGAGTGCCACGAGTGGAAGACAGTTTGGCGTTGGTGTCAACTGGAGTGGAGCAAGGCTTACAGTTAGCCATCCCAACCTGCTCAAGAATCTCAATACTATACTGACGCTGACTGAGAACGAGTCCAGACGGAATGCGGCTAACACGAACTCCAAGAAAGTGGTGCAGGGTTCCAAGAAGCGGAGGAGATCGCTAGTGGAAGCAGTGAAAACAACATCATCAACATATAGAAAAAGATAAACCACAGCGGGCCCACGATCATAGATGAACAGCGAGGCGTCGGACTTAGCCTCTTTGAATCCAATGGATTGGAGGAAGTTGGCGAACTGACTGTACCATCCAATGGATAGGAGGAAGTTGGCGAACCGATTGTACCAAGCGCGGGGTGCTTGCTTCAAACCATAAAGTGACTTGTTCAAACGATACACTAAGTCAGGCTTGGAGGCATCGACGAACCCAGCTAGCTGAGAGCAAAACAATGTCTCCTGTAAAGTCCCATGTAAGAAGGCATTCTTGACATCAAGCTGATGAATAGGCCAGTCCCGAGAAACTGCCAGGCTCAGAACTGTGCGGACGGTGGCTGGCTTGACAACCTGTTAACGACCAAATTTGGTAATATCAGTATCGGAAAAGAGGATTAGATCGAAGTGGAGTCGAAGGCGGAGATCGATTCGAGAACAGAGCAAGAGTCGGCTAGAGTCCGGATCGGCTACGATTGGATCGGCTAAGTCCAAGTCAGACTGGGTTAGGTGATACAGCCGATTCCGGCAATATGACTTGTATACGACATCGAGTTGAGTTGATATGCTTCAAGATGATTGCCATGCATGGATAGAGTCCTGATAAGGCAATTGTATCTATTAATTAGGATATTTTATGAAAATTCCTTAGAGATATATTTGGGCAAAAGTCTGCCGCAAAGACTTATGGTATCTTAGAGTTTGTTAGAGATAAAAGTCGTTTTTCGATATGGACATAGTTTGTAATTTTTGGGTATAAATAGACCCCGAACCCTATGTAATAAAAAAAAAACACACACGTTCAATACATTTTTGGCGCCTCGCCACCCTTTTGCTTTTGTTTTATTTCGACGAGTTCTTGCTTTCGGGTTGAGCTGCATCGGTTTCGATCTTCAACAAGAGGTAAAACTTATTATGACGGCTTGCGTTCTCGGGATTAGTGCTTCCATCTTTATGACACTCTAATCTTGTTTATGTAATTAGTCGAGTTATCATATATCTTACATAATCTCTGGCAATATCGTTATCTAACCTATAATCGGCTAACATCTGTCGGTTGAAGGCAGTCGATTAGGTTAGATTTCTTGTTGATTGCAGGATCAAATCAACTGGCACGCTAGCATACCCGAAGGCGAGTTTTGGACCTGCACTGGAGTTAAGTAGATCTCCCAGGCCTCGTGTTTTACGTCAACACGCTTTTGGCATGCCCGGTGGGACCGATTAGAAGTCAGACGAGCAGTTTTCTTCATGGCCGAGAAACTACCGCCATCACCGTCCTCGGCTAGCCCAGGTTTTGTTAAAGAAAAGATTCAGAAGTTAGGTTTAATAGACATTAATGAAGGGAACATCGTGACCATCGACCCAGAAAAGTTCACACCTGATCAAAAGAAGATTTTGAAGCGATGATGCAGCAAGCACGGGATCAATTCTTGAACTCATTCATGTAGACTCGCAAGGGAACACTTGTTTAGAAGTATAAAATAAAGGTAGTTGCTGGTGATCCCGGGACCAGTTGTTCTAAGGATGGAGAAGGGAAACAAGCTCCGGATGGCTCGGCTTAACCGAGTGACAAAGGTGCTACAGATGGTTTTCCAGCAAATCAAGGTGACAACTCTCAAGGAGTACACGGGGTTCAAGGTGATGGTTCTCAGGGGGTTCAAGGTGATGGTTCACAGGGAGTTCAAGGTGGAGGTGTTAATCAAGACGGCAATGCAGCACAGTTGCAGTTCAACAACTTTCAAGATCAGGTTGACTATGCTGTACACCATGCTTTGATCAACCAATTTGGAATATTAACCAACACTTTGGCAAACATGGTGAAGTCAATGGTTGATGGTTCAATGGCCGAGTATCAAGCTACATGAACGGTGTACCTACCAGGAGGAGTATTCCCCAATTATCGGCCATTAATCACTGATAATCAACCAGTCGTCCAGTCGATTCCTCTTAATGCAGCCGACGGCACCAGTATCGGCTCCTGCAACAGCTCCACCACCTTCGGCTCCAGGTCAAGTAATAAATCCCCGATTGTTGGTTAGAGAGCAGCTACAGCACGCTGGACAGAATGTGAATCGGCTAACGCAAGACCAGGTTGCATCTATGTTCTTACATCCTCAACGCACCATTGATCCAGCCCAGCAGCAGTCGATTCAGCAAACACCGCCAAGGCAGCAAGTTGTGCAACCAATTCAGCAAACACCCCCAATCCAACAGGTTGTGCAACCAGTTCAGCAGATGCCACCAAGACGGCAGGTCTTGCAGCCGATTCAGCAGACGCCGTTGAGGCAACAGGTTGTTCAGCCGATTCAGCAGCAAAGTCCAATAACTGCATCGGCTGGATTTGCAACACCTAATGGTCAGCCTGTGTAGCATGCTGCAAATCAGGTTGTCCCTGAACACTTAGTTCACCATGTACAACCAGATGGAATAGTGGTTCCTCAAATTATTCCTGAACATTTGGTGCGCAATAATCAGCCGGACCTTCAAAATTACCAAGGGGGCAATTTGAACTATCAGTATCAGCCACCATTACCTCAAGTTCAGTACCAGCAGGCAGGATCGGCTCAACCCCAATTTGTTCCTCAGTACAACCAATTCGAGCCTGTGCCACAACAACCTCAGGGAGCACCTCAACAACTACCATGGGCCGATTTGATTGCGGATGTCATGAAGGAGCAATTTGGGCTTAGGCCGAAAGATGCTACAAATTTGTAGCGACAACCCTATCCTGAATGGTTTGAGAGGGTTCCTCTACCCAATCGGTTTTAAGGTACCAGACTTTTCAAAATTTTCAGGGCAAGATAGCACATCGACTTATGAGCACATTAGCCGATTTTTAGCCCAGTGTGGTGAAGCATCGGCTGTGGATGCCTTGAAGGTTAGGTTGTTCCGGTTATCTTTGTCTGGATCGGCCTTTACTTGGTTTTCTTCTTTACCATATGGATCAATTAACAGCTGGGCCGATTTAGAAAAACAGTTTCACAGCTATTTTTATAGTGGGGTTCACGAGATGAAATTGTCCGATCTGATTTTATAGTGGGGTTCACGGGATGAAATTGTCCGATCTGACATCCATCAAGCAAAGACATGACGAGCCTGTGCATGAGTACATTCAGAGATTCAGAGAAATGAGGAATAAGTGCTACAGCTTAAGTTTGACTAATGCCCAGTTAGCCGATTTGGCTTTTCAGGGTATGATTGCTCCAATTAGGGAGAAATTCTCACCTTGCATGAACAAAGGTTTGCAGAGGCGAGGAAGAATTCTAGGAAAGTTAACCATGTTTGTCCTTACATGTATGGGTCGGACGATGAGGATGATGATTCTGAAATAGCTGTAGCCGAATGGGTAAGGAGCAAAAAGGTTATACCATGCCAATGGGTAAAGAAATCAGGAAAAGAGGAGAAGTATGACTTTGATATTACTAAGGCTGACAAGACTTTTGACTTGCCGGTCACACAATTCCATCGGCTGAAGAATTGGGCAAGAAAAGGTATTGCAAGTGGCATAATTCTGGGTCTCATACGACCAATGATTGCAAGGTATTTAGGCAGCAGATCCAAGCGGCTATTGAAGGAGGCAAAATCAAATTTGATGACTCTAAGAGGCCGATGAAGGTTGATGGCAATCCTTTTCCTGTTAATATGGTGCATACAGCTGGCCGAACAGCCGATGGGGGCCGTGCAAGAGGTTTTCAGGTAAATTCAGCTAAGATTATCAACAAGTATAAGAGGAAATATGACAAGCAACAGGAGAGGCATTATGAAGAAGATGATGATGGCTTTGAATCTCATTGGGCTTGTGAGTTCTTTAGATTCTGTTGGAATGAAGGTATGAGGCTGCCATCTATTGAAGACTGTCCTGGGTGCAGTGATATTGCCGAGAGTTCAAGCCGATTATATAGTAGGGGCAATCGGCTAAGGCAGACAAGAGTTCCTGTTCATCAAAGATTGGGTCCAGTGAATCAAGATCATGGCCAGGAGGATAATGGAAATATGAAAAATCAATGGTGTCCTTCTGGTATCTTTACGAAGAATCAAAAGAGAAGGGTTCAAAGGTTGAGAAACAGGGAGCGCTTTCACGAGGTCGAGCAGGAAATTAACCATCGGCTGAAGAAAACAAAGCCGAGGCAGGAGTGGCTTGTTAAGAATCAAGTTCATGTAGCCGATGAAGCCATAGCCGATGAAGCAAAAAGGTTGGCTAAAGGAAAAAGCGTTGTAACTGCTTCGGTCAACATAGTTTTTACATTGCCTGCCGAATTTGGGATCAAGCAAGCCGATATCGATGAAGCTGAAGAAGAATCAGCTAAATTGATTTTGTCGCCAGAGCAGGCAGTTTTTGAAAAGACAAAGGGGACGGAGAATCAGCATCTTAAGCCGTTGTATATAAATGGTTATGTCAATGGGAAGCCGATGTCCAAGATGATGGTCGATGGTGGGGCTGCAGTAAACTTGATGCCTCACACTACATTCAGGAAGTTGGGCAGAAATGTTGAAGATCTCATCAAGACAAACATGGTGCTCAAAGATTTTGGCGGCAATCCATGTCTCGCAGTTTACAAGCGGAATCTGTAATTTGTTTTGTTATTAGTCTACGTTTAATACTTCAAATGTGTGTCCGTATACTTCAAAAAATTTTGGCACACGAACTAAACACAGCCTATGTCTAAATTCGTAGTACTAGGATATGTCACATCCAGTACTAGATTCATTTTTTATGGGACGGAGTGAGTAGCTTTGTTTTGTGTTGCCGCAAGTAACTAGTTGTATGTATTGGTTGATTTGATATTATGATACAACTAAATAGTGGTGGCTCGCTTGCTTGTTTTACACTAGATTGGAATATCTGATCCCGCTTCCGCTTTACTTTTTGTATAACGTTTTCCATCGCCTATTCAAATCCTCTAGGCTTGAACAATTGTTCAGGAAGGTGTGCAGAAAATTCGGTACGTTAATTCTCTTTTCTGCTAAATTTTTGTAACTCGACACTTCGACTTCGCGATTTTAACTAGTAGACACCGCAGAAGTTGATTTTTGGAAAAGACACTACCAAAACGTGGTTATTTACTACTGAATACAACATCTATTATATTATTATTTTTGAATTAAGAAAGAGATATAATGTTTCAAAATGACCAAAGTGCCCCTGAGTCCTCATCTTCCTCGTGTGCATCCAGTTTGTGGGGCCCGTGGTTCAGTGAAGGGCGCATAGGGTAGGCACGACTGTGTTGACGGTCATTAGCGATCAGTTTCGACCGTTAATATTACCAAAATAGAGGAGAACTAGTTATGCTTGCAATGCATATTCATGTTAGAATAATAATATTCCACTAGTATTAGGTCTACTAACCTTTTGCAGAGAATAACCATAAAGTGGAGGAGAATCGACATAAACTCAGACGATAAATCAATCGGACGATGTCGAGAATCAGACTTATGTATGAATAAGCCAAGAACTCAGAAATAACACGACCAATTGGGTCAAAATTCACAAGTCTGCAAAGAGGAGAAGTCCAGGAGGCCGCTAGCCGAAAATGGGCTGGATAGGACCAGCCGGTTCGGCCGAACCCCCATCTACTCCGTTGGATGCAGGGTATGGCGTGGATGTCCAGGATTGTTCCCCAATGATGGTTAGAGGGCATTTCCGACCATTCGAACTACCATAACCATCATTGGGACGCTATAAAAGGAGCTCTCATGTGCTCACTCTCTTCACACACCTCAAGCAAAGCTCTCTCATATTCTCTCAAGTTTAGTTTAGTGTTCTTAAGCTAGTGGAGTAGGAATAGAGTAGAATTCGGAGTCCGGAAGCCTTCGGAAGAATTCGGGTATGGCTCTAATTGCTCTCCTTTTCTCTTTTGTAAGCTTTGTACTTTTATTAGAATACACTTCTTTATACATTTATAGTATTGAAATACTTTCCGAGTATATGAATGCCAACTTTACATTATGTTCATGTTATACTGATTATATTGCTAGCTTATCTAGGAGATGCATCGGTACGGGTATAATGTTTGCTTATGCAATTACTCTATGTCATGACGATGATATTAGAGTAGTATCTGGTAGTTTAGGCGTGGTGTCTAAACTACGGGATATCATTATTTGGGGTTATATGCTGCGGATGAGTGGTGGGCCGCTGATGGTGACAGCTCAGTACGGGTATTCCTCCGCGCGTGTATATAGTCCTAAGTTAATTTCCTGGGGAGGGTACTCCTCCATATTTAGCCCCGGTTATATGGTCATGACTGGCTGTCGTAAAGAACTCGGCAGTCAGAGGTGGCTTCTCGAAGTACCAGGAGGGCATCAGATAGAGGGTATTAGTTAACTAGAATGTATGTATACTATGTATACTAGAAGTATAGGAATAGATTCTCTTTCTATTTTCTTTCCACTTAGATTAGATATTTTAGTATGAGAATGAGTAGCTCCCTGCTTGTGTGTCACTCTACCCTTGATTTATCTTAACCCCTACTTAGACTATGATTATTACAAGTAACATATAAATTATTAGTCCGGTTCTCTCTACTATGATCTTCTCACGGGATTAAATAAATACGATACCCTTGGAATACTCTCGGGTGAAATGCTATAATGGTATATCCGTGCACTTGCGGATGAACTCTATAACCATAATATACTAGGAGTATTTCTGCGCCATTGCTGGGAATTATATTTATAGTAATGTCGTTAAGAAATACCAACAGACTACCGGTGGCAAGCGACGTGACGACACGTTTGTTAGAGGCAATGACGTCTCGATGAACTTGTAGTTTAGATCGTAGCTGCATGGCGACGACATAGAGCTTGAGCTTGAGGCCCTCTTTAGTTCCCAAAATAAAAACTTTTCACCCATCATATCGAATATTTGGACACATGCATGGAGTATTAAATGTAGACGAAAAAAAGATCAATTGCACATATTGTGTGTAAGTTGAAGCGAGATAACAAAAAAAAAAGAAGAAGCAAGCTCAGAATCAAGACGTTGATAGTGACAGTGATGTTGATTGCATTACTTCTGCAGTTGAGGACATGCTTGTCTTGACAGAACATTGGACAAGTTCCACTGTTGAGGACAGAGTCAGAGTCATATCTGAAGAGGAAGCCATCAATCATGTTGGTGATGATGAGATGATTTGGATACCGGACAGCGGTGCTACCATTCATGCCACATCCCATAGAGAGTACTCCACAAACTACACATCGGGTGATTATGGTATTGTGAAGATGGGCAACAATAACAAAGCAGCTATTGATGGAAAGGGAGATGTGCATTTGGAGACTGCAAACGGTACTAGACTTGTGCTCAAGTCAGTGAGACATGTTGAAGCACTTCGGCTCAACATAATTTTAGTTCCTTTGCTTTGCAAAGAGAAGCATAAGCTCACCAAGGGTAACATGGTAGTTGCAAGAGGTGAAATGGTTTCACTGTTGTTTCATGTTTCGGCCAAGCTTTCTAGTGTTTGTGTGAATGCACTAGAGAAAGAAGACTCTTGTGTTCTATGGCATAAGAGACTTGGGTACATGAGTGAGATGGGAATGACTGAGCTAGTGAAGAAAGATCTCCTGAAAGGGATGAAAAGTGTTCATGTGAACAAGTGTTCAGATTGGCTAGTAGGGTAGCAGCACATGGTTGCTTTCAAGAGTCTTCCTCCTCACAAGAAGCCAGAGGTGCTAGATTTGGTTCACTCTGATGTGTGCAAGATGACAACAAAGTCAATTGGTGGGGCTGAATACTTTGTCACATTCATTGATGACTTCTCTAGAAAAGTTTGGGCTTATGTCTTGAAGTCCAAAGATCAAGTGCTAGCTGTGTTCAAGCAATTTCAAGCCTCAGTTGAGAGAGAAACTGCGGAAAAGATCAAGTGCCTTCGCACTGATAATGGAGGAGAGTATATAGGGCCATTTGATGCTTATTGCAAGGAGCAAGGAATTAGGCATCAATTCACCCCTCCTAAGTCACCATAGCTGAATGGAGTTGCTGAGAGGATGAACAGAACAATTGAGGAGAGAGTTAGATGTTTGCTGTCACATGCAAAGTTGCTAAAGTATTATTGGGGTGAGGCTTTGATGACTGCAGTTTATCTTATTAATTTCTCACTAAGTGTTCCTTTGCAGGGAGATGTTCCTAACAGGGTATGGTACAACCAAGACATATCATATGACCACCTGAAGGTGTTTAGGTGCAAAGCCTTTGTTCATATCTCTCAAGATGAAAGGTCTAAGCTTGATCCAAAGACAAGACAGTGTATCTTTCTTGGCTATGGTTTGGATGAGTTCGGCTACAAGCTGTTTGATCTAGTAGCAAAGAAGGTATTGAGAAGCAAAAATGTTGTCTTTGTTGAAGACCAAACAATTGAGGATATTGTAAAGACAAAGAAGAGACCTCGACAACAGTGTCAAGTTGACTTAGATCCACTTCCTACAGTTGCAGCTCCACAAGAAGCCAAATAAGATGTCGTAGATGATGCACATGGTGATGTGCATGGTACAGGTGATGTGAATACTCCCCAATAGCAAGATGTTGATGCTGAAAACAATGATCCGGATCAGCAGCCACTAGTACCAGAAGTTCCACCAACAGCTTCACTTAGAAGATCCAGCAGAGATCGAGTTCTTTCCACTAGATATCCTTTAGATGAGTATGTGGTGTTACTATCTAATGGTTCATAACCTGAGTATTTTGCAGATGCAATAGAAGATGAGCATAAGGAGTGGAAGAAAGCTATGCAAGAGGAGATAGATTCCTTGCATAAGAATAGCACATATGAGTTGGGGAAGTTGCCAAAGGGAAAAAAAATATTTGAAGAACAAGTGGGTCTACAGAATCAAGCATGAAGAGCACACACCACATCCAAGGTACAAGGCCAGATTGGTAGTGAAAGGATTCAACCAACAGAAAGATGTTGATTTTGATAAGATCTTTTCACCGGTTGTGAAGATGACATCAATTAGAGTGATCCTTGGTGGCTTGGCAGCAAGTCTCAATCTGGAGGTTGAGCAAATGGATGTGAAGATAGCCTTTCTTCATGGTGATTTGGAGGAAGAGATATACATTGAGCAGCCTTAGGGGTTTTGTCACATCCCAAAACGACCCTCAAATGCATTCCTTAAATTATTCCTAGAATAAGTAAAAGTCGTGTTAAAGCCTCCAACATTAAAATGTGCAAACCTAAAAGCTAAATGAGGCTTGGAGAATTTTTGTATATTTTCTCAAAGCCTAAAATGTATAATCAAATTTTAGTGGAATTTTCAGAGCACAAATAATAATTATCAAGAAATAAACAAAGTTTAATAGTTTTTATAAAAAGAAAAACCCTAAAATCCCCCTTCCTCCTTCAGGGCCGAATTCGGCCCAACCTCTGAAAAATCCGAGAAAATTTCAGAGAGTATAATTAATCATGGAGAATTTAATAAAAATTAAATCCAACCATGCTTAATATTTAGGAAATTTTATTTTCCACATTTAACTTCACTTGTAAATTAATGAACATTTAATATAAATTCTTTTAATAATTTATTAAATTATTTATAAATCCTGAAACGAAAATCAGGTTGTGACAATATGCTTCAATAATTGCCGCACATGGATAGAGTCCTGAGAAGGCAATTGTATCTATTAATTAGGATGTTTTATGTAATTTCTTTACAGATATATTTAGGGCAAAAGTCTGCCGTAAAGACTTATGGTATCTTAGAGTTTGTTAGAGATAAGAGTCGTGTCCGACATGGACATAATTTGTAATTTTCGGGTATAAATAGACCCCGAACCCCAAGTAATCAATTAACACACACGTTCAATACAATTTCGGCGCATCGCCACCCTTTTGCTTTTGTTTTATTTCGACGAGTTCTTGCTTTCGGGTTGAGCTGCATCGGTTTCGATCTTCAACAAGAGGTAAAACTTGTTATGACGGCTTGCGTTATCGGGATTAGTGCTTCTATCTTTATGTTACTCCAATCTTGTTTACGTAATTCGTCGAGTTATCATTTATCTTACATAATCTCTGGCAATATCGCCATCTAACCCACAATCGGCTAACATCTGTTGGCAGAGGGCAGCCGATTAGGTTAGATGTCGACGTTGATTTAGATTATATAAGATATCTACCACTCTATGAAACCTCCAGCGGCTTGATTGTCTAGATATTGTTCTTCTTTTCATACTTAATACTGCATCAGTTGAGTTTGATCTATTAAGTCGTGCTTAGAACATCAATCTCCAGCCTGCCTTCTGGTTGCCGATTAGGGTAGTATCGGAGTTTCAGCCGATCTTTTCTGATTTAACTATATTTGCTCTATATGCTTCATTGACACGTTAAATCTGCCCTTTATGTCAAGATTTTATTGCATATAAGTATATTAAGCTTCTATTTGGTATATTATGCTTGTTTTAACATCTTAACATAGAGTCGTATCGGAGTATTAGCCGATACATGCTAGATCTATCTGATCGGCTATGCTATAAACATATATAGTCCCGTTATTAATATATATTTCGATCTAAGTGATTTATACTGTCTCGGCATGGTGACCAATCTATCCCAATCACTTGATTTAAGTATATATCGATATAAGAACTATATATTGTTAATATCTTCAGCCGATCGAATAGATTTAGCTCTTTATTATCTATTTATAACCGCCAATCGATTTACATATGACATCGGCTCAAAGATAAATGATATGTCATCGGCACTTAGCCGATTGGCTATCGTTTATAGGTTTAACCGCGGTTTCTTTGTCTTTATTTCTTGTTGATTGCAGGATCAAATCAACTGGGACGCTAGCATACCCGAAGGCGAGTTTTGGACCTGCACTGGAGTTAAGCAGATCTCCCAAGCCTCGTATTTTACGTCAACCCGCTTTTGGCACGCCTGGTGGGACTGATTAGAAGTCAGACAAGCAGTTTTTTTCATGGCCGAGAAACCACCGCCTTCACCGTCCTCGGCTAGCCCAGGTTCTGTTAAAGAAAAGATCCAGAAGTTAGGTTTGTCAGACGTTAATGAAGGGAACATCGTGACCATCGATCTAGAAAAGTTCACTCCTGATCAAAAGAAGGATTTTGAAGCAATGATGAAGCAAGCACGGGATCAGTTCTTGAACTCATTCATGCAGACCCGCAAAGGAACACTTGTTCAGAAGTACAAAATAAAGGTAGTTGCTGATGATCCTGGGACCAGTTCTTCTAAGGATGAAGAAGGGAAGCAAGCTCCAGGTGGCTCGGCTCAACCGAGTGACAAAGGTGCTACCGATGGCTCCTTAGCAAATCAAGGTGACAACTCTCAAGGAGTGCACGGAGATCAAGGTGATGGTGCTCAGGGAGTTCAAGGTGGAGGTGTTAATCAAGACGGCAATGCAGCGCAGTTGCAGTTCAACAACTTTCAAGATCAGGTTGACTATGCTGTACACCATGCTTTGATCAATCAATCTGGAATATTAACCAATACTTTGGCAAACATGGTGAAGTCAATGATTGATGGTTCGATGGCCGAGTACCAAGCTACAGGACCAGTTTACCTACCAGGAGGAGTATTCCCTAATTATTGGCCATTAATCACTGATAATCAACCAGTCGTCCAGTCAATCCTTCTTAATGCACCATCGGCTCAGCCGACGGCACCAGTATGGGCTCCTGCACCTGCTCCAACACCTTCGGCTCCAGGCCAAGTAATTAATCCCCGATTATTGGTGAGAGAACAGCCACAGCACGCTGGACAGAATGTGAATCGGCTAACGCAAGACCAGGTTGCATCTATGTTCTTACCTCCTCAACAGACCATTGATCCAACCCAGCAGCAGCCGATTCAGCAAACACCGCTAAGGCAGCAAGTTGTGCAACCAATTCAGCAAACACCCCCAATCCAACAAGTTGTGCAACCAGTTCAGCAAACACCCCAATCCAACAGGTTGTGCAACCAGTTCAGCAGACGCCACCAAGACGGCAGGTCTTGTAGCCCATTCAGCAAATGCCATTAAGGCAGCAGGTTGTTCAGCCGATTCAGCAGCAAGGTTCAATGAATGCATCGGCTGGGTTTGCAACACCTGGTGGTCAGCCTGTGCAGCATGCTGCGAATCAAGTTGTTCCAGAGCACTTGGTTCATCACATACAACCAGATGGAACAGTGATTCCTCAAGTTATTCCTGAACATTTGGTGCTTCGACATGCTACTCCAAGAGAAGCAGATTCAACTTCCTACTGGTCACACAATTCCGTCGGCTGAAGAGTTGGGCGAGAAAAGGTATTGCAGGTGGCATAATTCCGAGTCTCATACGACTAATGATTGCAAGGTATTCAGGCAGCAGATCCAAGCGGCTATTGAAGGAGGCAAGATCAAATTTGATGACTCTAAGAGGCCGATGAAGGTCGATGGCAATCCTTTTCCTGTTAATATGGTGCATACAGCTGGCCAAACAGCCGATGGGGGCCGTGCAAGAGGTTTTCAGGCAAATTCGGCTAAGATTATCAACAAATATCAGAGGAAGTATGACAAGCAGCAGGAGAAGCATTATGAAGAAGATGACGATGGCTTTGATCCTCATTGGGGTTGTTAGTTCTTTAGATTCTGTAGGAATGAAGGTATGAGGTTGCCATCTATTGAAGACTGTCCTGGGTGCAGTGATGTTGCCGAGAGCTCAAGCCGATCATATAGTAGGGGCAATCGGCTAAAGCAGACAAGAGTTCCTGTTCATCAAAGATTGGGTCCAGTGAATCAAGATTGTGGCCAGGAGGACATTGAGAACACGAAAAATCAATAGTGTCCTTCTGGTATCTTTACGAAGAATCAAAAGAGAATGGTTCAAAGATTGAAGAACAGGGAGCGCTTTCAGGAGGTCGAGCAGGAAATTAACCATCAGCTGAAGAAAACAAAGCCGAGGCAGGAGTGGCGTGTTAAGAATCAGGTTCCTGTAGCCGATGAAGCCACAGCTGATGAAGCAAAAAGGTTGGCTAAAGGAAAAAGTATTGTAACTGCTTCGGTCAACATGGTTTTCACGTTGCCTGCCGAGTTTAGGATCAAGCAAGCCGATATCGATGAGGTTGAAGGAGAATCGGCTAAGCTAATTTTGTCACCAGAACAGGCAGTTTTCGAGAAGCCAGAGGGAACGGAGAATCGGCATCTTAAGCCGTTGTACATAAATGGTTATGTCAATGGGAAGCCGATGTCTAAGATGATGGTCGATGGTGTGGCTGCGGTAAACTTGATGCCTTACGCTACATTCAGGAAGTTGGGCAGAAACGCTGAAGATCTCATCAAGACAAACATGGTCCTCAAAGATTTTGGCGGCAATCCATCAGAGACCAAAGGAGTTTTGAATGTGGAGCTGACAGTCGGCAACAAAACTATCCCTACAACGTTTTTTGTCATCAATGGGAACGGTTCTCATAGCTTGTTGCTTGGAAGGGATTGGATTCACGCTAATTGTTGCATTCCTTCAACCATGCATCAATGCTTGATTCAGTGGCAAGGCGACAAGATTGAAATTGTGCCAGTCGACAGGTCAGTCAATGTTGCCAGTGCCAATTTAGCTCTTTGGGAGATGGATGGTCTTGATTGTTTATCTGGAAAAGTTTGGGATGGAGATTTTCTAAAAGTGTCCGATTCTGATATACAGCCAATTAAAGATGGAGAACCCAAGCTATTATTTTGAGGGCGTCGTCGAGGGTTCAGATGTCTACAACAAGGACACAGTATATGACCTCGATGACAAACAAGGATAGGGTTTTATGTCGGCTGACGATTTGGAAGAAATTGATATAGGTCCAGGTGATACATTTATTAGTAAAAATTTGTTTGCAGAGTTTAGAACCAAGTTGATAGAGCTGTTGAAAGAATTCAGAGATTGCTTCGCTTGGGAGTATTATGAGATGCCTGGACTCAGCCGATCGATTGTTGAACATCGGTTACCTATCAAACAAGGGGTTAGCCCACATCAACAACCTCCGAGGAGATGCAAAGCCGACATGCTTGAATCTGTCAAGGCTGAGATTAAACGATTATATGATGCTGGTTTTATTCGTCCTTGCCGGTAATGCGAGTGGGTTTCCACTATAGTTCCTGTTATTAAGAAAAATGGCAAGGTCAGGGTGTGCATTGATTTCCGAGGCCTGAATAAAGCTACCCCGAAGGACGAATATCCAATGCCGGTAGCCGATCAACTGGTTGATGTTGCATTAGGGAACAAGATTTTGAGTTTTATGGATGGAAAAGAAGGATATAATCAGATTTTATGGCCGAAGAAGATATTCATAAGACAGCTTTTAGGTGTCCTAGTGCAATCGGCTTGTTTGAATGGGTCGTGATGACTTTCGGCTTGAAGAGTGCTGGAGCTACATATCAAAGAGCTATGAATTACATATACCATGATCTGATCGGCTGGTTGGTTGAAGTTTATATTGATGATGTGGTTGTTAAGTCTAAAGAGATAGAGGATCACATAGACGATTTGAGAAAATTTTTTGAGAGAACTAGAAAATAGCGGCTGGCCAGTTTTTGGGATTTCTTGTTGATGAGAGGGGGATCGAGGTGACTCAAAGGAGTGTTAATGCGATCAAGAAGATTCAGCCTCCAGTGAACAAGACGGAACTACAAGAGATGATCGGCAAGATAAATTTTGTTAGAAGGTTTATTTCTAATTTGTCTGGGAGGTTAGAACCTTTTACACCATTGTTGAGATTGAAAGCCGATCAGCAGTTCACTTGGGGGGCAGAGCAGCAAAAGGCTTTAGACAATATTAAGGAATATCTTACCTCTTCTCCTGTTTTGATTCCTCCACAGAAAGGAATACCTTTTAGATTGTATCTATCAGCTGGTGAGAAGACGATCGGCTCAGTCTTGATTCAGGAGTTGGATGGAAAAGAACGAGTTGTATTCTATCTCAGTTGTCGGCTCTTGGATTCTAAAACTAGATATTCCCCTGTGGAGAAGTTATGCTTGTGCTTATATTTTTCATGTACAAGGTTGAGGCATTATCTATTATCCAATGAGTGCACTATTATATGCAAGGCCGATGTTGTCAAATACATGTTATCGGCTCCGATTTTGAAAGGAAGGGTTGGAAAGTGGATATTTTCCTTAATTGAGTTTGATCTTCGGTATGAGTCGCCGAAGGCAATTAAGGGACAAGCTATAGCCGATTTTATTGTAGAACATCGTGATGATTCACTCGGCTCGATCGAGATTGTGCCATGGACTTTATTCTTTAATGGGTCGGTGTGTACTCATGGTTGTGGTATCGGCTTAGTTATAATTTCCCCTCGGGGGGCATGTTTCGAGTTTGCTTATGCTATTAAACCTTATGCAACTAATAATCAAGTTGAGTATGAGGCAGTGCTCAAAGGGTTGCAATTACTCAAGGAAGTTGAAGCCGATGCTATTGAAATCATGGGGGATTCTTTGCTGGTAATCAGTCAGTTAGCAGGAGAATATGAATGCAAGAATGATACGTTAATGGTTTATAATGAGAAGTGCCAAGAATTGATGAAGGAATTTCAGCTGGTTACTTTGAAGCATGTATCTCGAGAACAAAATATTGAAGCTAATGATTTAGCCCAAGGAGCATCGGGGTATAAGCCGATGATTAAAGATGTTAAGGTCAAAGTCGCAGCAATAACAGCCGATGATTGGAGGAATGATGTGCATCAGTATTTGCAAAATCCGTCTCAATCGGCTTCTAGGAAATTGAGATATAAGGCATTAAAGTACACTTTATTGGATGATGAGCTTTATTATCGGACGATTGATGGGGTGTTGCTTAAGTGTTTGAGTGCCAATCAGGCTAAAGTTGCAATCGGCGAGGTTCATGAAGGGATTTGTGGTACTCATCAATCGGCTCATAAGATGAAGTGGTTACTTCGGCGTGCAGGGTATTTTTGGCCGACAATGCTGGAGGATTGTTTCAGATATTACAAAGGGTGTCAAGATTGTCATAAATTTGGAGCAATTTAGCGAGCACCGGCGTCGGCTATGAATCCTATCATTAAGCCTTGGCCATTCAGAGGTTGGGGAATTGATATGATCGGCATGATAAGTCCACCATCGAGTAAAGGACATAAGTTTATATTGGTGGCGACCGATTATTTCACCAAGTAGGTAGAGGCGATTCCTTTGAAGAAGGTTGATTCTGGGGATGCAATACAGTTTGTTCAAGAGCATATAATCTACCGATTTAGTATTCCTCAAACTATTACAACCGATCAAGGTTTAATTTTCGTGTCCGATGAGTTTGTTCAGTTTGCCGATAGCATGGGTATCAAATTATTGAATTTCTTCGCCGTATTATGCACAAGCTAATGGGCAGGCCAAGGCATCTAACAAGAGCTTGATCAAATTGATTAAGCGAAAAATTTCTGATTATCCTCGGCAATGGCATACTCGGTTGGCCGAAGCATTGTGGTCTTATCGGATGGCTTGTCATGGATCGATCCAAGTCCCTCCTTGTAAACTTGTTTATGGACATGAGCCGGTTTTGCCATGGGAAGTTAGAATCGGCTCCAAAAGAACGGAATCGCAAAATGATTTAACAGCTAATGAGTATTACAACCTTATGGCCGATGAGAGGGAAGATCTGGTTCAGTCAAGATTGCGAGCCCTTGCAAAAGTTACCAAGGATAAGGAACGTGTTGCTCGGCATTACAACAAGAAAGTAGTACCCAAAGATTTTTCGGAAGGGGAACTTGTATGGAAGTTGATTTTGCCGATTGGAACTCAAGATAGCAAATTCGGCAAGTGGTCGCCGAATTGGGAAGGACCGTTTCAAATTTATGAAGTTGTATCTAAAGGGGCTTACATGTTGCAAGGACTCGATGGAGAAGTTTATGGCAGAGCACTAAATGGCAAATACTTGAAGAAATATTACCCAAGTGTTTGGGTTAATGCATGATCGGCTGATGTTGCCGATACGTGATAGCCGATGTATTTGCATCGTCTTGAGATGGCCGATATAGTTATATCGCCCTTAGTTGTTTTTCCGTATTGTAATCAGTTGTGGTTTGCCGATATACAATGGCCGATATTATTATATCGCCCTTAGTTGTTTTTCTAATTTTATCAATGCTTTTGACATTGTAAAATTAGGGGGGCGCATATGTACAAAAAATGAAAATGAAAAATTTTTAGCGAAGTTAGAAGTTGTATTAATCGGCAAGTTGCACAAAGACCTTGTTAAGACAGTAAAGTATTAAAGTATCTTAGCCGATTACAAAAATTTCCAAGGCCTATTACACAGAATGTCATCGAGACAAGTATTGCTAGATAGCCGAAATAGCCCTTTGCCTAATTTGTTCTACTTCTTCAATGGCTTGGGCGTCTTGAGCATCGGTTCCAGGGATGATTTTCAAAGACTTGGTCAAATCAGCAACATTCTTTATAACCGATTTGAGTCTTGCTTTCTGCTCTTCGATAGACTTTGGGAGATCGGCTAGCTTTTTATGCTCCATATCCAACTCGGCATTGCATTCTTCAAGTTGTGCCAAGAGTTCAATCTTACGAGCATCGAGCCAACCAATATTGGACTTAATCGGATCCTCAGATAGCTGATCGAGTTTGGTCTTCTCTTCATGAACAAGCTGCCGATTGGTTTGGATTGTAGCTTCGATATCCTTGTGTTCCCGATGTTCGACTAGTCTTAGCTTGGCCTTCTCCAGCTTGAATTGATGTTGCTCGAGATAGACTGCTGGAGTAAGGATATCGGCTAGCTCATCTGGGATTAGAGCTTGGATCTCATGTAGCCGAGTCCTAATTGGCCCACAGTTTACCACCAAACTATCTAGTGATGATGCTTCCAGCCGATGAGATATGTCTTCAAGAGTGTTCTTCACATCATCGGACAAGGGAATCAGAGATTTGCTGGTGGTATCTTCTTCTATTTCTTCGTCAAGATAATCTTTAATGTCGAAAGAAAACAGATCGGCTAAGGCCTACAAGGGAAACTTAATGTTAGCCAGATACAGTCGATCTGAGATTTGATGTTTCAAAGAAAACTTACTGGGATAGCAGGAGCAGCTGGTTGTTCTTCTTCCTCAATATGATGACTCCCTACAGCCGATGGACTCCGGTCACTTGACGATTGTTGTACAGGAGGAGGAGGAGGAGGAGGAGGCTGTAAAATAGACAAGTGTTATACAGAGTCGGCCGAGATTGACTAGTAAAAGAATTAAAGATATCTTACTGGTTGAGCCGACTTGACAATTGTTGCTGCTGGTTTCTTTTTCACAGCAGTTTTCTTCTTCTGCAGCTACAAAGAGATTGAAGGGAGTTGCTTACTCTTAAGAAATGAGTGGGGGCAGAAGGAGTCGGAGGTGTCTGCTTGGGAGAAGCTGATGGTGTTTCCTCGATGTCACTTACATTAGCTGCAGCCTGGTCAACATCCTCACCAATTTCTTTTTCATCCAGAGCTTGTTCGATGGATGGATCCAAGGCAGGCAGATCATCAGTCGGCTTATCGGTCGGCTTAGTTTTCTTGGACTTGGGTTTTTTTCTTTGGAGCTAGAGCCAAAGTGCCTACAGCCGATGATCTAGTTTTTCTTTTCTTGCCTACATCGGCTGGTTCCCTGATTAGGCCTTGAAGGAGAGTTGAAGTCTTGGGGGCATTATAGCCGATGACAGGGGGAGATGGTCCACCTCCATTTGGAATGAAATCTGGGGCATATTAGATATTTCTACCGCTGTTGCTTTGACGTGGAGAGGAAGAGTCGATTGTCTGCAAAACAAGAACAAGAGATTAGTCAAGTAATGAATCGGCTGACAATTATTCAAGTTAATAATGACAAGGTTTACCTGGGGTATGACATCAGGGAATAGATCTGTCATATACATTGAAGCTGATTGATGAAATAAATGCAGCTTCTATTCACCCCACCATCTGTCAAAGTTTCTGCTCTTGAATCCTGCCAACTCGATATTGTCAATGCTGCATAGAGGGGGCCCTGGGAGGTTAAGCAGCCGATCCATCATCAGAGTTGACGTGATTTCTCCTCGGCACTGGATTTTATCGGCAAAGAATAGGCTGATTGGGAGTTGGCCCAGTCCAAGTTGTCTAGCCGAGCTCATTGGGTGGTAAAACTCATAAGAGACTTGGATGTTTCTTCCCTGATGAATGCCGACAGGAAGGATGCATGGGCTGATTGCAGCTGTAAGAACTTCTCTGGATTTTTGGAATTTTTCATGATTGATGTCTTCAAATCTAAAGTCTGATGGAAGTTCAAGATCTGCTGAATCCTCATAAGGGAACCAAACCCGTGCATCTTTCTGAAAGCCTTCATAGAAGCTGCAGAACCAATCCTTGAGCAGCTCAGCCGATAGCTTTGCTCCAGCATCGGTTGGTGTGGATGCATATTCTCCGTATGACATGCATCTGCAATGAGTGCGTTCTTCTCCATCATCTTCCATAATCGGCTCTGGCAATGGAAATTCAGCTTCTGTCACAGATGGCCGATTGACAACTTTCATGACCATCAGGTTTAACCAGGTCTGAAGCAGCCACCATGGCCCACCTGCCCCAACTACTGAGCCGACGGCTATCTTGGCCGATACATTGTTCAATGTTTGGTATAGATAGCCGAGGAGGATTTTGCCCAAGGGAAATTGTTTCTTTGATTCTAGGGCTTCGGCTACAAATTGCCAATTGGTTGTAGGGCCACAGCTGGATCCACAGAAGAGGAATTTTTCTAGCCACATGAGTAAGAAGGCCACATGTTCTCGAGGAGTAACAGATCCTTGGCCCATATATGTTGCCACATAACCAGACCAGCCACCTATGCTTTTGGTTCTAAAATCAAACTGGTTTTTAGTGTTCATACTCATAGGATTAGCCGATGAAGTTACATCTAAACCGGTGATCATGGTAATATCGATCAAAGTTGGAGTCATCGGCCCTTGGTTGAACAAGAAGGCATTGATGGTGTAGGACCAGAAATAGGTGGCGGCAGCCATCAGCGGTTCGTCCTTAGCAGAATTGGCTATGGTGAGAGCAAGCGCTTGGCCAATCCCAATCTCATCCCAGTGAACTTTCTTACTAGCCGATACGCGCTGGTACCATGTGGTCCAACTCTTCTCAGGGGTGGTTTTCTCAAGAGATGGCCAAGACATGAAAGTATTCTTCCAGTGACCTAGATTAGGGTTGGCTAATCTAAAAGGGGTTCTGTTGGTTTCACCGATGATAAAATCAGTGGGGCCAAGATTGCCGATTGGGCCAAGAAAATAGTGGTTTTCGTGCGACAGGCTGGGAATCACAACTAGGTTGGAAATGTGCTGCAAATCCAAAGGAATCGGGAAGAAGAAAACACGATGAGGAAAGGAGAAATCGATTTCATGCGAGGAAAAGGGATCTAGCCGATGAGAACTTACCTCAGTGTACTCGGCCGATGGTGCGGTACTGCGGTAGACGGGCTGGCGGAAGACGACATCGCCACAGGCAGAGATCCGGCCGGAGATGGAATCGCCTTGGAATCGCCTTTTGTGTCGGAGGAATCGCCAGAGAGAGAGAGGGCAAGGTTTGCTTCAGCGGTGAAAACGGAAGAGGACAGTGTGACGGTTAGTATTTAAAGCACGGGAGTAACGGTCGGAAAACGGCAAAGTGCGAAACTTGCTCGGAGTCAATATACAGCAAATCCGAAACATTACCAAATATTCCGGACTTGGGGGGCATGTGTTAACGACCAAATTTGGTAATATCAGTATCAGAAAAGAGGATTAGATCGAAGTGGAGTTGAAGGCGGAGATCGATTCGAGAATAGAGCAAGAGTCGGCTGGAGTCCGGATCGGCTATGATTGGATCGGCTAAGTCCAAGTCAGACTGAGTTAAGTGATACAGCCGATTCCGGCAATATGACTTGTGTATGACATCGAGTTGAGTTGATATGCTTCAAGATGATTGCCACGCATGGATAGAGTCCTGACAAGGCAAATGTATCTATTAATTAGGATATTTTATGTAAATTCCTTAGAGATATGTTTGGGCAAAAGTCTGCCGCAAAGACTTATGGTATCTTAGAGTTTGTCAGAGATAAGAGTCGTGTCCGATATGGACATAGTTTGTAATTTTCGGGTATAAATAGACCCCGAACCCCATGTAATCAATTAACACACACGTTCAATATAATTTCAGCGCATCGCCACCCTTTTGCTTTTGTTTTATTTCGACGAGTTCTTGCTTTCGGGTTGAGCTGCATCGGTTTCGATCTTCAACAAGAGGTAAAACTTGTTATGACGGTTTGCGTTCTCGGGATTAGTGCTTCCATCTTTATGATACTCTATTCTTGTTTATGTGATTCGTCGAGTTATCATATATCTTACATAATCTCTGGCAATATCGCTATCTAACCTACAATCGGCTAACATCTGCTAGTAGAGGGCGGCCGACCAGGTTAGATTTTGACGTTGATTTAGATTATGCAAGATATCTACCACCCTATGAAACTCCCAGCGGCTTGATTGTCTAGATATTGTTCTTCTTTTCATACTTAATGCTGCATCAGTTGAGTTTGATCTATTATGTCGTGCTTAGAATATCAATCTTGAGCCTACCTTCTGGTTGCCGATTAGGGTAGCATCGGAGTTTCAGCCGATCTTATCTGATTTAACTATATTCGCTCTATATGCTTCATTGATATGTTAAATCCGCCCTTTATGTTAAGATCTTGTCGCATTTAAGTATATTGGACTTTTGTTTGGTATATTCTACTTGCTTTAATATCTTAGTATAGAGTAGTATCGGAGTATTAGCCGATACATGCTAGATCTATCTGATCGACTATGCTATGAACATATATAATCCCGTTATTAATATATATTTCGATCTAAGTGGTTTATATTGTCTCGGCATGGCGACCGATCTATCCCAATCACTTGATTTAAGTATATATCGATATAAGAATTGTATATTGTTAATAACTACATACGATCGAATAGATTTAGTTCTTTATTATCTATTCATAACCGCCGATCGATTTACACATGACATCGGCTCAAAGATAAATGATACGTCATCGGCACTTAGTCGATCGGCTATCGTTTATAGGTTTAACCGCGGTTTCTTTGTCTTTCTTTCTTGTTGATTGCAGGATCAAATCAACTGGCACGCTAGCATACCCGAAGGCGAATTTTGGACCTGCACTGGAGTTAAGCAGATCTCCCAGGCATCGTGTTTTACGTCAACACAGGCAAAACTAATTGCTAACGACCATCAACACAACCCCCCAAGCTGTTTGTTGATCAGGAGTTGCTACCATGCTGTATATCTCAAATGTACAGGTGCAAGGTATGTGTACTCTGTTTCAAATTAAATAAATTTTGCATGGTGGCTTACCCTTACACCTGATTCCTACGAGACACTACCTTTCCTTGTCTTTAGCGGTTGAGAGACAGAACAACTATTAGAGCACTAATCACCCCATCTTTATTCAACTTTCACTTCGGGAGTATTCAAATGATTTTTCAAAAGAAATCCAAGTTCCTCAAATAATTCACTCGATCACTCCAAGTATATGAATTCCTCACCAAATTGCCTTTTTGATTCCTACTCTAAAGTTAATATGTGGAGTTCGGTAGGGATCAAACATGGCATACTTGCATTCACATTTATTACAAAGTCAAAAACATAGACTAAAATAGATGACTAGACATACTAAAGATCAAGATTGTGCAAAGTGTGTGTGTGATATATGGTGGAAATGAAATGTGGAAAATAAAGAAAATGCTTCTCCTTTGCGCTTACTTTCTTCTCGAAAATCCTTCTTTTATAAACAAGGAGTGGGGGCTATATATTTTTTCGATAATCATGCTCAAAATTGAGAGAGCATAAGTTTATTATTTTCATAACCATGCCTTTCCCTCCTTTTTTTTTCAGAAAGGATTTCCTTTTCTAGGAGAAGAAAGTACATTAAGCATGGAGAATTTATATGGATGGTGGTATGGAAATGGAATGGATAGATGCTACCTTCCAGTGTAGAAGTTTAGCATGTGCATATATGTGGGTGTATGATCTTGATCATAGAGCATGAAAAATATCTACACAAGTCACAAGAATTTGTCAAAGTACAATGGAATTACAAGCAACCAAAATGTATAAGGTTTATCCAATATAGATATTTTTGGCTTTGGTAGGAATTTATATCAAATGAGAAACCTTCATGAGTTTATCATTTTGGAAAATAAAATATCTGGAATTTGTAACGCCCCGATTTTCGGTCGAGATTAAAAATCATTAAATAATGCATTTTCTAGAAATTAAATAAAAGTTAAAGCAATTTAACCAAGGGAATAATCGAGGGAATTAAAAATTTCCTTTAAAAATCATTGGCCGAGAAAATTTTGTAATATTCTTTGTGCCCTAATATACTCTCCGGATTTTTCCGTGAATTTTCGGAGCACAAGAAATAATTTTAAAAGCACAAAGTTCTTTAAACCCATTTAAATAAAAAGAAATGCAATTCAAAATTCCCCCTCTTTGTTTTTGGGCTGCGCCGGCCCAATCCCCCTCCTCCTTCCCTTGGCCCGCCCACCCCTCCCTCCTTCCCTCCTTCCTTCTTGTGGGT
>CM020186.1:13840407-13875917 GCA_009805545.1 Oryza longistaminata | reverse complement strand
CGCCGGTGCCCGCGTGCCGCCGCCGTGCCTTGGCTCGAGCGGGTCGGCTTTTGGTGTCTCGGCCGTGCCGTGCCCAGCCGCCTCCCGTCCTCAGCTGTGTTCAATCGGCCCGTGTCCATCCGTTTGGTCGCCATGTTGGTGCCGTGTCGGTGCGACGTGTGCACGACGTGGTGCACTCGCACGTGCTGCGCGTGGACTCATGCCATCGTGGACCAACCGCCTTGAGTCACCGACAGGTGGGGCCCGCTTGTCGGCGCCACCTAATCCCCCTCGGTGACGTCATAAATCATGATTAATTGCGCAATAATTCAATAATAATTCTATAAATCCATTTAATTAGCTCAAAATTTCTAAAATTCATAACTAATTCATACGAACTCCAAATTGGGCCATTCAACTTGCAAAATTCATCTAAAATTGAGATCTATGTGTTTGTTTACTTTTTATGTACTGTTTGCTTGGTTTTGTGTGCCAGCGTGTAGTTTCCGCCGTTTCAGAAGGTCGCGGTCGCAAGGATAAGAGTTCGGAAGATTGTTTGAAGAAGCAAGGCAAGTCACACATTCCCCTTGAGCATGTTGATCCCAATTTATAAATGTTTTATCGTTTGCAAATAAATATGCATGTTTTGCTAATTACATCGGATCAGGGTTTACCTATCTGCTTGCTTCTGTCATATTATTTGATATCTATCCTTTGTCAACCTTGGGTGATAAATCGACTAGCTTGTGTTACTTATGTTGACCTAGCTAGAACTTTATGCTTAGCCATGCTTAATTACCACTAGCTCAGTTGAGCATGGCTAATTACAGTATCAGACCTTTTAGTATCATGACGAGCTACATGCTCGAGCCATCCGACCATGTTTCATTGGTCGTAATTATCCAACAAAAATGTGACTGAATGGTGGGCTATGGGTGCATGGTTTTGCTGGTTGCGCCCATGGCAATTAATGACCGGTTCGCGGGAAACCCTGGAAGACATACAACGCTTGCCACAAGCGGGAATGGGTAACTGCCTGACTTGAAGTATAGCTTTTCTCTGGCTGACGCATCCAGGAAAGGGTGGGCGTGATGGAGCGGGATGGGCCTTGTGATGGCCTTTGTCGCTTCCAGATTCACCTAGGCATGAGAGGGGACTGCCCGTTGCCTGTGGGAGTGGGGGTGAAACCTAAGGTGTGGTGTGCTTGGTCAGAGGGGGGTATATGAAGTGTCTTGTCACAATCACTAAACATGGTGATGTGTCTGGCCATGCGCGGTGACATGCCGGTGGATTGTGTCTTGCGGGTACAGTTGTGCACCTCTGGCCAGGGTAAAACTATTCGAATAGCCGTGCCCGCGATTATGGGCGATCGACCAGATTCACCGTGATTAGTCTCACCCTTAATAAATCCACCCAATGCACTAGTTAGTTAAGGTGGGTTGGTTGGGCCTGTTCAACGTGGTGTAGTGTTAATTAGTGGGGATTTAATATTACTTGAATTACTTAATTTTTTTACCGTTTTGCTCAATAAAGTGTTTTACAACTGCCTTTATGCAAATAGCCACGAACCATCCTTGTATTCCTTTGCATGTCTGTATCATTGGTGTGGCTTGCTGAGTACGGTGGTTGTACTCAGCCTTGCTATTGTAAAATCAAACGTGTTTTTGATTGTTATTCTGTGATGAACAATTGGCATTGGAGTTTATTGGTTTTGATATTTGGAATTTATTTGCGAAGTGGTTTTGGATATGATTGGAATTTATAGGTGATTGACAGGGACTTCTGTTTGTCGGGACCGGTCAGACCGGAGCTATGCGTGCGGTCGCGGTCGGACTGGTCAGCCCGCGGTCTGACCAGCCGACTCTGTGTCGGTTTCGGTTTCGGGTTGTTTATTTGGATAACCTTGATTGTTTTATTTTTATGGCTTCTAGATGGATACTATACGTATGTAATACTGTTGTTTGCTAACAATGAGTCAAGTTGGGGATAGCTTGGTCTCGGAATATGGTTTCTTTGTTTGATTCATGTGTATGTGACTTGATGCCTCGGGAGAGTATTGCCGGTGATGGATCGGGAGTCGGCTTGGGGAAAAAGAGGTTTCTTATTTGAAAAGTTCTTTGCAAAGATTTTCTGATGGTAAGAAACAACTTAACATGATTTTGGATCAATCTAAAGTGACTAGTTACAATAGGGGTGTTGGTTTTGATGTTCATGACTATTGCACCAAAAATCAACATAATGTTTTGAGTGTAGCTGAACATGGTGAAATTTTGACAAAACCTAGTGCTAAGAAAACAGTTTTCAAATCTGTTGGAATTGTGCCTTCTCTCTTTGCAGCATTAAAAGAAACGAAAACAAATCTTTCAAAACCATCTTCTTCTAAAGAAAAGTATACTTGTTCTTTTTGAGGTAAAGATGGACATCTAGTTGGTTTTTGTTTCATATTAGCTCGTAAACATAAAAAGGAGAGAAAAAATGCTTTTGCAAAATCAAAGTGGCAAAAATCTGGTTTTCCCTCGAGGAAACTGGATAGACCGCAGCGGGTCCCGCGGTCAGACCAGCGACTGGTCAGATCGGCTACGGAGCGGCGGTCTGCTACCGAGAGATTTTTCTAAAAATTCTCAAACTGTTTTTGCACGTGGATACATGCCTATTGGATTTACTGGTCGTGTGTCTCAGTACTGGATTCCTAAATTTTTATTATCTAACCCTAGTACTGAGGCCTCGATGTCTTCTTGTGTGTAGGCTTTGGTGGCGAGGAAGGAGAACATGTGGATCGTGGATTCCGGTTGTTCGTGGCACATGACCGGTGATAAAAATTAGTTCTCCTCCCTCAAACATGCATCCAAGACTGAATCGATTATCTTTGGTGATGCTTCTACTAGTGCCGTTCTCGCTACATATTTGGTCAAGGTAAATGACAAATTTGAATTGAAAAATGTAGCTTTGGTTGAGGACTTAAAGTACAATTTGCTTTCAGTTTCACAAATTGTTGATGAAAATTTTGAGGTTCAGTTTAAGAATACTGGAACTAAAGTATTTGATTTTTGTGGTGATTCTGTGCTGAATATTTCTCTTAATGGAAGAGTGTTTAAAGCTAATTTTGAAAATCCTGTTTCACCTGTGATAATATGTTTGGTTGCTAAGTTTGATAAGGATGTGATGTTTTGGTATCGTAGACTTGCACATGTTTGTTTTGATCATCTCACGAGGTTAAGTGGTTTGGATCTTTTTCGTGGTTTGCCTAAACTTAAGAAAGATCTTGATTTGGTTTGTACACCGTGTCGTCATACTAAGATGGTTGCTTCTTCACATGCTCCTATTGTTTCTATGATGACGGATATCACTACAAGGTTTTCGGGCTAATGCCACGAAATTTTGGGCAACAACGTGATTTTCGTTGCAATACATAGGGGTTATTACTACCGAAGTCTAGTTTGGTTGCGATAGGGGGGCATATTACCACTAATTGCGTAGTGTTGCGATTGTATTTTTTTTTTGTTGCAATAAGTAGGAAGTATCGCAACGAGTAAATTTGCGTTGTAATTAGGGTGACGATATTGCCGCGCTTTTTGTTATCGTTGCAATAGTTATCCATGTCACAACGAATTTAGAGCGTTGTTATTAGAGTCATCTATATAGCAACGCGAAACTACTTTGTTGCAAATGAGTCTGTAGGTATTGCAACACAAACCTAAATCGTTGCAGATTAGTCTATAGGTATTGCAACGCAAACCTGAATCGTTGCAATCATTCTTAGACATTGCAACAAACACCCGAAATCGTTGCAACTAACAAGGTTCTCTCGCAACAATATTTCGTCATTGCTATAGTTTAACAAATCGTTGAAATAGGTGAGATTGGTGGTGCCACCTGCAGATTGTTCATGGGCCTTTGTATTGTTAAACTTTAACTTGTTTGCATTATTGTGGCCCGGGTCAGGGTAATTAAGTCGGCCCAGCCAACTAGCTGGGTTGTATCGTGTAAAAAAACAGGTACGATTAACCCTACCCTTAGCAGTCAATAGATAGATAACCCTGATCATAGACTAGCTGGCGCCGGTGACAAATTTATATCTTGCACAATCGCCGGCGATGTCAAAGCACTCGACGCTGGCGAGACCACACCCTGTCCCTATCCCCCAACTCGATATCTCGACGCCATCCGAATCGATCCCTAAATATTCAGGTACCTCTTCGATCACGAGTGCAATGAAAACTGTTGATTCTTTATTTTCTATATATCTATGTAATTAAAATTTGGTTTATTTCATTGCATACCATCCCTTAGGCAAATTTGGTAACGGATTTTCTCAAATTGAATATGACATGTGATGATGATCATAGTTGGATGCTATTGTCTCAGTCAGATGATGCGTGGCAAGTTGGATTTGAAAAATTCATTGAACATACATTTGAAGGTACCTATCCAGGAGAGACTGCAGCCTGTGCATGTACTAGGTGTCGTTGCATGGCAAACATAATAAAAATTGAGGGTTTGATAAGGATTTCATAAAACAGAAACGTTCTGTTAGTGAACCTATGGTTGTGGATGATTGGGAGATTAGTGAAGCTGAAGTTGATGATGGCGGCTCTGTCGATAATCTTCTTTCTTCGCTAATTAGTGGTGCTATACACGGGGATATCAGAGATAGTAATATTGAGGTGCCAAATGAGTCAGCAAAGAATTTTTTCAGATTAATGGAAGAAGCTCGCAAATAATTATACCCAGGGTGCAAGGAGGCTACCAAGGTATCTTTCATTGTCAGGCTATTTCAAATTAAGTGCATGTACGGTATCAGCAACCATGCCATGGAGCAAATACTTCACTTATTCTGTCTTTTGCTCCCTGAGGAACATTGTGTCCCAAATACTTTAGATAAAGTTCGTAAGGTAGTCCGAGATCTTGGGTTGGACTACCAAATGATTCATGCTTGTGTCAATGATTGTGTGTTATTTCGTGGAGAGTATGATAAGATGAACACATGTCCAACATGTGGGGAGACTAGGTGGAAAAATATAGATTCTGGAGAACTCGGGGAAGGCAGTGGCATTGGAGGAGTAAAGAAAAAGGTCCTTCGTCCTCGTAAAATACTTAGGTATTTTCCACTTATTCCTCGACTTCAAAGATTATATATGAATGACACCACATTGACCTATATGCGTTGGCACAAGGAAGAATTGGTTGGTGATGGGAAAGTGCGGCACCCAGCAAACTCATTGGCATGGAAGCACGTAGATGAAAAGTTCAGGGATCGGTTTGCATCTGATCCACGCAATGTTAGGCTTGGACTTGCATCAGACGGCTTCAATCTATTTGGGATGTTGAATGTGACTTACACTACATGGACGGTGATCCTAATTCCTTATAACCTGCCTCCTTGGTTGTGCTTGAAGCAATCTTATTGGATGCTGTCGATGCTAATTCTTGGGCCTAGATCTCCAGGAATGAACATTGACGTATATTTGCAGCCGCTGATCGATGAGCTTAAACAGCTGTGGATTGAAGGAGTTGAAACATGGGATGCCAAGGTGAAAAGGAATTTTACGCTACGTGCAATTCTGCTTTGGACAATAAACGATTTTTCTGCGTATGCCATGTTATCAGGTTTGGAGCACAAAAGGCAAGTTTGCGTGTCCTTATTGTCACAAGGATACTGAATACTTGTGGTTAAAATACGGCAAGAAGCATTGCTATATGGGCCATCACCACTTTTTGGCTTCAAACCACAGGTGGCGAAAGAACAAGGTTAGCTTCAATAACAAGGTTGAAATAAGGGGGCCTCCAGTGGCACTCAGTGGTAGTATTGAAGCAGTACGAGAGTTTTGAGCAAGTAAAATTTGGCATGACGTCAAGGAAGAGAAAGCAACGAGATGAAGATACTAGATGGCACAACTGGAGGAAGAAGAGTTTTTATCTTCCTTACTGGAAATCATTGCTTATACGCCATAATCTAGATGTGATGCATATTGAGAAGAACATATGTGAGAGCTTGCTAGGTACTTTGCTTGATTTAACAGGTAAATCTATGGACAGTGAGAAGGCTCGGCTTGATTTGCAAGAATTGAATATTAGGAAGGATCAACATATATTGGTCCATAAAGGAAAATACACTTTGCCGGCAGCCTTGTACATGTTAAGTCCAAGTCAGAAGGAAATTCTGTGCATATTTCTACAACATGTCAAGATGCCAGATGGTTATGCCTCAAATATCAGGAGATGGATTGATGAAAATGGTTGGAAGGTTAGTTGACTTAAAAGTCATGACTACCATGTTTTATTACAAAAACTTTTACCATTGGTGCTACGCCATATTTTGTCTAAAGATGTTGTGATCCCATTGATCGAGCTCACCAGGTTTTTTAATGAACTATGTTCAAAGGAGCTTGAGGTGACTGAAATTGAAAAACTTTGCAATTCGATTGGAGAGACCCTTTGTCGGCTTGAGATGAAATTCCCTCCATCATTTTTTTATATTATGATGCACTTACCAGTTCATATTGCTTCGGAGGCTAGAATTGGAGGCCCTGTTTGTTATAGATGGATGTATCCCGTTGAGAGGTACCTACGTACCCTTAAAGGCTATGTGAGGAACAAAGCGTGCCTAGAAGGTTCAATAGCAGAGGTATATATCTCGGAGGAGTGCCTTACTTTCTGTGCTCGGTTCTTTGAAGATGTTAGTACAAAGGTGAATAGGCCAGAACGTCAAGAAATGTAACACCCTGAAAATTCAAGGCAATAAAAATCACTAAATGTAACGTACCCAAATTCTAGGATTAAGAAATTTCCATCAAAACTAGTTGAAAGGAAAGTTCTTCAATTTTGTGAACAAAAAATTTCCATTTTAAACCCTAGGTGAAGTTAATCTAACTTGTACTGAAGTAAAATCTGAGAACAAATTAAAACCTTTTCATCTTTAACCTATACCATAGATGCAAAAACAAGTGAAAGCATGCATACTCGCTTACATCATGTTTTGACTTAAGTCCTTCTTATGCATTTGGATTTTCGTTTTGCATTTCATAATAGGTCTCATGAATAATAACTAAGATCTAGATAAACAACTAAACCATTAGGGCCTAGTGCTAGCTAGAGGAAGTTAAAATAGGAACCATACACCTTAAAATATATCAACAAGGCCCTGCTTTTTGCAAAGAACCCTATTATATGTCAATGCATAACATATTTCCGTGATAACTTGCTGAGTATTGTGAATACTCATCCTTGCTCTTATAACCCCTTTTTCAGATCTGGGTCAAGAGGAGGACCCTTTTGACTATTACTACGAAGACCCCGATAACTTAGAAAATCCCTAAAGGTTATACCTCACTAGTCAGAATGTATAGAAACTTCCGCTGTGTACTAATTAGATGGGTCAGTACCTATTATTGTAAAACCCTTTGTATTGTAAGACTTTAACGTATGCAATGAAGAACCAGTTATATTGTATGTATCAATTTTTACTGATCCAGGGATTGATACATTAATCTCAGTCGGATCCAAGTTGTTAGTTTTGGGCTCTGACACCAACCGCCCCCACTTTCAGCCGTTGGGTTCCAACGGTCAGTGTGGTCGTGGCACAATGAATTTTCATTGAAAATTTTATTTTGGTTTGCTTTGAAAAATTCATTTGAAGGATTTCCTCAAAATTCAAAAAAAAATCCTAAATGCAGTTTTGAAATTCTAACATGTGTTGATGCAAAAATTTAAATTGTTGAAAACAAATATGCGGATACATACCAATTTACCTGTTGTCGAAGGTCGCGTCATTTTAGGTCCGACGTGCAAGACCGTACCTGATTCCAGCTTAGTTCGCGGATTTTCTACCCGTCTCCGGAGGTGATGGAGCGGGCGTCTTTGGCTTTTCCTTCCACACCCTATTTGGTTTCGGTGCGGGAGACGGCTTCCTCTGAGCCGGCTGCTCTAGCTTCTTAGCCGGTTTACTGTATTTTACGGGTGTTGACGGCTGTTATCGACCAGTTTCGACCGTAAATATCACCCAATATATGAAGACTAGCTATGCTTGCAATGCATAATTTCCAAATAAAATATCTACTTCCACTATGTGCTGTGCTACTAACATATATGCAGAAGAAGTATTTATAAATGGAGGAGAATCGACAGACAATAGACGAACGATCAATCAGACACTGTCGATAACCAGACTTATGGATAGATAGGCTAAGAACTCAGAGATAACATGATCAACTAAGCCCAAAATTCCCTGTTATGGATTAAGGAGCAAACGAGGAGTCGGCCTGCCAAAGATTGGGTCGTTTAGGCCCCCATCAGCGCCGTTCATCCTGTGGTTTTGCATGGACGAGCCTTATATACTGGCGTCACAAGCTCAGCAGGTGTGTTATGTGAAATGCGCAAAGAAAAATAATTGGTGCAGTGTTCTCAAAATGAAACCTCGGAACCTGTTTGCCATGCCTGAAGGGGAAGACGGTGATAATAATGTTGACCATGCTGATGTTGACTCACTTGTCGTAGGAGTGGAGTAGATGAATGTACAACACCGACCTGACGATTTCACAAACTGGAGAAGGTCTGACATTGAAGGCATTAATGGTGATGCTACTGTAATTGAGGAGGCGCGTGCTGCATCCATGCCTGAACCTGATGACGATGACATACCGGACGAAGGTGACGAATCCAATGACACCTACATTGCTGATGGAGTTGTTGCCCCAGTCGAATCCCATGGAGGAGACGACGACGATGATTTTTTTTTTGTAAAGTTGGGTTGGATTCTTGCATTGCAGAATACAATAAAAACAATTCAATGGATATATGTTTTAATTACAGCATTTACATTTGCAAATCTAACTATAGTACTGTTCCAGTAAATTTTTTTAATAAAATGTTTGTGAGCATTGATCAATTCATAAAACTTAACTCGTCTGCAATGATCATCAACTGCAATCATCCAAACAAAGCCCCAGTCAACATTTATCATCATCATGCAAGAACAATCAGTTGTGCTAAATGATCAACAGCAATGCAACATCACTCGCAACTTCAATTCATCACAATACCAGACAATACATCCATTAGCAGACAAGAAATATATACCACAAAAGGAAATGTTTAACACTAAGTGCATTCAGTTCATATCAGACAAGACATCCATTAGCAGACAAGAAATATATACCACAAAAGGAAATGTTTAACACTAGGCATTCAGTTCATAAAGATTATCCAAATGTCAACTCATTACATCCACAGTTATAATTACATCAAACTTTAATTCTTCATACTAAGTAATATAACGAAGCAGTCCCCAAAGTCACTTCTTGAATACCAGCTTCGTCTTCCGCTTGAGAGCAACACCAAGCTCCTTGACCTTAACACGCAACTGACATTTGATAAAAAGGGGATCAGTTATCATTTGGAATTCATGGAATATATATATAATACCTAAGAGAATGATCATCACCTCCTTGTAAGATAGAACCTCCCCCTCAAGATCCTTGTCGTCGTCGTCAAAGTCTTTCAAACATATTTTCATATGTGGATATATGAACTCATAAAGGTATTCATTATCCTTCATTTAATAGCAAAGCAGGGTCTCAATGAAAAAGATATAAATGCATCCCATAGCACATCCTATCCTATCTTACTATAAAGTTATTCCCCACTAACTCCTTAAGCTTAACATGCAAAGATGCCATATCATCATCCACTAACAAGATGCCACATCATCATACACTAATTAACAGGATGCCACATCATCATCCACTTACAATCATCACATTTAAACATCATGCAAACATGCTATATCTTTATAGTTTTTATAATTTAAGAGCTTTTCAAATACAAACATGTTAAATTATCAGCCAACATAATTCACATAATGTTTCAATGTATATCTTTATTATGTTTTATGATATCCTATATACTTATATAGTTCATCCTCACTTAGTTAGTGCTTAAATGATTAATCTATGGTCCAAATTATCCTTCTCCATTTTTCCTCTAATTAAGTCATATCACATCAATTGTTTTTGGCCTTTAGATGATTAATCTACGGTCCAAACTATCTCCCTACTTTTCTTCTTCCATAAAGTCATACCACCTTACTTTTTACGTTTGGATCACCATTCTACAATTTAAGTTTAAATTATCATAAACCACATTAATTTACTTAATCTGATGTTATCTAGCTATATTACACGTTATATTTTTTATCATACTAAATTCCCGCAGCAATGCGCGGGGTTTCACCTAGTTAAATTCATAACAATTAACTTGTATGCATTGATCATCAATCATCCATGAAAATAAACTTTTCAACACTGATCATGGTTATTCACTCATCCATGAAATAGAATGTACTTGTGCAGATTGATGAGCGACATCACAGGGGTCGGCCGAGGCCCAATAACTTAAGGTTGCCTGGACCCCAACAATTCTTAGGAACACCCACTCGGGGAAATGCCAATCTACCTAAAAGACTAGTCCAATATGGGAAGGGTGGCTCTCCCTTTTAAGGTGGCTTCCGCCTCCCAACCTAAGCAAGGTGGGATTATTCAGAGGCTCACACGGTCGCCACCCGACTTTTGCGTCTTTGCCGATGGGTAATAGTGGAGGATGTCCTCATCATTCCCACCCCCTTAAACAAGGGCCCAGCTCTGATACTACCAAATGATAACAATCCGGCCTAGGTGGGGTTGGCCGAGGCCAAGAAATTAAGGTTGCCCGGACCCCAACAGTTCTTAGGCATACCCACTCGGGGAAATGCCCAATTTCCCTAAAAGACTAGTCCGATAGGGGGCTCTCCCTTTTAAGGTGGCTTCCTCCTCCCTAGCTAAGCAAGGTGGGAATATTAAGAGGCTCACACGGTCGCCACCCGACTTTTGCGTCTTTGCCAGTGGGTAATAGTGGAGGATGTCCTCATCATTCCCACCCCCTTAAACAAGGGCCCAGCTCTGATACTACCAAATGATAACAATCCGGCCTAGGTGGGGTTGGCCGAGGCCAAGAAATTAAGGTTGCCCGGACCCCAACAGTTCTTAGGCATACCCACTCGGGGAAATGCCCAATTTCCCTAAAAGACTAGTCCGATAGGGGGCTCTCCCTTTTAAGGTGGCTTCCTCCTCCCTAGCTAAGCAAGGTGGGAATATTAAGAGGCTCACACGGTCGCCACCCGACTTTTGCGTCTTTGCCAGTGGGTAATAGTGGAGGATGTCCTCATCACCTACTGGACCTAATATCATCAGGTTTCTTTCCTACTTACAATTGATTTCTTGCAAATATTCTTATGTTGTATTTTGAGTCATAACATAAACATTTAATTCTTTTTTTGAGTCCCAATTAGGTGGTTCTTTTTTTTCATTCTCTTAAATTCGGTGAACTTAATTCTTATTAATAGGACATATGGTAAATGCGTGTCTCAGTTTAGTTGGGCAGCAAGTTTACAGGTTACATGTATTTTTGCAATTTTACAACTCCACATAATATAATGACAAATTTTCAATCAATGAATTTGCATGTTACAATGTATTTCATTGCCAGTTCAATTACACCAAAATCTCTCAAAACTTACCCCAATATGAACATATCAGAGGTGTAACCCCTCCTGGTAAGTTCATATTATCCACAACGCTAATAAAAATGAAATCAACCATGAATATGCATTTCTAATCAACATCACACATGAAATAACCCACACCATAAGGACCATAAATATATTTTGTAGCATCAAATTAACATAATATAAATGCAGTACTGAACATATAGTTTTGATAATAGGCCTTATAGCACCAATTGCATAGTGCTGAATAGTACTAAGCATTAAGTTTGTATCAAAAATAAACTTTAGAGCCCTAAAGAGAGTCCGGGCAAAAAAGGCTACGCAGAGCCTGAATACTTCAGAGGATATATCTATTCATCATCAGAATCTAAGACTATTACCTTGCTGACATCCTCAGGAAGCACATCACTTACATCGACATCCACATTTTGGATATCTTCAACAGAGTTTGGGGAAGCAGGCTGAATGGAATTCTTCATATCATCAGAATGGGTAGTGGGAGGCTCAGGTTGAACTCTAGACCTCTTCTTGGGTGATTCTTGGTTCAAGTCAGTCTTCTCTCCCTGGGCCGAGGAGCTTGGGAACATTCTCAAGTTACCACTACCATGAAGAAGTTTGGCCCTGGGCCTTTTGACCACCTCTGTCTGCTCAGCATCAACCCGTCGATGCTTTGTAGGTCTTACAAAAACCACCTGATCTATACTTGAACCAAAAGCCATATGCCACACACTTCTAGGTATCTGTACAAGTAGACAAGGCTTGAAACCAAGCCACCAGTGATGTTCTATAGGTTGTTTTAGTAGTGGTGGATTACAGCTTATGATGAGAGGCAAGAATACATTTTCAGCCACAGATATGCACACTTCTGATGGAAGAGACTTGAAAGGGAAGCAAGGCACTGGGGCCTGGTAAGTGATTATCTGCAGATTATTTTGGACCAACTGAATTTCATGACCCATGTTGTTCACTGAAGCTGTGTCCTGCATAGAGAAATCACCAATAGATGCAGAGTCATGTTGCATCTCTTCATGAACATCTGCTTGTTGATGATGCTGGATTTGTTCAATCTGAACTTCCAAAGCATTGTTCTCATCCTGTAGTAGTTCAATCTGGACTTGTAGCGCATTGTTTTGATGCTGGATTTGTTCAATCTGCATTTGCAGATCTTGAGTCTCCTGCCACGTAGGTGGCAAGTTCTCATCCATAGGGAACACATCAGTAAATTCCCCATTCAAAACAAAGGTCCGCAGAGTCCAAGATTCCCCATAATCCCCCTTGTTAGCTGGGTTTTCCATTACAATTTTCCTTGGGATAGCACTGGGATCAGAGTACAAGCACCTAGCTAGAACCCTTCCCAGGACCTGATCACGATGATCCCAGCGAACAGTGTTTACTACCCTTTTAATGTGGGATTCATTTCTAAAATCAGGGGGATACCAAGAATCATCATCCAACCTTCCCTACTGAGTGGACAGTTACGCCTATTATCCAGATTATCAGGACGCACAAACCGAGCCTTAAAATCACCATTGTTGAAGACCATGGGGTCTCCAGCAAGCAAAGCATCTCTACGCACTTCTGAAGTAAGTTGGACTAGGCAGAGCGCAAGAGGGAACCTGATAGTTCTTACCACATGAAAGCGGTATTGATGATTGATGGTGTGAACAACCTGATGGATTAGGTCCTGGACGCTCCCTTCTGGAGGCTGTGGTTCCACCAGCACCGCCACGAAATCTTCGTGACACTTCGTGGGAGGGTTTTGAACAGTAACATCCGCTCTTGAGGCACGGAACAAATGTTCCTCAATCTGTAGGCCAAGTGGGAGAAAGTATTGTGGGTAGTGAAGTTCCTCGGGAAGGTCCGCCATGATCAATTGGCCAGCGATGGAGGTGTCTAGGGTTGTGGTTGGTGAGGACGGAGGGCTGGAGGAAGAAGATTGAGTAGTTCTGGCATTGAGGGCTATGAGGGCGTGAGTTTCGCTGAGAGAGAAGGAAACAGAAATCGGAGATTGGGAAAGGGTAGATATGGCCACCCAGCGCCTCTTCGCTTGGCGGTTTGAACAGTGCTGGGCCTAACGTGTCAACCTTAGTACTACATATTTCCTTCCATCAGAATATATTTTTCCTTGCAATGTCCATTCCTTCCATCACGTTCCTTTTAATTAAGTTTATATATGGAATATGTGCGTGTATTGTGTTCATTACATATATAAAGTTATAGTGTTTATTTGTCTATCGTAATAATCTGTCCTTAATTTCTTACAAATACAATTTTTATGGGACGAAGGTAGTATTTCCAATCGTATTAATGTATGTAATTATACATATTAATAGTTCCAATTAATGTATGTATCTATTTCGACTAGCCTCTCAAGTTAGTTTGAATGAGCGACTCTGTTCTAACGTCAGAGAACTAGGACTACACGTCGACTGCAGACAAGCTGTACTCATGTTGGCTATAATTCGAAGGTCAGAGAACTAGGATTATATACGTAAATAAATTTGTTGGGGGTGACTAAATTACTTCTAATACATAATGCTCTGAGTCAATTAAAAGTTTAGTATATTGCAGCACAGACTCCAAGACACAATGTGTGTATGACAGTTGGGACCATATATTAAAAGTATAGTATATGTTTATAGGTAACTATTGTATGAATTGGCTATTAAATTGACTACAGATCATTTAGAGCTAGTAGTTGGCTATAATATTAAACATGCTCTTAATTCACATGACGTGTTGATTCAAATTGCATCATATTATAGCAATTTTAATATGAGATAATCCATAAAATGCCATTGACAAGCGTCCAAGTCCAAGAAATGCCATCGACAAGTGTGAGTTCCAAGAAATGCCATCGTACAAACGATTTTGTCCAAAAAATGCCATCGCCGTTAGGGTTCCGTCCATTCCACGCCGTTAAGTTCTATAGGATGAATAGTGTATTTAACGCGCTCCTGACGCCGGGAGTGGTGTTCGGGGCGATCCATCACTGCTAGTTCACTGGAAGTGAGGTTTTGGGGGGAAGTTGAAGCGGCGAAGAAAATACGTTGAAGGCTGATGGGACGGTTTGGATGAGCATAGCCCGAGGCCGTGATGAGTGCGGAGCAGACTAAGGGGCGAAGTGGCGTGAAGGACGAGGGGGCAGGCATCTACTAAAACTAATATTTGGGAACCGATCTCACTTACCTATGGGACCACCGAGGTGTGGGACCTACTAGACCTAATATCTTCAGGTTTCTTTCCTACTTACAGTTGATTTCTTGAAGATATTCTTATGTTGTATTTTGAGTCATACCATAAACATTTAATTCCTTTTTTGAGTCCCAATCAGGTGGTTCTTTTTTTTGTTCTCTTAAATTTGGTGAACTTAATTCTTATTAATAGGGCATATGGTAAATGCGTGTCTCAGTTTAGGCGGGCAGCAAGTTTACATGTTACACTGAATTTCTGCAATTTTACAACTCCACATAATATAATCACAAATTTTCAATCAATGAATTTGCATGTTACAATGTATTTCATTGCCAGTTCAATTACACCAAAATCTCTCAAAACTTACCCCAATATGAACATATCAGTAGTGTAACCCCCCCGGTAAGTTCATATTATCCGCAGCGCTAATAAAAATGAAATCAACCATGAATATGCATTTCTGATCAACAATACTACCACACATGAAATAACCCACACCTTAAGCACCATAAATATATTTGGTTGCATCAAATTAACATAATATAAATGCAGTACTGAACATATAGTTTCGACAATAGGCCTTATAGCACCAATTGCATAGTGCTGAATAGTACTAAGCTTTAAGATTGTATCGAAAATAAACTTTACCGCCCTATAGATAGTCAAGGCAAAAAGGGCTACGGAGAGCCTGAATACTTCAGAGGATATATCTATTCATCATCAGAATCTAAGACTATTACCTTGCTGACATCCTCAGGAAGCACATCACTTACATCGACATCCACATTTTGGATATCTTCAACAGAGTTTGGGGAAGCAGGCTGAATGGAATTCTTCATATCATCAGAATGGGTAGTGGGAGGCTCAGGTTGAACTCTAGACCTCTTCTTGGGTGATTCTTGGTTCAAGTCAGTCTTCTCTCCCTGGGCCGAGGAGCTTGGGAACATTCTCAAGTTACCACTACCATGAAGAAGTTTGGCCCTGGGCCTTTTGACCACCTCTGTCTGCTCAGCATCAACCCGTCGATGCTTTGTAGGTCTTACAAAAACCACCTGATCTATACTTGAACCAAAAGCCATATGCCACACACTTCTAGGTATCTGTACAAGTAGACAAGGCTTGAAACCAAGCCACCAGTGATGTTCTATAGGTTGTTTTAGTAGTGGTGGATTACAGCTTATGATGAGAGGCAAGAATACATTTTCAGCCACAGATATGCACACTTCTGATGGAAGAGACTTGAAAGGGAAGCAAGGCACTGGGGCCTGGTAAGTGATTATCTGCAGATTATTTTGGACCAACTGAATTTCATGACCCATGTTGTTCACTGAAGCTGTGTCCTGCATAGAGAAATCACCAATAGATGCAGAGTCATGTTGCATCTCTTCATGAACATCTGCTTGTTGATGATGCTGGATTTGTTCAATCTGAACTTCCAAAGCATTGTTCTCATCCTGCAGTAGTTCAATCTGGACTTGCAGAGCATTGTTTTGAAGCTGGATTTGTTCAATCTGCATTTGCAGATCTTGAGTCTCCTGCCACGTAGGTGGCAAGTTCTCATCCATAGGGAACACATCAGTAAATTCCCCATTCAAAACAAAGGTCCGCAGAGTCCAAGATTCCCCATAATCCCCCTTGTTAGCTGGGTTTTCCATTACAATTTTCCTTGGGATAGCACTGGGATCAGAGTACAAGCACCTAGCTAGAACCCTTCCCAGGACCTGATCACGATGATCCCAGCGAACAAGTTTGCCAAAAGTGTTTACTACCCATTCAATGTGGGATTCATTTCTAAAATCAGGGGGAACACCAAGAATAATGATTCAACCTTCCTTCTGAATGTACAGTTACACCTATTATCCAGATTATCAGGACGCACAAACCGAGCCTTAAAATCACCATTGTTGAAGACCATGGGGTCTCCAGCAAGCAAAGCATCTCTACGCACTTCTGAAGTAAGTTGGACTAGGCAGAGCGCAAGAGGGAACCTGATAGTTCTTACCACATGAAAGCGGTATTGATGATTGATGGTGTGAACAACCTGATGGATTAGGTCCTGGACGCTCCCTTCTGGAGGCTGTGGTTCCACCAGCACCGCCACGAAATCTTCGTGACACTTCGTGGGAGGGTTTTGAACAGTAACATCCGCTCTTGAGGCACGGAACAAATGTTCCTCAATCTGTAGGCCAAGTGGGAGAAAGTATTGTGGGTAGTGAAGTTCCTCGGGAAGGTCCGCCATGATCAATTCACCAGCAATGGTGGTGTCTAGGGTTGTGGTTGGTGAGGACGAAGGGCTGGAGGAAGAAGATGGAGTAGTTCTGGCATTGAGGGCTATGAGGGCGTGAGTTTCGCTGAGAGAGAAGGAAACAGAAATCGGAGATTGGGAAAGGGTAGATATGGCCACCCAGCGCCTCTTCGCTTGGCGGTTTGAACAGTGCTGGGCCTAACGTGTCAACCTTAGTACTACATATTTCCTTTCATCAGAATATATTTTTCCTTGCAATTTCCATTCCTTCCCTCACGTTCCTTTTAATTAAGTTTATACTAGTAATTTGCCCGTGCTAACGCTACGGTATCATAATACTTATTTTCAACGAATTACATGCTAGTAAAAATATTTTTCCTACAATCCGGCCGATTTGAGCTTTAATTCGATCTAGGTTACATTAAGGCAAAGTATAATAATTATATTGCCTAAAAATATTAATTGAAGACCGTCAATAATTATATCAAATCACTTCAATACCAATATATATATAAGACAATATACATCCACACAAAAAAAAATTGAGGATAAATTACATATTCCAAGCAATTCCACAGCCTCTAAATCATGGTACCGATAATACCCAGTATTTAACACATGGATCTAGTCTCATGGAGGTGGCAACATCTAGAATTACTAACACACTGACACACCACTATAACCACTACAGTGAAATGAACACACTGAGTTATCGAAACAACAGTGAAATGAACACATTGAGTTATCGAAACAACAGTCAACACTTCTTTTTTCCATCTCTCTTATTCAGTCAAGCATATTTGACACCTACAGTAAGCTATGTGCATCTTTACAAGATCAGTAAAGATCGGTGCTCTCAGGGTCAATTGCGTTCGTAAGACGTAATTTGTCTACACACGTCTTGTAATTATCAAAATAAATCAGTTCAGTAAAAAAAAAATTAGTTCTGTAAAGAAAAATAATTTTCTTATAGAGTAACTCACCTGCTTCATCCTCAAAATGACTTTTAAGAAGCTACATGGATATAAATATATTTGTATTACCTAGCAAGTAGCAGTGCAGAACATGATCAAGAGAATCAGGGATCCTAAGCCACTGGTTCAAAATGTGCCATCAATGGGGCTCTCCTACATTTGAAACAATGGAATGGACGGAACCCTAACGGCGATGGCATTTTTGGGACAAAATCGTTTGTACGATGGCATTTCTTGGAACATCACACTTGTCGATGGCATTTCTGGGACTTAGATGCTTTTCAATGGCATTTCATGGATTATCTCTTTTAATATTCAACTACTGGCTCTCAAGCATGTATAATCAATTTAATAGCCAATTCATACTACACAATCAATATTGTTGGTATTTCTTAACGACATTACTAGAAATATAATTCCCAGCAATGGCGCAGAAATACTTCTGGTACATTATGGTTACAGAGTTCATCCACAAGTGCACGGATACACCATTGTAGTATTTCACCCGAGAGTATTCCAAGGGTATCGTATTTATTTTATCCCATGGGAAGATCATGTAGAGAGAACTTGACTAATAATTTATATATTGCTTGTGATAATCATATTCTAAGCAGGGGTTAAGATAATCCAAGGGTAGAGTGACACGCAAGCATTAGCTACTCATTCTCATAATATATTATCTAAGCTAAGTGGAAAGAAAAGTGAAAGAAAATCTATTCCTATACTTCTATTATACATAGTATACATACATTCTAGTTAACCGATATACTAGCTAATACCCTCTATCCGATGCCCTCCTGGTACTTCGAGAAGCCACCCCTGACTGCCGAGTTCCTTACGACAACCCGTCATGACCATACAACCGGGGCTAAATACGGAGGCATACCCTCCCCAGGGAATTAACTTAGGATTATATACCGGCGCGGAGAAATACCCGTACTGAGCTGTCACCATCAGCGGCCTACCTTTCATCCGCAGTAAATAACCTCAAATAATAATATCACGTAATCTAGACACCATGCCTAAACTACTAGATACTACTCTAATATCATCGTCATGACATAGAGTAATTGCATATGCAAATATTATACCCGCACCAAAGCATCTCCCAGATAAGCTAGCTGAATATTCAGTATAACATGAACATAATGTAAATTAGGTATTCATATACTCGGAAAGTATTTCAATACCATAAATAAATATAGAAAAATATTCTAATAAAAGTACAAAGCTTACAAAAAAGGAAAGGAAAGCTATTACAGCTATACCCGAACTCTTCCGAGGGCTTCCGGACTCTTGATTTCTACTCTATTCCTATTCCATCAGCTAGATACTACTAAACTAAACTTGAGAGAAATGAGAGAGCTCTTGCTTGAGGTGTGTGAGTGAAGTGAGAAGCGGAGCTCCTTTTATAGCTGAACTATGACGGTTGTGACGGTTGGAATGGTCGGTAATACCCTCTAACTGTCATTGGGGCTTCATCTCAACCGTCCAGCCAAAACCTGGATCCAACGGAGGCGAGGGAGGTTCGGCCGAACCATGGGCCGGCCCAACTAGCCCACCATTCTGTTGGCGGCCTCCTCTATTGCTCCTTTATGTAGACTTGTGAATTTTGGCCCAGTTTGTCATGTCAATTCTGAGTTCTTGGCCCATTCATACATAAGTCTGATTCTCGATATCGTCCGATTGATTTATCGTCTGTGTTGATTTCGATTCTCCTCCACTTTATGGTCATTCTCTGCAAAAGGTTAGTATACCTAATACTAGTGGAATATCATTATTCTAACATATATATGCATTGCAAGCATCACTAGTTCTCCTCTATTTTGGTAAGGAAAAAGTACGAATTACACCCCCGAACTATCGTGGTCGTCCGAATTACCCCCCTGAACCATAAAACCGGACATTCCTCACCCTAAACTATGTAAACCGGACGAATTATCCCCCTCGACCCAATCCACGGTGGTTTCGGTCTACGTGGCGTACGCGTGGCAGTCCAGTCAGCATTTTATTTATTAAAAAATGTGGGACCCACCTGTCATACTCTTATACCTCTCTCTTCTCTCTCACTTCCTCTCTCTCTTCTCTCACCCTCTTTCTCACTCAGGCGCACGGCGACATGGGGTACAGGGAGCGGCGGCGGCGGCGGCGGCGGAGGAGGAGGCGAGGCGAGGGCGGCGGCGCGAGGCGAGGCGACGACGACGAAGCCGCACTGCAGGCGCGGGGTTCGAGGGCGACGACGGCGGACGTGGCGAAGGACGACGGCGCGCGGCGCGGACGGGACTCGAGGGAGATGGCGGCGGCGGCGGCGGGGATGAGGCGGCGAGCGGCGGCGGGGTGCGGAGGAGGAGGCGAGGCGAGGCGGCAAGCGCGGTGAGGCGACGACGGCGAGCCGCACGCGGCGCGGGTCGAGGCGACGACGGCGACGGGCGAAGGACGACGGCGCGCGGCGCGGGCGGACTCGAGGGGAGATGGCGGCGGCGGCGGGGATAGGGCGGCGAGCGGCGGCGGGGTGCGGCGAGGAGGCGAGGCGAGGCGGGCGAGCGGCAGCACGCGGGCGCGGGGTCGAGGCGACGACGGCGACGGGCAGCGGACGACGGCGCTCGCGCGGGCGGGACTCGAGGGGAGATGGCGACGGGCGACGGTAGTCATCAGTGTGGACGACGGCCGCCGCGACTAGCTAGCTCGCTCGGAGGTCAGCGAGCCGGAGACATTCCAGGCGACTGCTCCGCGCCGACCACCACCACCACCGCCCGCCCGCTTCCCTCCTGCCTCCTCCTCCGCCGCTCCCACGGGCCACGGCGTCGCTCCTCCCTCCTCCTTGCTCCTCCCGACCCCTCCCCCTTCCTCCTCCGGCCGCCGCCGTTGTCCTTCGCCCCGTCGCGTCGTCGCCTCGACCCCGGCGCCCGTATTGCGGGCTCGCCGTCGTCGCCTCGCTCGCCACGGCCGCCTCGCCTCGCCTCCTCCGCCGCCGCCGCCCAGAAGAGGGCATCGCACCAACGTGTAACTGAAGGGTCCCGCCTTTTGGCACCCCCCTAGGGTGCGCGTGTTCTCGCTGCCTCGGCGTCCCCTTTGTCTTTTTTTTGTGGGTTTGGTGTGTTTTTCTGGTTTGTGTGTTTTATTTTGGTCTTGAGTTGTCGCTGCCTCTCCTTCATCCTTTCACCCGTGCCGCCGTGCGCCTGAGTGAGAGAGAGTGAGAGAAGGGAGAGGAAGAGTGAGAGAGAAGAGACAGGAATATGAGTATGACAGGTGGGTCCCATATTTTTTAATAAATAAAATGCTGACTAGACTGCCACGCGTAGGCCACGTAGACCAAAACCACCACGGATTGGGTCGAGGGGGGTAATTCGTCCGGTTTGCATAGTTGGGGGTGAAAAATGTCCGGTTTTGTGGTTCAAGGGGGTAATTCGGACGACCGCGATAGTTCGGGGGGGTAATTCGTACTTTTTCCTTTTGGTAATATTGACAGTTGAAACTGATCGATAACGACTGTCAACAAAACCCCCCAATCTTGAACCTTTGCTCGTCCCGAGTGAAGGAGGAAAGGAAACAAAGACTTGGTTGTTGATCAGGAGTTGCTACTATGCTGCATATCTCAAAGATACAGGTGCAAGGTATATGTACTCTCTCTTAGATTAAATAATCTTTGGCACGGTGGTTACCCTTACCACTGATTCCCATGAGACACTGCTTCTCTTTGCCTTGGGCGGTTGAAAGAAAAAACCGTAATTAGAGCACCAATTACCCAATATTAATTCAACTCTTATTCCGGAAGTTTTCAAATGATTTTGAAAAAGAAAACCAAGTTCCCCAATTGATTAACTCATTATCTCCAAGTGTATCAAAATGAATTCCTCACCAATTTTGCCTTTTTTGATTCCTACTCTAAGGTTTGATATGTGGAACTCGGAAGGGATCAAACATGGCATACTTGCATTCACATTTATTACTAAGTCAAAACTTAGACTAAAGCAGATAACTAAACATACTCAAGATCAAGATCGTGCAAATTTGTGTGTGGTATATGATGTAAATGGTACATGAGGAAAAATAAAGAAAAATGCTGCTCCTTTGTGCTTACTTTCTTTCCCCCAAAAAATCCTTCTTTTATTAATTAGGAGAGGGCATGGCTACATTTTTTTTCAGAATCATGCTCATGCTTGGTGGAGCATGACTTTATTTTTTTTTCATAACCATGCCTTTCCCTCCTTTTTTTTTCAAAAGAACTTTTCTTTTTAGGAGAAGAAAGTACATGAAAGCATGGAGAATTTATTTTGGTGGTAAAATGGAAATGGAATGGAATATTACTTAACTCCAGTGTAGGAGTTTAGCATGTGCATATATGTGGGTGTATGATCTTGATCATAGAGCATGAGAAGTATCTACACAAGTCACAAGAGTTTGACAAAGTTCAATGGAATGACAAGCAATCAAAATGTATATGGTTTAATCACGATGGCACATTTTGGCTTTGGTAGGAATTTATATCAAATGAGGAACTCTCGATTTATCATTTTGAAAAACAAAACATCCAGAATTCAAGTCAAACTAGTATCAGGATCATAGCAACTCTTATTTACTATCTCATATCTCGCAACAACTTAGACTTAGATCAGCAAGTGCAGCCCATTTATCTCAGGTTCCCAGATAATTGTTGGCTACTTATATTTAACCTTTGAGAGAGCACTTACCATGAATCCATATATAAGAGATATAAAACGGAGCAACTATTCATCATTTCAACAAAGAGAACAAGCCTGTCTTACCTAGCATGACTCAAACCTATCCTATCTTTATGGTATTTTCTATTTTGTAAATTTTTATGTTGTTTTCAGTTTTATAATATGCAATTGGAAAGCAAATATGCAATTGAAAAGGAAAATATGCAATGTGATACAAGTTACCTTAGTGGGGGACAGATGTCTCCCCCCAAGCTTGGCTTTCGCTCAGGGTCCTTGATAAAGATTGAACCCCAGAAAATGGAAGTACGCTTGAAGGTCGTCGTGCTGTTGCTGCATCATGTTGTTGAAGTTAGCGAACTGAGCATCAGCAGATTGTTGCCATTTTTGCGTTTGAGCTATGCTGTCACGCCCAAAAATTCATGAACCAGAATTTCTAAGCTGAATATGCATTAAACCCCTGTCCAGGACCAGTTAGGGTACACAGACGACAATTGTTGACATACAGATCCACGTCTTACAAAAATATAAAAGATTAGAAATGCAGCGGAAAAGATAAAACGACCTAGACTTGAAAGCTTGACTTCTGCAGCGGGGCGATTCCACTCCACAGGCAACCCTTGACGGCAGCGACGAAACCAACTTCAACAAGACAGCTCCAAGTAGGAAAATCTTCAGCTCTAGTGTGGGGGAAAAGAGAGCAAGATTGAGTACTACGCACTATACTCAGCAAGACATACCAGAAGTAGAGGAATGATGCAGGATATAACCAAAGGAGGCAAAAGGTTCACTTGCAATAAAGCAGGCATTTAAAAGTAGTAGTTGAAAGCAGTAAAATAGTTGCAGTAGATTAATCAATATTAAGCAATCATTGTCCAACGCTGCACCACGTTGCAACAGGCCCAACCAACCACCTGAACTACACCAGTTCATTAAGCTAAACTAGGGGTGAGACTAATCACGGTGAATCTGGTTGATTGCCCATAACCGCGGGCACGGCTATTCGAATAGTTTTACTCTGGCTAGAGGTATACAACTGTACCCACAAGACACGATTCCACACATGTCGCCATGCCCCGAAGTACCACCATGGCACTGCAAAGGGGGAAATCGTGACAAGACCCTCCACATAACCCTCCCCTAACCATCCACACCACGCTAAGGTTTCACCCCCACCCCTCAAAAGGCAGTGGGCCGTCCCTCTTGCGCCGTAGTGAGTTCGACAGCTGGAAACGGGACACCCGGCCGACCCAAACTCCATCATGCCCACCCCGCCACCGCGTTGCCTAGGAAAGGCTCGAGTTATACTTCAGATCAAGTTAGTTACCCACTCCCTCTTGCTGGTAAGCACAGTAAGTCTCCGGGTTCCGTGTGAAACGGTCCTTAACGCCATGGGTGCGACCAGCAAAAACCATACACCCACAGCCCACCATTCAGTGTATTTTAACTTAACTAACAACCATTGCGGGTGGCACCCAATCCAAAGACTATGCTAATAGTCAACGTCTATGTAATATGTGATCCCCATTTGGTGTACTAGCTTGAGCAAGCATGGCATAAGGCATTTCCTAATACCACATCTAGTATTTTGAACCCAAGTTTTCAATGGCATAAGGTAAACAATATAGGGATGAGTAATAGGAAGCCCATCCACATGACATTGTAAAAGAATGCAACATTTATAGAAATGCAGGATATGTAAATTGGCCTACATATGAATCAATTTGTTAATGCCTGACTTGCCTGCTCTCGCACGATGATGACCACAGCAAACGTCTTCGAGAACCGCGGATCGACGAAACAGCGAATCTACGCGACAAACAAAGCACACAAGCATAAACATGCAATAAGACTACTTGAAACAAGAAACAAAACTAATTTTTGAATGGATTCTTTGTATTTTTTCTTGATTTACTGAGACTAGAGGGACTTAAACGGGCAGCTCGGAAGAAATTACTTAAGAATTTTAGAAGATAATTCGTATGGTTACTATAAGAAAAGTCCTTAACATTTATGCGCAAAAACCAGAGCTGACGTCAGCGAGAGGGGGGGGCGCAGCCGACAAGCTGGCCACGCGTCAGCGGCTCATACGGTCCGGTCCACTGGACCGGATCCAACGGAGTGTCCACCGCGGTCCACGGGACCGCGGTCCAGATCGGCCGCGAGGCCGCATCGGACGGCAGCAGGCGGCGGTCTAGGCACGGCTCGGCTGCAAACAGCCGACCGCCGCCATGGCGAGCGCTGCGGCACGACACGGTCACCGCGGTGACGCGCGGAGAGACGGCGGCGACCGGCGCGGAAGGCGGCAGCGCATGCTGGAAGGACGGCGGCGCTGGCGACAGCGGAGGAGGGAGGAAAGGAAAGGAGGAGGCGGGAGGCCATCACCTGGGTTCGCCGGCCGGGGAGGCGACGACGAACGCGACGGCGAGCGGCCAGAGACGACGGCGGGCGACGGCGAGCTTCCGGGACACCCTAGAGATAAAAGAGAGGTTAGAGGGGGAGAGGCAGTCCATGGGCGAGCGAGGGATGTCGACCGAAGGCAGGGAAATGGAGGAGCTCCACCGGCTCGCGAGGAGATGGGTTCGCGGGTGTGATTGGCGGCAACCAAGCGGCGGCCGAGAGGAGCGCGACGTGGCGGCTCAGCAGCCCGGTGGCGCGGGCCGGAGTACGGTGGCAGCGCAGAGCTCGTGCCGGACGGCGCTGGCGGCGGTAGGGAGCACGGGAGGGGCGGCGAACTGGGGAAACGACTAAGAGGGGCTCGGGAAGAGTTTTTCATGGGCGAGGTAAGACGGAAACGCCGAGGGGCCCCTATTTGGCCGTACGTGCGGTGAGTGGAGAAAGAGAGAGAGAGGGGACGGATTCAAATCGAATCCCGCCCATTTTGCGGGCGCGCGCGCGTGCGAGAGAGGTGGGTGAGTGGGCGGGCGACGTGGGAGGACGCGGGAGCGGCGCGGCATGGGCGCGGGAGGAGCGGAGGAGGCGCGACGGTGTGGGCGGCGGGAGGTTAGGGATGACCGACAGGTGGGCCCCACCTTTCGGTGACCCTAGGGAGGAAGGGAGGGGCACGGGCCGGCCCAAAAGAAGGAGTCCGAGCGTGGTTGGGCGAGCTGGATCGGGCCGACAGCCCAAGAGAGAAAAAGAAGGAAAAAGAAAAAGTGGAAAAAGGGAAAATGAATTCCTGGGATTAAAATATTGCGGTTAACGAATTTTAATTGGTTAAAATTATTTATAGGGCTCCGAAAATTCCACTAAAAATCCTGTTAATGTATTGGAGCATGGGGAACTCAATTATTAAATGCATTTATTAGTTGAGGATTAGCTCTAGGTTAAATTAAACCATTTTCTTCGGATGATTTATTTAACAAATTTTTAAAGCAAGAAAAAGGCGGAAACTTCAGCGCGTGACAAACCTACCCCCCTTAAATGGAATCTCGACCCCGAGATTCGGAAGAGCTGGCGAAGAGGTGCGGATGGGCGGCCTTCAACTCATCTTCTCTATCCCAAGTGGCTTCTTTCTCAGAGTGATGGCTCCATTGAACTTTGCAGAATCTGATTACTTTGTTTCTGGTCCTTCTCTCGCTGGTTTCAGGTATACGGGTCGGCTTCTCCACATACGTCAGATCTTCCTGAATTTCGATGTGATCTGGACTTGTTTGTTCCTCAGGAACTCTCAAACATTTCTTCAACTGAGAGACGCGAAACACATTATGAATGCCAAGCATGCTGGAGGGAAGCTCAAGTTGGTAAGCGACTTCACCTCTACGTTCCAAAATCCGGTATGGTCCCACAAAACGTGGTGCTAACTTTCCTTTGGTTTGGACGCGGCGTGCTCCCCTGAGCGGAGTGACACGGAGATACACATAATCTCCTGCATCGAAAGCGAGCTCCCTTCGGCGGTTGTCTGCATAGCTTTTCTGTCGAGATTGCGCGATTCTCAATCTTTCCCTGACAGCTCTGACATTCTCTTCTGCCTCATTTAAAACTGCTGTACCAAACAACTGGCGTTCCCCTGTCTGATCCCAGAAGAGCGGAGTGCGACACCTCCGTCCATAAAGTGCTTCAAACGGTGCCTTTTGCAGACTAGCCTGGTAACTGTTGTTGTAAGAGAACTCAGCATATGGCAAGCTTTTGTCCCAGGCTCCACCAAAATCAAGCGCACAAGCTCTTAACATATCCTCCAGTATTTGATTGACTCGCTCGGTCTGGCCATCTGTTTGTGGATGATAGGCTGTGCTGTAGTTCAGGCGGGTTCCCAATTCCTCTTGTAATTTCTGCCAGAACTTTGAAGTGAATTGGCTTCCTTGATCAGACACGATCTTCTTAGGTACCCCATCTAGACACATAATTCTTGCCAAGTAAAGCTCTGCTAACTTCTTCCCTGAGTAGGTAGTATGCACTAGAATGAAGTGAGCCACTTTGGTGAGTCCATCAAGGACTACCCAAATAGAATCATGCCCCGATGACGTCGTGGGCAAACCAGTGATAAAGTCCATTCTAATTTCTGCCCATTTCCATTTTGGAATTTGGAGGAGTTGTAGCAAACCTGCTGGCCTTTGGTGCTCTGCCTTTACTCGCTGCCAAACGTCACAGAGTGCGACGAATTCAACTATTTCCCTTCTCATGCTTACCCACCAGAATTTTTCTTTGAGGTCTTGGTACATCTTGGTACTGCCGGGATGAATTGAATACTGAGTTTGATGAGCCTCTGTCAGTATCAGGTCTTTTAATTCCTTGTTTTCAGGTACGCACAATCTTTCTCCCATCCATATTGTTCCCTGTTCATCCTCAACAAAACCTCGGGCTTTTCCAACTCTCATGTTCTTTTTGAGCTTTGCTATCTCAGGATCGCTCGCTTGAGCTATGCGAACCTGCTCCACCAATGTAGGTTGTGCCTCTAGGGCAGCCATGAATCCGTGCTCAACTATAGCAAGGTTAAAATGTTCCAAATCACGTTGAACCTCACCACATAGTTGCTCTACCCATGCGACGTTGCATAACTCTTCCTGCTCAAAGCATCTGCAACCACATTGGCCTTGCCGACATGGTAGTGTATTCCCATATCATAATATTTGATTAGCTCCAACCATCTTCGCTATCGGAGATTCACATCAGGTTGGGTGAAGATATACTTTATACTTTTGTGATATGTATATACCTCACAATGGTTACCGATGAGATAGTGCCGCCAGATCATTAAAACATGAACAACTGCGGCCAATTCCAGATCGTGGGTCAGGTAGCTGCCGTCATGAGGACGCAACTGTCGTGAAGCATAGGCAACCACTTTGCCATCTTGCATCAACACAAATTCCAGCCCCTGGCGAGATGCATCACAGTAGACCTGGAAGTCTTTCGTCTGATCTGGCAAAATTAAAACTGGTGCAGATACCAACCGTCATTTGAGTTCTTCAAAACTCCTGTTGCATTCAGCATACCAGATATAGTTTTCTTCCTTCTTCAATAGCTGGGTCATTGGCATGGCAATTTTAGAGAAGTTCTCAATGAACCGGCGGTAATAGCCCTCGAGTCCTAAGACACTCCGTATCTGAGTGACTGTCCTTGGTGGGGTCCACTTGGTAACTGACTCCACATTTGCTAGATCCATAGCCATTCCTTGAGCGCTTACGATGTGACCGAGAAACTGAACTTCCTTAAGCCAGAAGTCACACTTGCTAAACTTGGCATATAGCTGGTTCTCTTTTAACTTTTCAAGTTCCAACCGAAGATGCTGCTCATGTTCTTCCTCGGACTTGGAGTAGATAAGTATGTCATCGATGAAAACCACGACGAACTTGTCCAGAAATTCCATAAACACCTTGTTCATCAAATTCATGAAGAAGGCAGGTGCGTTGATGAGTCCGAAAGACATAACTGTGCATTCGAACAACCCGTACCGAGTGATGAATGCTGTCTTTGGAATATCCTCTTCACGGATCCTCAACTGGTGATAGCTTGATCGCAGGTCTATCTTAGAGAACACAATAGTTCCTTTCAACTGATCGAACAGATCATCAATCCTTGGCAAAGGGAACTTGTTCTTAATAGTGACCTTATTGAGTGCGCGGTAGTCAATGCACATGCTCTTGGTTCTGTCTTTCTTTTCCACAAAGATAACCGGAGCATCCCAAAGCGACGTGCTCGGGCAAAGGTATCCCTTCTGTAACTGTTCATCAACTTGCTTTTTGTCTTCTGCCAACTCGTTGGCTCCCATTCTATATGGCCTCTTGTGGATCGGTGCAGTTCTAGCTGCCAAGTCAATCCGGAACCCGATATCCCTTTTTGGTGGCATTGTTGTTAGATCCTCCGGGAAAACCTCTGGATACTCTCTGACTACGGGAATATCCTCTAACTTCTTAAAGGTTTTCTCCACTGCTACCTCTTGTTCTTCAACAGTGGCCTGGTTCAAACTTATCCCTGGCTTCTACGGTACTGGAGACTGGAAGGTTACCACTTCTCCTTTCGCATTGGTCAACTTGATGGTGCGGCTAGCGCAATCAATCACTCCTCTATGCCTTGTCAGCCAATCCATTCCAAGAATAACATCTAGATCCTTAGATTCGAGAAGAATGAGGTTGGCTGGAAAAATCAACCCTTGGATTTCAACTGTCACTGATGGGCAGTAGTGAGTTGTTGTCATGCCACCTCCAGGGGTATGAACTCGCATAGGTATCTTAAGCTTTACTAAAGATAACCCATGTGCACCAGAAGGAATGGGTTGCACCAGAATCAAACAATATTATTGCCGGTGTTGAGTTGACGGGAAGTGTGCCTAATATAACCTCTGGTGCTGACTGCGCCTCCTTTGCGCATGATTGACACGGGCCTGAACAAACTTGGGTCCGGCACGTCTTGGCTTCGGGCACTTACCAACCATGTGTCCGGGTTTGTTTCAATTGAAGCAGAGTTCGGGCTTTTCTCCAAACTTCTTGGGCTGTTCTGGCTGAGTTGGCAGAGCTGGCTGAACTGACTGAGCTGTATTCATTAGTGGACTTAGAGTCAGATTGAGGCTGTGATGCTCACTGTTGCTATGATTGCCACTGTTGTTGATACCGTCGAAATTACCCGGGTGGTAGGGACGATCTTGCCGGATAATCATGGTGGAAGGTCCACCCTGATGTCCCATCGTGACGCGAGGCTTCTGATTGTTTCCCTGGGGAGTCCTGAGCTGAGCTGCCTTCCTCTTACGGTTCATTTTGTTACAATGCTCCTCTTGACGGATAGCTTTGTCCACCAGCTTCTGAAAGTCCTCATAATCCTTGGAGATCAGTTGGCTGGTCAATTCATCATCAATACCGGAAAAAAACTTCTCCTGCCTCTCGGCATCAGTACGCACGTCCCCAGGAGTGTAGCGCGCGAGGCGGTTGAACTCGTACAGATACTCTATAACTGTTTTGGTTCCTTGTTGCAGGGAACGGAACTCTCTCTTCTTTTGTGCCACAATTCCCTCAGGAACCTGTGCCTTATTGAAACTTTGACAAAACTCTGCCCAAGTAACCTCTGTCCCAGCTGGACAAGTCACCATGTAGTTGTCCCACCAAACAGAAGCGGGGCCCTGCAGCTGGTGTGTAGCAAAAGCAACCTTCTCCTGGTCGTTGCATTGCAAAAGGTTCAGCTTCTTCTCGATAGCATGAAGCCAGTCGTTGGCCTCGATTGGGTTGGTGGTGCTTGAGAAAGTGGGTGGCTTGACACGGAGAAACTCTAACAGTTTGGACTGGGGAGGTGGAAGACCAAACTGCAGGTTCTAGTGCTGCTGCTACTGTGCTTGCTGCTGCGCCTACTGCAACACTTGATGATACTGTTGCTGCATCTGTTGCATCATCATTGTCATCATCTGAGTTTGATTGTCCAACACCTGAACAATTGTTAGGTTCTCGAGCGGTGGAGATGGACTGCTGTCAGATGCATCGCTGGCATGTGCTCCACTGATCTGCTCTTCGCTGACACTGGCGTTGTTGGAGTCACGGGGACCATTCCTTGTCTTCACCATCTGGAGGGGGATATGTAGAAATATGAGAAAAGGATGAAAAACAGGGGGCTTAGAAACTAATCTTTCTTATAAATTTAAGTGCAATTGTCTTAATCATGATTAAAACATTGAAAAGGAAGCAAACAACTCCTAATTAAGGCAGCCATACCACTCACACATGATATCGACCACCGACTAACCCACAAGCAACAAACCTAAACACGAAAACTAGCAAGCAAAAAAAACTAAGAAGACCATGAAGCTAAAGGCAGCGACTCTGAAGCTCGGAGCGGCACTAGCGATCGAGGGATAGGACTGACATCTAAAGTAGACAAGGGATAGGAATCAACGCATGCTCAAATCCAAATTAAACAAAGCAACAAATGACTCAAATAAATAACCGAGCATGGTGATTTTTATGCATAGAAAATTTTCACGAACCCAGACAAAGGATACTAATGCAATTGACTAAACCATAAATTAATGCATAAAATAGATGCATAGTTATAATGATACGCATAAAGCTACCCCATCAAACCTAGACACGACCTAATGCATATCACCCAATAGATTCCGACTGACTGTCGAATAAACTCCAAATAAAATTTTACTCAAACCCTAGACTATCCCTAGCTGAGAAATCCAATTAATGTGACGATCAAGGTTTTCCCACAAATCAAAGAACAAACCCCCAAATTTTCCCGAAACAAATCCAAGTACAAAGAGCATATGCAGATGAAAAGGTTTGAGAGGGCTCTTAGGTTTCCAGTTGGCGTGTCCTACGGTCAAGGTCGGCTCTGATACCAACTTGTAAAGCCCAAAAATTCACAAACCAGAATTTCTAAGCTGAATGTGCATTAAACCCCTGTCCAGGACCAGTCAGGGTACACAAACGACAATTGTTGACATACAGATCCACGTCTTACAAAAATATAAATGATTACAAATGTAGCGGAAAAGATAAAACGACCTAGACTTGAAAGCTTGACTTCTGCAGCGGGGCGACTCCACTCCACAGGCAACCCTTGACGGTAGCGACGAAACCAACTTCAACAAGACAGCTCCAACTAGGAAAATCTTCAGCTCTGGTGTGGGGCAAAAGAGAGCAAGACTGAGAACTATCCACTGTACTCAGCAAGTCATACCGGAAGAGGAGAAATGATGCAGGATATAAGCAAAGGAGGCTAAAGGTTCACTTGCAATAAAGCAGGAATTTAAAAGCTGTAGTTGAAAACAGTAAAACAGTTGCAGTAGAGCCACTCGTGGGTGCGTTGTTTTTAACCGGAACGAAAAAGTTCAAAAAGAACCAAAACATGATTTTTGGACATATTGGAGTGTATTGGGTGCGTCTGTGACAAAAACTCACTTCGCGACTCGCGCGGCGAACAATTGTCAATTAATGCCGATATTGCCACTCGTGGGTGAGTTGTTTTTAACCGGAACGAAATAGTTCAAAAAGCACCAAAACATGATTTTTGGACATATCGGAGTGTATTGGGTGCGTTCGTGGCAAAAACTCACTTCGCGACTCGCGCGGCGAACTTTTGTCAATTAATGCCGATATTGCCACTCCTGGGTGCGTTGTTTTTAACCGGAACGGAAAAGTTCAAAAAGCACCAAAACGTGATTTTTGGACATATTGGAGTGTATTTGGTGCGTTCGTGGAAAAAACTCACTTCGCGACTCGCGCGACGAACTTTTGTCAATTAATGCCGAGATTGCCACTCGTGGGTGCATTGTTTTTAGCCGGAACGAAAAAGTTCAAAAAGCACCAAAACATGATTTTTGGACATATTGGAGTGTATTTGGTGTAAATTACGAACATTTAATATAAATTCTAATAATAATTTATTAAATAATTTATAAATCCTAAGACGAAAATCAGGATGTGACAATCAACATGCTCAAAGGGTTGTTTGGGATCTGTGTGACTTGCCTTGTTGGCCTTGGAACTCTTCAAAATCTTCTCCTGCAAATCGGACTCTCCGGGAACGTCGGAATCTTAGGAGAAAAGAACAAAATCACCCAAACAGCACATAAACAAGCATGAACAGTACATGTGGATATTTTTAGCATGTAGATCTCAATTTTAGAAAAATTTAGAGACTTGAACCAACTAAATCCGAGCTAAGATGAATTAGTTTGACTTTTCAAAGATTAAATCGGAATTAAATCATTTATATAGATTTTAATTGAATTATGACGCAATAATGAATTATTTTTGAAAAGGAAAAGAGGATTATTGCGTCAGCGGCTCGGGTTCACGGTGGACCGGGTGCACGTTGGCGGTCTATGGAACGAACGACCGAGATCTATCCTATCCAAAACGGACGGCCGAGATCATCTAACCCATCGCGGTCTACGGGCCACGACAACGATGACGTCAGCGGTGACGTCATCACTGGAAGCGGCTCAGGCGCGCATGCTCGCCGGCGAACGACGGCGCGGCGGCGCAAACGGAGGGCACCAGCACGTAGAGGGTGACGCGGCTAACTCACCGGTGACCTAAACGGCGGCGGACGGCAACCGGACAGCGACGGCGACGAGGAAGAAGCGGCGGCGACGTTCGGCTTGACGACAATGGCGGTCTTCCGGCGATCCTCGGCGACGACGGAGGGATGGACGAGGACGGCGACGCTTGGCGATCACGACGACAACCTTCCCGAGCGACGACGATGACCGAAGCGGCGGCTGCGCACGGCTGGACTTGCGGCGGCGACGGCAGCGCAAGGCTCACGGGGCTAGGGCTCTACCGGCGTGGAAGGCTAAGGCAGAGGGTGGCGCGGATAGAGGAGGTCCCGGGGGTCATTTTATAGCGGCTAGGGAGCGGCGACGAAGGCCACGGCGGCCGGCGACGAGAAGGAACGTTTTAGGGTTCGGGAGGAAAGAGGAATCCGAATCGAGCTCAAATCCCACGATTTCCAAACGAAACTAGGCGACGATTCCAAAAAGATAAAAGATAGAGGGGTCTCGTTGATCATTTCCCCTCTATTAATTTGGCCGGACTCGGGAAAGGCGCGGCCGAATTGGAAGGGCGGCGGTGGCGCGGCTCGGCTACGGTTTGGCTGCGGCGACGGCGCGAGGAGGACGATGATCCTGACAGGTGGGCCCACCTGTCAGCGAGCGGCGGCTCGGCTGCGGGCCGACTTGGGCGCGGGGAGGAGAGAGAGAGGGTTTTGGCCGACTTTCGGCCCAAAGCCAAAAGGAGGATTTTTAAAACTTTTTCTATTTAAATTATTCATGAAATGCAATTTCATTTATTAAAAATACTTCCTTGGCTCGAATAAATCCCAGAAAAATCTAGGAGCTATAGAATCAAGTAAAGTATTTAATAAAATTTTATCTAGCCCACTTTTATATTGGGATTTATTATTTAAGTTAGATCTTCTCTTCTAGGCTTTTAAAATTATTTCTAATAATTCCAATTAAACAACAATTTATATATTTAGGGATTTTTAGGGTGTGACAAACATACAATTCATAGTTATGAATTATGAGCCTAAAAATAATTGAGATTGCATGCATTTATGAGGGAATAATGAAGAGACAATTAAAACCATATATCTATCATCCAAAGGGTATAAATAATTGGAATGATGTGGCCTAATGAGAGAAGAGAGAAAAAGAATTAACTACACTTAGTGGGGTGAACTATATAAGTATGCATTGGATATGCCAATCTATGGAAGATCTTACATGATTGCACATATAAATTTCTCGTTAAGAATTCAAAGAGGCCAAAAAAGGCATCCAACCCCATTTTTATTCCTGTGATGGCGTGTTGGCAGGTATTTTGGGGGCCTACATATGTGCTCACTGACATGTGCCCCACTGACCCTCGGTCCCACATGTCAGTCTGCCGAAGAGCACTACAAGAAATATGACCTTCTGTGACTAATTCCTGTGACATTGGAGCAATTCGTCATTAGCACATTCCATTTTATGACGATTTGTATGAATGGGGTGGCTTAGTGACGAAAAAAATGTGTTCGTCGTTATTACCAACTAGAAATCGTCATAAACTCTTTCAATGGAATATTGTGACGAATATTAATTTGTCATAAGGGTCAAAAAGCAAACGTCACAAATTTATGACAATATTGTTTTGTCATGATATTTTTTTCCAATTGTTTTAAAAAAAAAAAAAATTGTTAGTGCAGTTCTTACAGCAGCCATTTACCCTTCCTCCCATCCTTGCCGGCCCATTAGATGAAGCCCACCGCACCCTTCCTCCTTCCCTGCCGACGGCCCATTTAGTGAAGCCCACATTACGTTCCTCCGCCCATTAGGCCCATCCCGGCCGGCCATTAGGTAAAGCCCACTACGATTCCTCCCATCCTTGCCGGTCCAGTACAAAAATAGGAAAAATAAGCTTAGCCGGGGCTCGAATCGGAGACCTCTTGCTCACCTCTACATGATCTTTCCACTAGGCTAAGAAGACAATACAATCCAGAATCTCTTTTATAACTAAATGTGCTATATCACGTTCCCAAAATATAGGCACTGAGATGAGTGGCCGTGGGCGCATCTGGGCTTTTCTCGAGGGCGCAGCGCCGCTCTGACCGCCGCACCGCTGCCGCCGTGTCGGAGGCTCGGATCCCCGCCTCCGGTGCCGGCGCCTCACACCCCGCCTCCGCTCGCCGCCTCGCACCCCGCCTCCGCTGCCGCCTGCGAGCCGCGCGGTTGCTCGTCTAGGCGCATCGAGACCGCCGGCGCCCCCTCGGACCGCCTCCTCCGGTGCCAGCGCCTCGGACCCCTGCCTCTGGTGCCGCTGCCTCGCACCCCACCTCCGCTACCGGCGCCTCGCACCCCCACCTCCGCTGCCCCTGCGAGCGCGCGGTTGCTCGTGACAGCGGTGCGCCTCCGACCGTCGCCTCCGCTGCCGCTGCGGAGCGCAAGGCGCCGCCACCGGCGACCGAGCAGCGAGCAGCCACCG
>CM020186.1:13826448-13840382 GCA_009805545.1 Oryza longistaminata | reverse complement strand
GGGTGCCGTTCGTGGCAAAAAACTCACTTCGCGACTCGCGCCGCGAAATTTTGTCCATTAAGTGCGATATTGCCACTCGTGGGTGCGTGTTATTTAACCGAACGAAAAAGTTCAAAAAGCACCAAAAATGATTTTTGCGACATAATTGGAGTGTATTGGGTGCGTTCGGGCAAAAACTCACTTCGCGACTCGCGCGGCGACTTTGTCAATTAATGCCGATATTGAACACGGTGCACGATGTAATATACCGGAATCGAAAAGTTCAAAAAAGCACCAAAACATGAATTTTGGACATATTGGGAGTGTATGGGTGCGTTCTGGCAAAAACTCAACTTCGCGACTCGCGCGGCGAACTTTTGTCCATTAATGCCGATATTTGCCACTCGTGGCGGTGCGTAGTTTTTTACACCGGAACGAAACAAAGTTCAAAAGCACCAAAACATGGATTTTTGGACATATTGGAGTGAACCTTGGGGCTTAGAGTGCGTTCGTTCGGCCAAAAACTCACATCTCTCTTTTAGCAGCCATCGCCTACCTCAGCACAAAACTGGTGAGTGGCTTTAGAGAAAAACCGTATGTAGAATAGAAAATTCTCATAATGGCTAAACACATTTTTAAATATTCAATAATTTGCTATTTGTTATCTTATCTCTCTGTTTAGGGGATGGACAGAAGTTGGATCAATAGTAGGCTATTTAGCAAGCCGCATCTTGATGGGGTCAATGAGTTCATGAAATTTGTTTTAGAAAGATTTGATGAGAATGCAGAGATACTTTGTCCATGTCGAAGGTGTTTGAATCGGATTCATCGACAGAAAGGAATTGTGGAGGATCACTTATATATTTATGGGATGGCCAGCACTTACACTAGATGGATATACCATGGAGAACAATCCGATGCCGGAATTAATGAAAATGAAGACCATCGGGATGAACAAACTGGTTTTAGTGAGGATGTTGGTATAAATGAGGATGAAGAAGAGAACCCTCCCGATAGAATTCCTGACATGGTAGATGAGTTGTACACAGCAGAAGGTCAAGATGGAGGGAAGTCTATGTTTGCAGCTATATTAGATGAGATGAAGCAGGAACTTTACCCTGGTGCAGATTGTACAAGATTTTCTTTTGTGGTGAAGTTACTTCATATCAAGTCATTTTATCGAATCAGCAATGTTGCATTCACTGAATTATTGAAGTTGTTATCATCGGCATTCCCTACTTGCTCTATTCCCGCATCTTATCAGGAAGCAAAGAAACTTATTCGTGCATTGGGTCTTGGATATGATTCAATCCATGTATGCCCGAATAATTGTATTTTGTTTCGGAAGGAGTATGCAAAATATGATAACTGCCCAGTATGTGATGCATCAAGATGGAAAGATGCAGATGGAAGAAAGCAGGTTCCTCAGAAGGTATTGCGGCATTTTCCACTGATTCCAAGGCTGAAGAGGATGTTTGCTTCTAAAAAAATAGCAGAGGAGGCACAGTGGCACAAGTTGAAGAGGAAACCAGTGGAGAATGAGCTCAGCCATCCAGCTGATGGTGAGGCATGGAAAGACTTTGATTCAAAATATGGGTGGTTTGCAAAAGATGCGAGGAACATTAGACTTGGCCTTGCTACTGATGGTTTCAATCCATTTGGCAAAATGAGCTCCTTATACAGCATGTGGCCAATATTTCTGATCCCTTACAACTTTCCTCCGTGGGAATGTATGGAGCAATCTAACTTCATGATGGGTCTTCTCATTCCTGGCCCAGAACCCTGGAAAGGATATTGATGTCTTTTTGGAGCCACTCATTGAAGAGTTGCTACAGCTTTGGAAAGGTGTCCGTACTTTTGATGCATTTAGTGGAAAAACGTTTGATCTGCATGCTGCAGTTATATGGTGCATTCATGATTATCCAGCTCTGAGCACATTGTCTGGTCGAGTCACAAGAGGTTATTATGCGTGTGTGCGTTGTGACAAGAATCCTTGCTCCAAAAGAATAAGGAATAAGATATGTTATATTGGCCATCGGCGTTTCCTGGCAAGGGATCATCCATGGAGGATGAAGAAATGTTTTGATGGTAAGGTCGAAAAACTTGACAAGCCAGAGGAATTTAGTACAAATGAATTGATGCAGCAATTGGATAAGGTCAAGCATGTCAGACCAGGAAAACATTCTGAAAGCAAAAAGAGAAAGCGAGAAGCAGAAGGTCAATGTTGGAAGCGAAGGTCGTGTTTGTGGGATTTGCCGTATTGGTCAAGTTTGAAGCTACGTCATAATCTTGATGTAATGCACATTGAAAAGAATATATGTGACAACATTCTTGGTACATTTCTCGGCATTGTTGGGAAGTCAAAGGACACCATTAATTCTAGGCTTGATTTGGAAGATATGGGCATAAGAAAAGATTTGCACTTGAAGCGTGATGGAGATTCATATAGTGTTCCACACGCTCCCTATACAATGAATAAAACCCAGAAGCTTGCCTTTTGTGATTTTCTTATAAGTGTGAAATTCCCAGATGGATATGCTTCTAACTTAGCAACTTGTATTACTGCTGATGGATGCAACCTTCAAGGACTAAAAACTCATGATTGTCATATCCTACTCCAAAGGATTTTACCTGCTGCTGTCAGAGGAATCATGGGTAAGGACATGTATGAAGCACTTGCTGAATTAGGTAATTTCTTTCAGCAATTATGTGCTAAAACTCTGAAATTAGATGTTTTGCATAGAATGAAAGCAGATATCCCAGTAATCCTATGCAAGCTTGAGAAGTTATTTCCTCCTTCTTTCTTTGATGTAATGGTGCACTTGGTTGTTCATTTACCTGATGAAGCCATCCTTAGAGGTCCAGTACAATATGGATGGATGTACCCAGTTGAAAGAAGGTTGTACACATTGAAACGATTTGTGAGGAATATGGCAAGACCTGAAGGATCCATTGCAGAAGCATACGTCGCCAATGAGTGCCTGACTGCTTGCTCAAGGTACTTTGATGATGTTGACACACGACACAATCGGGAGGGCAGGAATAGAGAGCGTGTTGATTTGAGAAAATGTGACCTATCTGTTTTTCAGCACGGAGTTGATCTAATTGGAGCCTCTAGGATTACATATCTCGAAAATGATTATGACAAAATGGTTTGGTATGTTCTAAATAATTGTCCGGAGGTTGAGCCATACTTGGAGTATGTCATCCCTTGTACACTTTTAATTTATTTTATTTAACCTATTGATTATTAACTCTAATGTTTAAATTCACTATGGTTTGCAGGATATACAGGAAAGAGTTAGAGAATGAAGGAATTCCTGATGTTCAAAAAGCACTTGAGAAGCAGTTTTCCTCCTGGTTTAAGAAGCACGTGAGTTTTTTTGTCCCTCTTTTCATTAAATTATGGTCACATGAATTTGTTTTCACCATGTGGCATATATACAGATTGCAACGCTGCGGTTTGTGAAGGGAGAAGACATCTCTGATGACCTATATGCATTGGCATGTGAACCAGACCTACGAGTTCGAGTATTTTCCGCATGCCTTGTTGATGGTGTTCGATACCACACTGCCGACCGCGAGAAAAATAGAAGAACACAGAATTGTGGAGTCATGGTTGAGGGTACACATGATGGAAACAATATTGATTTTTATGGTTGCTTGAAAGAAATAATTCAGTTGCAGTATAACTCCAATTTCAGTGGTCGCCGGACAGTGGTTCTATTTCGATGTGATTGGTTTGATGTTTGCAGCAAGAAGGTTAGAATGAAAGACGATGGATTTTTTAGGAGTGTGAACCGTGGCAGTTGTTGGTACAAGGATGATCCTTTTATCCTAGCAACACAAGCAACAAAGGTGTTCTACTTGAAAGACACAAAGTATGGTGAAAATTGGAGAGTTGTTCAAAAGTTTACTCATAGGCACTCGTGGAGTGTGGCTGAAAATGATGATGATGGAAGACTGCTATATACTATGGCTATAGTGGGAGAAAAAAATGATAATAATTGTCTATTAATTAAGGCTTCTAATTGTTTGTTAGTTAAGTTTCATGGCTTAGCTTTCAGCTGGATTTTTTGTGTTGCATATTCTGTCGTTTCAGAACAGCCTAGTAATGATAGCTGCCATTTCCAATAACTACAAATTTTATGATTTTCAGGTGAACCAAACGGCATGATTGATCGTTGGAATAGGGGAAGAAGTATGGGAAGAGGTCTGGATAGGATAACCCATGGTTTATGCACTAAGATTCCGCTGCACATTGCTGAAGGGAAGAGAAGGCCTGAGGCACCACTGCAGGGTGCAAAGTTAGCATCAGAGGGGGGATTATACTTAGGCAGCACATACCAATCTTTACTCACTGGAAGGAGTACAAGAATGACAAGTCCCTAGTTACAAACTATACGGACAAAGTGGCTGTAAGTACATCAACATGAATTTTTGTTGTTTATTTGGTTGTGTAAATTTAGACCCTTTGGTAACCATGCAACTAGTTTATACCATGATTAGATGATGTTTATGTTGTTTTGGATCAAGTGATAGTAGTTGTGTGCAACCATGCTTGTTTGTTAGGAATGAAACTGTGTAGTGCCGCTGTTTGTGCTGAAACGCTGTTTCTTTTTTAAAAGAATAATAAGGCATGTACTGAATGTCCACCATACACAGCAGGAACCAAAAATGAATGCCTTATATGGTTGGAATTTTGGCATTGTAGAGAATTTTAATCTCCTCTTAGATTAATTTTGCTTCTTTATAGTTCTATTCTGAATTTTAAATGGACAAGTAGAACACATGCTGCTGTGTCTTATTTGCTATTTGCTTTTCTTTCATATTACTTTATTTACTCCCAAGTTGAAACATGCTACTTGCTTGTTGTATAACTTTATTCTTGTCGTCTTTCATTTTGCTGCAAATTTAGGGAGATTTGTACATATTATTCTTATTGACTGTAATAAGTTATTATCACAAGGTTTATACGTTGCTTGTGATATGCTTGTAGTGTTAATTTTCTTTTGTCCGGCTCTTTATTAGGGTCAATTTGCCGTAGCGAAAACAATCAACCAGTCAAGGATGCATGTGCTGATTTGCTAAGTGTGGACAACGACAAATGAGGTAAGTTGAAGAAAGCTTTCTTTGATGATGTACCGGCAAACGAAGTGAGAACACACACCATTGAGGAGTATGACTGATGAGCAATGGCAGCCCTAGTGAATATGTGGTCAGATCCAAAGCATAAGGTAAACCTTCTTGTTGGAAATCATGTTGGCTACATAATCACAATGTTGCATCTAATTGTTTTGTGTATCATAGCTCAATTGATTCAAGATATTGCAGTCCTAATATCATTGGTTATTTTGATGTACAAAAACTATGTCCATGGCTTAATGATAACTAGAACTGAAGCACGTTATATGTTATTTTCTGTTCTGAATTTGTAAATGTTTTACTTCTGTCCAGTCAATCCTTTGTGATTCACTTGTATAATGTAATGTTTACATATTGTGTGCTAATATTTACATACTGTGTGTTGTTCTCTTTGTATTTATGATAGAAGTAGTACATGTCTTACTACTATTTGCTTTTCTGTAGGAGAATTGTCTGAAAAACAACTTAACCTGAGAATGTTCGATACAGCAAGACTGGCTCTCGGTGCTACATTGCACACTGCCATGTCGTGTATGATAAAGAAAGTGTCTTCATTTTTTACCGCTATTGATAATTAGAATATTGCTCCTGTTCTGTTTTGTGAAGTTCTTTTCATCTGTTAAGTGGAAGTCTACCTAAATTGTGTTCTGCCATAACAAGTACTTTTATGTGTTTTGTGTGTAATTTCAGACTTTTACAAACTGTTTTGTGTGAATTTTCAGAAGCAAACTAAGTACAAGGATGTTCCGGCACTGCAATTGATCTTTTCAAGGAGTGCCATCGCAGCAGCAAGAATGGTTTCAGTGAGTCTATAAAGAATATTATTGTGAGTTATATCATTCTCTTTTCATTCATTAATGCAACTTTTTTACATGCCAATGGAAAGTGAATACTCTTTTTTCTTTATTGGTAGGCTGATATGGAAGCCATCATTGATGATCCTTTACAAGATGGGGAAGAACCAAAAAATTGTAATGAAGTTATTTCTCAAGTTATGCCAAAAACAAAGTTCCTTCAAAATGTTGGCTTAGAGTCAGCGGCCCAAAGAGAAATGGCAAAGCTATTGTTGCAGCACGGGTTCAAGAGCTGGAAGCTGAACTTGATGCAGAAAGGCAAGTACTGCAAATCTGAGAGAAAAACTTTATGGTCAGCAACATGAGTTGGATTCTTTGAAGAAAAAGGTTGATGAAGCAGAAGCAGCAAGGATGCAGCAGTTAGAAGAGACTGAAAGGTTGCAGAAGTCCTCAGATGAGACCAATGCACTTCTTCGCCGTTTGCTTGCCCTCAATACTTCTTTTGGTGAGCCTCGTAAGGTTGTCTAACCTTTCACCTTCCTGATTCGTTTTTGGGTTGTGATCTAGACATGGGACTTGTGAATGTGACATCTTTTTTGAGCGACTTGATGGAATTTGGTCAGTGATACTGAACATGGTGGTATAGATTTTTGTTCTGAACTTGCTGCTGATGTAATAATGTTGTCTGCTTCGGTTGTATATGTGGGTACATGTGGATGATTGTGACAATGTATTGGTGAACCTGTGATTGTATTGCTGAGATGTGACTCTAATTATGCTTGTGGGTACATTTGGATGATTTGAATCGTTGTATTGGTGAATCGGTGATTGTATTTGTTTTGTGAAATGTGAGCTTGTGCATGTGGCCTGAATTGATGTTATTGGGATATCAGATGTGCATGCTAATTTGGTTTGTATTGGATGTTAACTGGGCTAAATTTGATTCATATATGGGCTTTTTGAGTGGGCCATCATATATGGGCTTTTCGAGTGGGCTAAATTTGTTTCATATATGGGCTTTTCGACTGTGCATGCCCAGATGTAAATTTGTTGCAATGCTTGGGCCTATTGGGCCTTTTGAATATGTATAGCCCATTCCATATTTAATTCAATATAACTGAATTGGGCTGAATTTATTAAAATCTATTTGGACTTACAATAGGCATAGCCCATTAACAGGTTTCTCACTATATGGGCTTTAGTAAGGTCTAGCCCAAAAACAGGTTGCTCATTACACGGGCCTTAACAGGCATATGGTTTCTCATGACGTTTTTTAGGCTACATAATGACGAATATGGGCGTCACAAAGTTATGACGACAGAAGGATCGTCACTAGATTAGTGACGAAAAAATAAGGTTTCGTCATAGAACGCCGTTAGAGACGCATGATAGGTGACGAATGAATTTTCGTCACGCGAGCGTCACAGACTGCGAAACGTGACAAAATTTTACGTGTTTGTGACGTAAATGAAACGTCACCTATCATAAGATCTCTTGTAGTGCTGGTTCGTGCTCTTCATGTCTTGGGCTCTCGTGTAGAATGTGTACCCATTGATCTGATATCCCTGGATACCGCGATCGAGCCAGATGGTCCCCTCGCCAGGATGGCTAGTTGTTGGTTAATCGTCTCGTTACCCATGAGATGTTGTCGCAGCCACGCGGAAAAGTATCAATGTGATGCTGTGTAATCCATGCATCGGACTTACCAATGTTTCTGGCGCGAACTAGAGCCAAGTGCTCCTCGATGTAAGGAGCCACCAATGAAGATTATTGCAGAACCGTGAAATGGGCTTTATGGAATAAATTGTTATCTACCATCATATTTGCTTTCCTTCCGAGAGTCCCCTTTCCCCGTAGTCTCCTTCATGGCGTGATTCAGGTACCCGATTGGGCGAAGGTCTTCAATAAATTCTACGCAGAATTCAATGACCTCCTATGTTACATACCCCTTGGTGATGCTTGCCTCTGGACAAGCACGGTTACGAATATACTTCTTCAGAACACCCATGTACCTCTCGAAAGGAAACATGTTGTGTAGGTCCACAGGCCCGAGAATACGCGATCTCTTTGACAAGGTGACAAAGCAGATGGGTCATATATATTGAAAAATGAAGTGGAAATATCAACTCAAAGCTAACAAGACATAGCACAACATCGTTTTGAAGGGCATCTATCTATCTGGATCGATGACCTTCTACGAAATTGCGTTCATGAAAGCACATAGCTTTGTTATTGTTGCCCGGACATTGTCTGGAAGGATACCCTGAATTATAACTAGTAGCAGTTGTGTTATCAACACGTGACAGTCATGAGATATTAGGTTTGTGAACTCTTTCTCCTTTGGCTTATTATTCGCTTTATATTCGTGGAGTATCCAGACGGTACCTTGATGCTCTCCAGCATTCAATCATACTTTCCTTCTCTGCCTTGCTAAGAGTGTAGCTGGCTGGTTCAAGTAATGCCTTCCTTTCTCCTTGGTTCCGGGTGAAGGTCGCCGCGTTGTTCCATATGCTTCAGATCATTACGTGCTTCCAGTGTATCTTTCTACTTTCCATATAGACCTAGGAAGCCAAGCAGATTTACACAAAGGTTCTTAGTGAGGTGCATCATATCGATTGTGTGGCGAACGTCCAAGAATTCCCAATAGGGTAACTCCCAAAATATAGAGTTCTTTTTCCACATCGCCGCGTGACCATCTTCGCTCTCTATAGGCTGCCTGCCAGGCCCCTTTCCAACACTACTTTAAGATCTTTCACCATAGCAAACATTGTTTTCCCGCTGTGATGTTTAGGCTTCGTACGGTGGTCCGCCTTATGTTCAAAGTGATTGCCTTTCTTCCGTACTGGTGGTTTGCAACAAGGAATCGACGATGACCCATGTACACACCTTCCTACAGTGCTTAAGATACGTACTTTCAGTTTCATCCATACAGTGAGTGCAAGCCTTGTACCCTTGTTAGACTGCCGGATAGGAGGTTGCTAAGTGCAGGCCAATCGTTGATAGTTACGAAACAGCAGCGCTCGTAGGTTAAACTCCTCCTGTTTGTCCTCGTCCCACACGGGGACACCATCCTTCTTCCATAACAGTTTCGGATCTTCGACCAGTGGTCTTAGGTACACATCAATGTCATTACAAGCTTGCTTGGGGCTTGAATAATATTCGGCATTATTATGTACTTCCTCTTCATGCATAGCCATGGGGGAAGTTGTAGATACACATCGTAACGGGCCAAGTGCTATGGCCGCTGCTCATCTCTCCAAAAGGATTCATGCCATCCGTACTTAAACCAAACCGTATGTTTCGTGCATCCTTTCCAAAGTCTTTAAATGTTCTGTCGATGTTTCGTCACTGAGAACCATCGGCGGGGTGTCTCAGCATCCCGTCCTGTTAACGTTCTTTAGCGTGCCAACGCAACATTCTAGCATTCCCCTTGTTCCTGAACAATCGCTTTAGCCGTGGTATTATAGAGAAATACTACATCACCTTAGCAGGAATTCTCTTCTTCATTGGCTGCCCGTCAACTTCACCTGGATCATCTCGTCTAATCTTGTATCGTAGTGCTTTACAAACAGGGCATGCTTCTAGGTTCTCGTACTCCTCACCACGATATAGGATACAATCATTCAGACATGTATGAATCTTCTGAACTTCAAGTCCTAGAGGGCAGACTATCTTCTTAGCCTCGTACGTTGTCTCGGCAATTCGTTTCCCTCCGGAAGAATGTTATTGACGAGTTTCAATAAATCACAAAATGCCTTGTCACTAACACCATTTTTTGCCTTCCATTGCAAGAACTCCAGAGTGGTATCCAACTTTTTTGCCCCTGCTCGCAACCTAAGTACAACGACGTTATGTGGTCCTCTAACATACGCCCCAATTCATGGGCCTCCTTTTCACTTTCACAGTCCTCCTTAGCGTCCTGCAACATTGACCAAGATCATCCGCAACGTCGTTATCGTCAGCATTCCTGTCCACCTCGCCCATTTGATTTCCTTCAAATCTAGCGTACTGAGCCCAGTCGGAATGTTCTCGTCTTCCACTTCATCTTCTTCCATTTCAACCTTTCTCACCGTGGATGTCCAACATTATAGCTTGGCATGAACCCCGACTCAAAACAGTGGAAATGAATAGTCATGGATCAGAATACTCCTTTTGATTCTTACACTTATTGCATAGACAACAAATAAAACCCTTATGCTTGTTATCTTCGGCCACTCTCAAAAAATAATGCACGCTATCGATAAACTCTTTCGACGCCGGTCAGTGTCATCCATTGCGATCCATCTACAGGAAATGAAAAAAAATCGTACATAAATAAATATTCGTACAAATAATGACAGTCATACAATAATGATAAAATAATTAAAAACTCTTTCAATAGTTATACAATAATGACATATCATTATTCATACAATAACTATAATAATCCAGCAAACAATTCTTATTTATTATTTTTGAAGTTTTAAACTAATATTAATGTTGTAGTTCTTTTAATTTTCAATTTAGTTTGTTTTCTATTATTTAGATTAATTTTCATTATATTTTAAACTATGAGAATAAAACTTTTTTAAGTAAACAAACTAAATTCCTATATATTCTTCTTCCCACCAAAAATTTTCTCTCTCATCAACTTACAACAATGTTTTGGAGACAAAAAAAATGTGAAACATAGCTCCAAAAGTAATATAACAACAAAAAACATTGGAAGATGAAGTTACTAACTTTTAACCTTTTAGACACCTCTGATTTGTATATAATCACCAAAAAAATTTCACAAGAAATTTTGGCATGACCTTCCCTCTTTTTTAGAGAAATTTGAAGTTGCCCTCCGGGGTCTGGAGGAGGAAGAAGACATATATATAGGAGTGGGACTTTAGTCCCGGTTGGTGTTATGAACCGGGGCTAAAGATCGCCGGGATCTTTATTTCCGGTTGGTAACACCAACCGGGACTAAAGATACCAACAGGGACTAAAGATCAAATATGCCCGTTATCCTTTTTAACCGGGACTAAAGATGATCTTTAGTCCCGGTTTTTGTTGCAACCGGGACTATTGTGGAATTAGCCCGACCGACGAAAGATGGTTTCTCCACCAGTGAGATCTGGGACCTGTAAAAACAGCAATTGCTAGTCAACTCTAGATAATAAAAAGATCAAATGTCAGAATTTTGTATATGTGAGAATATACTAACAAACGCAACTACAAGAGATGCCATAAGTAAACAACTAAATAAGGTCATCCACCTGAGAGAGCCACATGAGGCTGAAGGATGAGTGGAAGATATGGACACTATTGCAAGGGAAGAGCCTGGTGTAGAAAGATCCTGGCACGCCAGCAATATAGTATGGAGGATGTTGTAGCCCTTTGCGAGCACAATCTCGCACTATTGACTGCTTGAATTGCTCTAGCAACTGGAAATTGTGGTTGAAATCATTGTTGGGTAGGTCATTGAGGAAGAATTGGACCTCCATGGGGCATTCCCTATTGTTGTTGCTAGCAAGGGTTTCTTCACTTATGATAGCAATCACCTCGGAGATAAAAAGGAGCGTGTTTGCACCAGAGGAGCACCCTAGGTTAGCTACGACCATTGACCGAGGTTGAAGATCCATGCATATTTCTTTTGTGGCTTTCTCAACCATTGGTTTGGTTGAAAGAATAGCTTTTCCCTAGTATACATGCACGCATGACCATATTAATACAATGTTAGTTCAATAAGCTAGTACTCCTTAATATCAAGAGCAAGTGTAAATATTGTTAGTACTAGCTTATCCATAAACAAAAAATAATAGTGAAAATTAAATATTATAATTATTATGCCACACCCAGTGCATTGTGTATCTGATAGTCATAAAACATCCCAATATAGGCTCATATACCCATAGCATGTGATGGGTGTTGTTCAACAAAAGTAAAAAATAATAGAAGGCATGCCAAAATTAAATTTAATGGGGAGAAATGATTCATTGGTACAAACCTGGGTACTAGAGTTCTTTGCGTAGCTTGAGTCACCATCCCCCTTGATCATGTGGAAATCAAGCTTGATCTTCATTTTTCTACAAGTGCTTTGCTAGAAACCCTAAATTGCTATACCTGTCACCATGCAATGTGGAGCATGACAATAATAAGATCTCCCCACTACTTGTACCAGTTTATATTAACAAATCTCTTATGTGTACCGGCTTATCTTGTAGTCATGAAGAGTGGGCTTATTAATTAAGATTACTCTGGGTCGGTTTCATGTTTGACAAATATGTGATACCTCATGTTTTGCTGCGTAATGTATGGATAAATGAATGCAAATATTACATAAATCTTGGATGGGCATATCTTGAAGCAGGGGCGTACCTATGTGTATCTACCCGGTGTCCCCGGACACCGGGTAGCTTGTTTATTTCTAGGTGTTTTAGGTCATATTAAGCATTATATTACTCAAAAATAAACCTATAAGCATATCAAGGACCCCCGGTAATTTTTGTTCTGGGTTCGCCACTGTCTTAAGTATTATAAAAATGATATAGGGGTGATGCTTTGATATACTTGTATACTGATTCTGAGCTCTAGAATATTAACTTGGTGGCCAAGTGTTATGTTTGCATGAGAAGATACGATCTAGAACACTTGTTAGTGGATGAAGATGTAATATATTTACATGTTAAGCTTTGGGAGTATTGGTGGGTACCAACTATATAAAGAATGTACATATTATTGATCAGTATTGAACTTTTTATTCAATGGTCATAAATGAACCACGAATATGCAAGGATAAGATTGAGGTCTCTATCCATCGCAGCCAATTTAGACTTTGAGTCTGTCGACTGTTCTATCGAACTACTCCAGTGAATTCTCTTAAAACAATAAAATCTTCATTAAGTAAATTGATTTGTTTATATTAAAGAGTAATATCACTTTTTAGAAAAACTATCTTCGCAGGCCAGTGAGAATTAAAATTTCACATATAGGCATAGTAGAACCGACTGAAAAAATGGGCGTGCCTGGAGAAGCGCCCTCCTCTCAGCACTGTCCTCTCAACTCACCCTCCCTGTCTACCCTCAGTGCTTCCTTGAGCTTGCCGCACACAATCTCCCTCCCCTCCCCTCATTGGATCCGGCCAATGTGCACAGCGGTGTGTGTCATCCGAATCTAGCGCCAGCGGCAATAGTGGGGAGCAGCGATGGTGGTGGCAAATGGGAGCAGCATAAGCTTCAGGACCAAGGGATCTGATGCCACCCACCTTGGGAGGTGTGGATCTGCCGCCAAAGGCCTCCGGAGCTGCAGCGATGGTAGATCCGCCGCCGTCGGCCCGGGAGGAGCGGATCCACCTTGGAGGCCTTGGGAGCGGCGGATCCACCATCGCTGGACTTAGGAGGGGATGATCAACCATCGTAGGCTACGGGAGCAGCGATGACGATGTCGATGCCCTTAGGGACGGTGGATCTGCCGCTTCCAGCCTCGGAAAGGGTGGATCTGCCGCTAGAGGCTACTGGAGTGGCGGTGTTCTTAGCTATCAACTTATGTGACCTATTGTGATGACGAGATCGTGGCAGCGAATTCATTGCTGCTGACTTTGGTTGGTGCGGATCCGTCAGCGGGGAGATTAGGGACGAGATCGGCAAGGTCGACGGTGCCATGGATGTGGATAATTTTCTGCTTCTGCTGTGATGTGGTCCATGTGGACAAGATTGTTTGTGATGCTCTTGTTTGCATCTGTTTGTGAATGTTGGGTATGGGTGAATCTCTAGACACTACTAAAAACAAGATTTTTCCAAACGGGCATTTTGATTATTCCATGCGGTTGTCCGGCCCGCCTGCAGCCTATCGTCTAGGAAAATCGGCATTTTCGCGTGCGGGTGGTCCAACCGCACGGGATAGTCGATTATCCCGTGCGGTCACGGAATAAAAAAAAACCAAAAATTAAAAAAAAACAAATTTGGTCGCTCGCTGCCGCCGTCGCCTCGCCCGCTCACTACTGCGGCCGGCTCGCCGCCTGTCCTGTTCGTCGCCGTCGGCCCGCTCCCG
>CM020186.1:13734585-13810657 GCA_009805545.1 Oryza longistaminata | reverse complement strand
CCGCAGCAGCTTTGACGTTGGCAACTCTGCGTGTATAAACTTGTAAAAGAGCGTTTCAAGTTCACACAATCACAACCGATCGTCTCAACTTTTCTTGGTGATACAAGTGAGGCCCATCCGCTTTCAGATTTTTTTTTTTGTGGTGCTCCATTAGGCTGGCACAATTGACAAAGACCAAAATTATGTTATATAACTATATATAGAGTTAAAAAATTAGATCTAAACGGTTTTTTAAAAAAGATCAGGGATGAAAAACATGGTAAACACCCAAAACACATTTACATGACAAGAACAACAACAAAAAGGAGTAAACAGTATGAAACATTTGGAGGTAGTTAGCCAAATCAAGGCATTGCAAAACAACTGAGAGGATACAAATTGCGCAAACCAATCAGAAAGAACTGAGAGGAAGGTTGCTTTTCACTCTAATACTGAGAGGAAGCCAATAGAACTGTACACCCCAAATGGAATGTCGGTAACAAGATGTCCGGCATTTACAGTTCCCACGGAACGAGCCAAGAAACGCGCAGCTCGGTTTTTGTTCAGCAGCTATCCAGGGTTCCAGGCCACTCACGGTGCGGGCGGGGGCGGAAGGAGGCGCGGATCTCCGGCAGGAGGCGGTTCGAACACGACGGTGGCTGCGGCTACACCGACCCGGCCACGGCGCCGGCGCCCACGCTGCACGCGCTAAGAGCGCGCCCGCCGCCCGCCACCGCCACCCGCCACGCCGGCGCCCAGGAAAGACCACCGAGGCACTCGACGCCGCGTACGCCAGCGCGCAGGGAGGATCACGGCCCACCCCGCCGCCACCGCCCCGGCCACCCGCCACCGCGGCGCGCCCCTGGCCGCCCCCTCGCGCCCTTCAACCCCGCCGCCGTCGCCGCGCATCACGGGCCACCACCACCACCACCGGCATCACCTGGACGCTTCCCGCGGCATTCGCGCGAGCTTCCGATGGGGAGGAGAGCGGAGGTGCGCGGTGTGGTGGTGTGCGCGAGACCCAGAAAGGCAAACCACCATTGCGGGAGAGAGAGAGACGAGAGAGACGAAGCAACCGAGACGAAGAGAGCCCAATATCCCCGGCCTGGGGTAAACGCCGCACCGCACGCCCTTAAGGCCATTCGTAACCGCCCATGTGCATTCATCCGCTAGTGGGCCGTGTCCAAGTTGGGATTTAACATGGGCCTAGGCCCATTAATCGAGGCGCCGTGGTTACCGTGAACGAGGCAGCGAGTGCGACGAGTGTCATTCTGAGACCTCTCCTTCGCCGCCGCCTCCGCCGCGCCCGCCGCCGCCGGTCCCGTCGCCTCTACGAGCCGCGCCGCACGCCGCCGAATGCGAGGCGACAGTAGCGCCTCCTCTCCACGCGGAGCCGTGCCCCGGATTGACTTCCGCCTCTCCTCCAGGTAAGAAGCCCTAGCTTGCGGCGGAAGGATGGGGAGGGAGGATGGAGGAGCGTGGGAGAACACGAGGCAAGCGGAAGTCGCCGGAGAGCGAGCCCGCCCCACCGTACCGCCGCACGCGTCTCGGGGAAGCATCACCGCCGCCGGTAACCTCGACGCCCGGCGGCGAAAGCGGCCGGACCTTGTCGCAGGTCGTGCATCCACGAGGTCACGGCGGGTCGCCCAAGGGCCTACCGGCCGCGGCACAAGCCGACGCAGGAGCCGGTGCACGGACGCTCTCGAGCCCGGCCTTCCAGTGGCGAGGATGGCCAAGGTGGGCCTACCCGTCTCCAGCTCACCCGCTTCCAGATGCGTGCTCCCGCCTGCCTCGAGCGGAACGAGTCGGTGCTCGGTCTCCGCCCACACCTCGGCGGGGAGAGGACCGCCATGTGACCGAATTTACGCCATCCCATGTCACGTCTTGGACAAAGCAGAGGGATCCATATGACCACCTACCCCTCTCAAGGCCCCATAAGCAACCAGACAGACCTAGTTTACGAGGGAAGCTCAGCCAGGAGTTGCTCGATGTACGGAATGATGCCGGCGATGTCACGCTGCAGCCGAACGCGACGGGTGGCCTCGTCATGACCACGGAGATCCCTCAGGGCAATGCACTACAGGGCTCCAGAGGTAGCAAGGGATAAGCTGGGTTATCTTCCGGATAGATCCACTACATGAAGGATCGCCGAGCGCGGGTCGTGTGGGAGGAGATATAATCTTCCTGCCACCTGCCATAAGAGTGGATGTTCCGTCCTGACCACCATGTCGAACGCGACCGAGTTGAACCGATGGGATATGCAATGCTGGCGACAAGCAGCCTCCCTGTCATGTCGGGTGGAGTATACCGACTTCAGGCCCCAGACGCCGAGTTACAGCACTATGTGTTTCCCCCGATTGGCCGGCTCCGGTTTCTCACGCGTCTGTAGCCTAGATGAGAGGATGGCCAAATTCAGAGAGTGAATAATTTTTGAAGCTGCCCAAGACCCCACCAGCCTCCTAAAAGCAACTGATCGACTACACTCAGTCGGAGCATAGGAACCGCTGCGCGGCCAAACCGAGCGCGATGGGCAAACGAGCAAAGCCCAGGCTCCCGCGGCGTCCGAGACACCCCAGAATAGAGACGCGCGGAGACGATGTCCATAAATCCGGAAAATCTATCGGCTCTACCCAGACCGGCCAGTACCAACACACGAGTAGGCCATCCTCCACTGTAAGCATCATCGGCTCTACAATAGCCGTCGGCAACGGGGAACGGCGTGCATAGAGGGAATAGCTGACCATTCGTAATCGAGAGGCCGTCCCAGCCTGAAGGGCTCTCCCACAACCAAATTTGAGCGTGTGTTTTTTTTTCCGGCGGCGTGTGAAGATATAGCCACCTTATAGTGTCTTGCCAGGGTACCCATACACTCGCAAGAGGTGACATATAGCCAAAACTCGAAGAGGCCTGACCAAGGCCAGTGGTGCACTAAGTCCGGCTATGCGTAGTAGACTAATTCAACTGTTCCTATAAGATATTGATGCGTTATCTGACCAGGTCTCGAACCCACCTATACACAGTTCGCTAATATTTTATGAGGTCGCGTGGAACGTATATAGGTACGAACACTACTGGAATCCGCCAGCATGAAGTGGGACCCAGGAAGTTTCAGAACCTAACGTCATAGATAGACTCCAAGCCGTCATTAGTTCAGTTGCGAAAGAGAAACTAATAAAGGATCAAGTACCACGCGATTAGCCCCATGCTCCAAGTACGAAAACAAACCTGGAGCCCAGTAGACGATGATATGCGGAAAGAAGAAAACATGATAACAATCGAAAACCAGGTTCATGTCACCGTCAGAGCGAAGTGCCACCGGGCTATCAGTATATAGGTGAAACTATAAAGTCGTGAGAGGCGAAGAGTGAAAAGAGGTTGCTCCTGACCCACGTAGTATAACATTTAAAATGTGTGGCCCCTCTCCTGTACCTTAAAACCGAAGGCTAAATTGAAGTTCACGATTCTGGATTGCTGAAACATTCGGAACACTAAGTTCGAAGAGAGCATGAGAGTGAGAATGTTACTCCTACCCACCAGAAGGCCTTGTAAAAAGTGGCGTGCTACTTTAGCCTAGCCATAGAACAGAACCGAGCGAGTAAGGGCTAGCCCAACCTGGTAAAATCAAAATACACTGATTCAATATTAAGGCTATTAAAGCGCAAACTTAAAACATGTGTGCTTGTTCTCTTAACACACGAAATGTAGAGACGGCCGGGCGCTGTATTCATAAAAGCTATCGCATTCCAACTACTTTACTTTTCTTCCTCGGAATTCTTCTCGAGATACTGTCAGAACACTGAGAGAGCGAAGCTATAGAGAGCAGACCTATTCTGCTGTTGTGCAACCGCCTGACATATTAGACACACCAGTGATCAAATCCCTTGCGATAGTACACCACCTAAGATAAAACTATCTATGTTTCCAGTCACACCCTCAAATGAATATATGCCAATGGAGAAAAAACAAACAGGATGGAGGACCTATGACCGTGAAGACCACACCATGAAATCGCGGTTGTCAATGGAACGGCCACGCGTCCTGTGCGAGAAAGGATGTGCGAGGAATATATATGCGGTAGGAGAACTAAACCGACCCGGTAAATTAATGATTGTGAGGGAAAAGGAAATATTATGAACGAAAGGCCATTAAAAGGAATGACGGCGAAGTAATCAACGAGAAACGTGCAAATTCAGGAGGCAGCCAAGGATGATAAATGTAGAAAATGTGCGTCAAGGAGGAAGATAAAAAATACAATCCCTGCGTTACCAGGGAGTATCAATTGGACAATTTTGAGTGCGGTCCACTGCAATGGTGTGTAGATGCGAGGGGCGAAGAAGAGCCGGCCGGCGTCGGGGCGTTCAAAGGAACAGTCTACGGTCTGGCAGCATGTGTGCATGGGGCTATACAATGATAGATAGAGAGAGAGAAGGAGCGCCTGAGCAGCTTTCCCCTGTACTATTGATCTTTATTGTTGGACAAGCTGTCACACACTACCCTGAATTTAGGCCATTACCGCTTCCCCGTCGATGACTTTCACTCCACCCGCGAACGGTGGATACGGTGCACTTCATGATTGCGGCACCTCGAGATTAACCCAATCTCTGGCTATTCCTTGATAACCAATGAAACTTTTAAAAAAAAAGGAATGCGTGTCCTATGTTGTGGAAAGCGTGTTTCAAAGCCAGGGGCACAAGGGCGCGGACACTTAAACGATCCTTTGGCCCCCAAGGCCGAGCCAGGTGGCGCCATCGTGATTCGGTGGCGACAGGGCTGCTCCTTTCATCTCGTGCAGTTACCACAATAAAATGTGTGAAACTGATAACTGACATATTGCTTTTTACTTTGTTTCCTAATTCAAGTAAATGCTAGTCATTTGTAGTAATCCTTCTGATGTTTTATACACTTTCATCTTTCAATTCTTTTGTTTATTTCAACAGTTGTCGGCATGCAAATAACATTAATTCAGACCGTCAAGGGCCAGTAGAGTCCACGGTAATAGCTTTTTGACAGCTGAGAGGCCCCACGTGTTCACGATACCCAGAACTATACGCTTAGACGAGTATCAGTGAATCTGAGGCGACGACGACCCCATGGTATAAGAATTGGCCTTTAATCTGTTTGAAGCGCCCTGTGGAGAGAGACGTGTGCAACGAGAAAAAAAAATAAGGGGTCCGAGTTACGTGCGTTAGTATGTGGGCCATCACTGCCTTGAGTAGCATATTCCAAAAGATGGAGCTTAGGTTGGCTGTCTTCGTTTACTGAGATGTAAAACGCTGAGTATGCCGCGACATTGCACGTTCAAACGTTTGTTGCACGTGACCTGTCTCTCTCAAGGGCGGCTTGTTTCGAGCCGACCTTGCCCATTGATCCATTTGAGGACGGACGGAACTCTGCAGATGGAGGACGTGGGACGTGTGGGGTATTGGAAACCGCAGTCTATGACCGGGCTTAGGAGAGTAAAAAAGCGCACGGGAAGACATCCTTCTATGGGTACCCCAGATGAGCGTTTCCAGGGCGAGAGCCTCGTTAAATCGCCGAGGATTTCGTACCAGAAAATATTAAAGTGAGTACAGCCGTGATGGCCACGACAAGAGCCGGAGAGGCGCCATCTCGACCGGCAATCTGAGAGGAAATTGGGAGCGAGTCGAGAGGGAATTCCACAGTACGACCATCAGTCCGCGCAGTCGCCAAATCATGGGAGAGGAGTTTGCGTGGTGGTCCGCGCACCCTGGCCTAACACCGCTTGCTTTCCCTGACAGATATACCTTGCAGCATCAGACTTGGCGATTTAGAACTTTATCTACCCTTCCTTGAAGCATTGGCAGAGATCGCTGCGCGCGTCACCGCGATGCCAAGCAAGATGTACATCCCTAGTTGGGACACAGCAAGTGGAGAGGCATACCGCGTATACGTTGATCGTCTTCTGGAAGAGGGCTGATGGTTTAGTGGTGTTATTTTGGGGGGTGCTAATCGCAGGAGCAATTACGACCGAGTATATATTCTCCGTGAGCCGCCGACGACTCGTGATATCTGACCAGTACTGGACAGGCTTAATGCCTCGGCAACGGCAGGGGCCGAACTACCTGGCGACAAGCAGAGTATCTGCACTAGCGAAATGGTCGGGCTGCGAGCTAATCACGAGCGAAAGACTATGCGACGAAATTCATGTCGGAGATTGATTAGACCAGCGAAGAGGGCTTTGTAGCAGCTATACTTGGTTCTGGAAGGCTGCGGGTACGTTACACTCCATAACCTCATAGGTTGCCTGTCACAGTTACTGAGCTTGGCGAGTCTCATGGCAGAATCGAGGCTAGGGATGGGCAGCCCATCTATTGTATCTGTCCTGTGAGTGAGAAACAGAAGGGATAATAGTATTCCATGAGCTATGTCTAGTGATTCATCGTGTATCCTCTGGGATAATTGAGCGGCTTCCTTGTTAGAATGCACTCACAAGCAGAGTGCGCTTCACTGCGACGGTTCACGCAAAGTAGCCGAAGCAGTCAAACAAAGGAGGAAGCTCGGATGGAGTGGCCGGCTTGGTGGTGTTGTAAAGACGTAGAGTTAACAAGGCCCTCCACAATCTCGGAGCGCGCCGTGAGCTCTCAACCACTGCCTGCAAGTCAGAGTGGGCCAGCTTCTCGTGGTATAAACTAAGCTAATAGTGTGGAGGCGGTGAAGTGAACCCGCGTAGTCGGTGTGCCAGCTGTTGCTTCGTAAATATCACGAAACGGGAGGAAATGAGATGGCCAAGCCCAGTGTCCAGAGATTATGCACCGAACGCGAGGAAGACAGTGGGTGAAAGAATAGCCATCAAAGAGAGCGGCAAGTGTAGCGGGTGAGAGGTGAATTCCGCAGATAAAATCCGTTGTTATTGGTCGGAGGATTCTAAGCCAACAAGAAAGATTTAGTAAGGTGTCGGCTGTAGGTCTGGCGACGTTGTGACCGTGGGTCAATCGGTAAGGTGGTCGGCGTTCGCGGGGAGAGTGGGGAACAGATGACGTGGGTGGCAGGTTCCCACGGAGAGCGCCGCGCGCGCGGGGGGAGAGAAAGTTGATGATCCGTTGTGTAAGGCAAGGAAACCCGAAAATCTTTGCGGACAATGGTGTATGAAGTAAGAGCTGCTAAATCGGTGCTAGGCTCGATCGAGTCGGCGGGCTCAGTCGGGAGCTGTGGAGGAAGGGAAGGCCACCAGGGCTGAGCCCTCATCAGTTATCTCCATCTCTATACACGGAGAGAGATAGTTAAGGAGAGTAAGAAGCCCCGCTTTGCCTGCGAGGCGAGACAGGAACGTGACTGAGCGAAGACCCACGAGTCAGATGACCAGACAAGGACAAAATACTACGCGAGGTTTATTGCCACCCGAGCGTGCCAACAAGTATGGGGAGATGAAAAAAAGCGGGAGCGTGCGCGCGGCCGTGGGAGAGGGAAAACCGCCCGCCGCGAATAACGGCTGCTGCTTCCAGCCTTCTAGATCCAACATGCCCAAGTGGAGTGTATTGAAGTGGATGAGACCCTCACATTTTCGCTTGCTCCTATCCCTTATCGCCACTCCCTCTGGTATGGCGCGTTGAGCACCCCTGTGAACATCCAGAGAACCTCCAATATCCTGAAGAGCCGCCACATCCTCGCGTGGCGCCCATGGGCTCCGATCTCGGCTCTTGCTACCCTCTCTAATAGTGTGCAACGGCCAGACTCTCCCCACGCGCTCCGGACCTGCTGCTTTCCTGTCCTCTCGCTTTCTGTCTCGCGGACAGCGGCCGGACCCGTAGCATCACCGACCTAGACCCTATCCCCCTCCCCACACCACAGCATCTAGTCAACAGCCCCGGCTGTTAGGAGTACCCATTTCCGGCTTCCCCGAGAATCCGCCCACCTGCGGGCCGATTGTCGACCATCCGCGCGCCACTGACCTGCGCGCCGCGATAGCCAGCGCATACACTTTAGTCTGTAATACCGTAGAATCGTCACAGCTGCATATTCTATGCCTGACATATCGCCATGAGCGTGCATGCCGATGGACCTTACGCCTACACTCGAGGCTTCGTCTATCGCCCGGTCCCCACCGCTTCCCCGCGGAAACACCGGCCCTCCTGCATTTGCCTGCCTGCAATTGACGCTGGTCTATTCTTCATGTATAAAATAATATGCTCTCAGCTCCACTCCAAACAATTTGAAAACTCCTGCTTCTATTCCGTATTCAATCTGTTTTTCTGACCTAATTGATAGGCACATGGGTCTTCCAAGCAACCCTGGAACTAGTGAGTTGGTTCATAAGCTGCGATGATCCTTGAAGAACAGCCCTAACCCGTTCTCTCATCCACTTCATAAGCGTACACCACGGCATCACCGGCCTGAGTCAGTTCCAATGCAAAAATTTCCTTGATTCATTTAGCACTCATCCGACCTGCACTTCCCCGGTCGATACTTCTGATGGCGAGACAAAATATATGTATGCCAATCATTCTCATGCTGCCTGCACTCCACGCAGCCAGTGTCGCCCAGGTTGCCCGAAGCTGAGCAACTGTTCATGTCTCCTCTGCAAACTTCCAACCAATGCTAAAGTCAAAGACTGCCGGGGATTCGCAGTGTTGAATCTTTGTATACTTGGTTATTTCTTACAACCCCCTCGCTACCAAAAATTTAGAGGATGAGCTTAGAAATACGGTCCCCGTGTTCTGAACGCTCGTGGTCACATTGATGCTGATGGTGTGTCTCCAATGGGCCGCTGCCTCGGCTGGCCCTCTCGGAGTTTAATAGCCGCACACAGGGCGTCCCACCACGAGCTGGCTGTCTATTCTCCATGAACTCCTATGGCGCTACCGTTGAATTCGTTCGGCGGAGGCGTCAGCGGCAGGCCCAATGATCAATTTATCTTAGCGCTCGGTTCCCGTTTTGCCATGCCTCGCTGATTTAGATTATATCCCCACCTACTCCCGCGCAAAATACCGCCCCACCACTGGATTCTTGGTGCCAACTTAACACCCGGTCTCAAAAATGCCTACGAAATTTTCGGTCCGTAACGCGGTTTCACGTCAACCCTATGGCTCTTACTACTACCAGGTTTTGTCTCCGACTGATACAGCCGTTGTAGACCGATATATGAAGCAAACGACACACACCGCGCGCTAACACCAAGTCCTCGCCCAAGCAACGTGCGAACAGAATTCCAACTCCATGAGTCTAACCTAAGAACTTGCTTGGTCCAACAAAGCATTGTTGGGATTGTATAATGTGTCGACCGTCATCTGTGCAACGACTGCCGGGGGCGGCTGGGCACCCGCTCTTGTAATTAATTGGGCGCAACGTGCGGGCGCGGCCAAGCGCGACCCCGCCGTAGTATTCGACGCCGTGAAAGTTCCCCTAGTGTGCGCTAGTGCTGCCTAGAGTATGATTGTCTATCCTATCCATGATCTCAAGCCACACACACCAGACCGAAATCCGCTTCTGTCCACGGATCCACTACAGTCCACGCCCACAGTTGCTTCACCCGCCCCTTGCCAGCTCGCTCCTTCTCAGCTCTTCGGTGAGGGCCTTTCGCTCGGCGACCGCGTGTGCCTCGTGCCCGTCGCAGTGCCCGCCCACGCCTCGGCCGTGCCGGCGGCTGCCGCGGCTCCAACCTATTCCTCGAAGGGTTCGGCCGGAGTCTGTGAGACAAGTGAGTCCCCGAACTGGGCGCGCCAGTCGCCGTGCACCGCGCAGCCGAAAATAACCACCCCAGCGGGCCGCCCCTGCCGAACCTCCGAGTGAAGCTGGATGCTCCAACCATTCCAATCAGGTTGCCCAAAGCCTACAGAGACACGCCCTGCCGGATCGGCGAGACACGCCTTGCGTCGCTAGTTGTTGTCCTCTCCGGTCACATCTGCACTGTCTTCCATGTGTCATATTCCTGGCTGTACGTCTGGCATTGCAAGTCATGACAACACACCAATTCTGCCCATCTGCTGTGTGCCTAGGAGACCACCCAAACCGCGTGCCCGCAGAGGTAGATAGATACAACGGGTACTACCCGCGTGTTGCGACAGAGATCCCGCGTTGTAGCACCTAACCCCCTGATCGCTGCGAGGATGTGCGAGATAATGACTGCGTCTCGTCATAAGCCGCGCGTATTCGTCCCGCCGCGAGGCACCTTCACGAGAGTCTCCCTGATCCTAGAGCACATCTTGTACCTCCGTCCGTGCCGTGTCGTGCTTTGTACTCTGTGGCGAAATTCTAGTCCTGCCTCCGTCCCCTCCGGTTGTGTGTGGTTCTTCCGTGATCCTATATGAAGCCCGTCTATCACCGGCCCTCATCGACACTGGTCAGTTCGATACTCCTCCAATTCCTTACTATGTTTTAATTGCCTTAATTGTGTCCTCGATAGCAACGGGCTGGGCCATCTTGTGTTTGAGGCAGGCTGCGATAGCAAGGACCTGGACTGACCGGACTTTTCCGGGCAGGAGTATCATACCGGCTCGCTTAGAAGACTCGCGGCATTGAAATTCTCCTCCTGAATCCAATGGGACCGGCTATAAACCAATCTCTAACTCCTCCGATCGGTTTGCCATCTCTAGTGGGCCATCCTATCCTTACCATCCGCTTTGTGTGTGGCGCTCTTGGCCACAGTACCTAATTCACTTGAGACAACATTCTAAAGCAGACTGCGGCTACCCAACCCTGATATAGCATTCTTTATGTTCAACGCGAGTGCACACTTAAGAAGTGTGCAGATGCGGATGGGTATTGGAATGCCCACAAAAAGTGTTCGGCCACCGGTTGTCAACACTGCCCGGGTATGGGCACACTAATTCGCGGAGTACCCTAGTTCGAATGTCTAATTATTCACGGCACCAAGAAGGCTAAACCTAAGTTCCATACTTAGGTTTTTTATAGCCTAATTTTTGAATGTGTTCCCAGTACCCAAACGTAGCCCCCGTTGTAGTCTTGCAGATGATGTGGAGACGCATGTACGAGGTTCTTGCTTGTGCCCGTGAAAAGGCCATTAACACTTAATAGAACACCAAGCCAGAAGTTGCCAGTAGCGCTCGTGATTGGCTTGTTATACAGAGGGCAAAAAAAAGACCATCAATTGACGAATTCCACAGAACATATACATAAACATGCGACCGATCGCTACCTAACATTATATTCCAGGCATATCCATAGATAAAATGTGCTGGTGTCACACCTGTAAAGTTCTCATACAGTCACAAGATGCCAGTCAATAGATTGCAACCTATCGAGGATTTATAGAATGGAACGGTGCGTATTTGCAGACAAAAATTAAACAAAATTCAAAACAAGACCTACAATGTTAACAGCGTCGATTCATTTTCCCATCTGAACCTCTCTGAGAACTTCCTACTACTTCTGATATAGAGTGTGCCAAGGGTTGAAAGCCTCGCTTTGCTCAAATGCCAACGCTGAAAGTGAAAACCTTTGAGACAACAAATTCGGCTTAAAAGAGCCAGCGATGTAGAGCACCTCACGTCGGTCTACGATGGTGGTTACGTATTGTACTGTTCGGGGTATCGATGTTTGCCAATGGTAGGAGAGTCTTCAATGTGTACACTCCCTGTGGTGGATGGAGAGTTGTGGCTCCGAACGCTATGTGGAACCGCCGTGGTATGTGAGCAAAGCACAACATGTGAGTTTGTTTTTTGGTTATTGTTTCTTTTTTTTCTGTTTGGTCTGGAAGCAAAGGCCATGGAGAAGTGGTGAACTCATATCGGAATGTTATAAGACCCTGCAGTTTTTAATTACTGCTGTTAGGAAAAGGGTATAGGCCTTGGAAGAAGCTCATGAGCGGCAAAGAGTCATAGCAGCGCCATGCCTCGCTGAGAGCCAATCAATTGTCGGTGATCCCAAATCAGCAGATTCAAACAGGGCGGAGATCTGGTATGCCAAAAAAAACATTTTGATAATTATGGTACACCTGTAGGTTTCTCGAGCGCTCGAATATGAATTGAATAATAATGCATGCATGATTGCGTATGCGAAGTGATTTGCTAAATGAGACTCTAGCCGCGTTGTTGACATTACAACACGGCACCGCGAGAATTTTGCTTATTCCAGTATTGAGTAATGCCCTTAGTGGGTGACGTAATAGTGAGCGTTTTCTTGAAGTTCTCCACACGACGATTAGATCACCACACCCAGACTGATCACTTAATTTCCCCTTCCCTAATAATCTACATCCCAAGGCATCAGTTAGTATGCGAGGAGGACGACCAGGAACGGATGAACTAAAAGAGGTGAACGAGACGCGCGGCCTAAATAATACTATCACAGCGACAGAAAGCTATCCACAGTGTGTTGGAGCTTGGTGGTTGACATTCATATTAGGAGCAATCTCATAGCAGGATTAGGCACACATTGTTGAGGTATTGCAGACACGAGCGGCAGTGGCATTCGTTTTTGCTTGTGGCGCGTTACAAGTATGACCATGCGTTTGCCATCCGGGCTGCTTAGCACTATACTGGCGAACATAATAATTTGGTCGCTAACAAAACTCAAATACGGCAAGAACCGTCTACTATAGTCGGTCGAGGTGCGGTTGGCGTTATTCAAATGCTTCTTCCAAAAGTTACTGCCCCAATAGTAATTTAATACTAGCTAACAGTAAAACTAATCCAGCAAGATTCTTTCCCCAAAAGTCGCTCACAGGCTGTAAGTAAACTGGAAAATCACAAGCGAGTCGGAGTAGGCCAGCCGCAAATCACCAATAGCGGCAATAATGGAAACCAGCGTGGAGCGACAGGAGACTAACCTTCCAGAGAGAACAAGTAAGCGTCCAGGGGCACGAGAAGACGAAGCCCACAACAGCCGCCATCACAGAATCGAGAAGTAAGATGGGCTGGGAGATTACACCAGCAACTAAAACCAGCTCTGGACTACTTTCAAGGAGAGTTCTAAAGACAAAATGTTCTTGCACTTACAGATTACAGCGAGGCAAAATGAGCGATTCAGATTATGTCTTGTTTCTATTCGTGATAATAGTGTAAGTACTTTACAAGTGCTCTAGTGGGCACAAGTAAGCGGCCTGCTTTCCACCGCATCGACAGTTTTAATCTCCAAATGGAGCATGCGTCGCAGGGACTGGATGGCCGAGCAGAACTAATGGCCCCCAGGGAGCCGGAGAGTGCCGAGGCCACAAGTTTGCGGATGAAGATTCAGTGGCGTGCTCGAAATCAGGCCTGCGTGGCAGCGCTATATTAGGGCACAGAGTCACACTGGTCCGGCTAGACTGATGCGACCCGGCAGTAGGCTCTTGCGCACAAACCATAAATGTTAGGTGAGTGTGTTTTCCACAACTCTTATAGCTTGATCAAAACAGTTTGGTATGCTGATTTCAGATGGGGGTTTATTTTACCAGCGATAGCATCTTTTGCAAGCTGAATCCACTTGCGTAGGCTGTGTGCGGTAGCTACTCTGGCCAACGAACTAGCGTGCCCTTCAGCAGCGTGTCAGGCCTTGGGTAGAAAGCCTTGCGGCCAGTATAAAGAGCCGAAGCTTCAAACATCGGGGCGAGGTGCTGCGGACCTGACGGCCAAACGAAGACACGAACTGGGCGTAAGTTTGTCGGAGTCGACCATAGGGACACCGACTATGCAGAAGAAGGTAAATCAACTAGTTAGTGTGTCAGAGAAGGGATCCGGGCGAGCCCATTCCCAATGCGAGATTCCACAAAAATGAAAAACAACATGGTTTAGAACTTCACGGCGGGATTAAAGTCATGTCTCAGATTGTCAATCAGTCTGCTCATTACTGAAAAAGCAAGTCACCACAAATTTGCCTCAACAGCGATAAATTAAACACAGTGAGAACAACCGGGGAGCACACGCACAGTAAGAAGCGTAAGGCGCAAGTAACGCTGAGCGGACTGAAGGCGTATCGTTGCTCTGGCTGGCTGGGAAACGCTAAACAGCACGGGCAGATATCATAACAGGTCTCCGCGGCGTGGATGGTCCACCCAGGGAGTGGCAGTTACCTCTGGGATGGGAGCCAGCAGGGGAGAGTGAATAAAGAGCAGCTGGATTGTTGGTTTGTGACCCACAACACAAGGTAATGAGAAGAAGTGGTTTGCCACAATCCACTCCAGACCTATTTCAGCAAAAACTCACCATGGGATAGCGAGTCTGCGAGGGACAACCCATGCTCGCTACGCGCAATGCGAATTGCCACTGTGCCTCATTGAACGGACCTCGCGAGTTGTTCCCTCACTGGACGTTGCTATATCAAGGGGTAGCGATGCATCGGACGCAGGGGGCGATAGTGCGCGCACCTCGAATCTAGAAGGCCATCTGAGGGAGTTGGCCCGGATCGGTATGGCGCGGGATAAGATTACACAAAATGTGAAAAAAGCCTGAGGGCTGCACCGACCCTCTGAGTCTACGAGGCTGGGCCTGCTGGACTACGACTAACAGTCGCGCGCGACTGAACAAGATACTCGCTCTAGTTCACTCCGTGACTGGGCGTGTGCGGCATCGACGCCACCATGAGAGGGCTAGGAACGAAGCGCGTAACTTGTGCTGTTCTGTACTCTGACAACCTCCACATATCTCTACGTGCGATAGCACTACTGGTGTGGAGAGGTAATCTCAAACACCCAATCTATGATACTTCACGGTCTATATCTATATCATATATCACCACAGAGGTGCTCCTCAGGAGCGAGAGAGAGTGCGCGTGTCGAGACTCTCAACGAGAACGTCAAGAGGAACATCTCTGGGGACATGCTGCCGTAGCAATTATGACTCCGCTGAGTGCGTATACGCAGTTGTTGGACAGGCGATACCTCACACCCTACGAGAGAGACATATAGCGTGGGTGCCACACCGTACGCGACGCAGCGAAAGACCAACCCACGAGAGGAGATGGCGCACCGCTCATTGCATACTATCGCCTGCTATCGATTATCAGAGCGCGCGAATCCTGATCTGCTGTAGCAAAGATGTGCGTGACATACCGCGAGAGGCTAAGTATCCCACACAGCTTCCAGCGCTTATCGATCGATAGCGCCAACCGATCAACCAATACATTGTGGAGTTAGGGAATGCACAGACTGAACTTCCAAATTCAAACACCTAAGAACAACGCTTTCTGTGAAAGCACTTCTTGATTCTGCGCACAGAGCATGAGTATTCTGTGCGCCCTCCGCTCTCGCCTGTCGGCTACTAACTGTGCAGTGATCAGAATTCGAAATCTGCCAGGCGTTTCAAAGCAGAATGGTCTTCCCTGTGCAGCCGACTAAGTCCTCAAGCGAACTTCTGCCTGAATAGTAGGTGGAGATATCTCGCGTAAGCACTTGGTGAGTTTACCAATACGTGTCCAAGGCTTCTCGCGTCTGTTCTGGAGAAAGATCAAGTGTCTACCAGGCATTTAGCTAGAAAGCTTTGTCTAGATCTCATAGAGCGCAAAGGACTAGAGGGCTGTTGGCTCTTTTGCCAGTATGCAAGCGGCTAGCTTGTCAGAGGACGTGTTTCGTAACCGCGAAGAAACGGAATCTCAATAGTACAATGTTCCCGAAATGTGATCTAGCAACTACAAGAATAACAAAAATTTTTGGGTATACCACAAGCTCAAGAGAAAATCAGGACTTATACCATCTGGGGCGTCACCATTCAAGCATTATTTTGTGACTGCATTATAAGAAGGGAGAAAATGAAACCATTAGGCTTTTAATCTCTTTCCAAATTCTAGATTTAGAACTGAACGATGTGCAAATTAATCCAAGTGAATAATCTGAAAATAACTAAAGACTAAGAAGTATTCTAATGTAAAAATGAAAATTACAAATCAGCTCAAAACAAACAATAAGCAGTTGATTAACTACAAAATCGAATATTAGCAAAAGTGTTAACCTGAAATAGGGCCTTGGACAGCTGTGGAATTCCTTCAGCAGTTTGTGGCAACATCCTATTAATGTTGAACTAGTTAGGGAACTGCCAATAAAAAAATACCATTAATAAACTGCAATTGGGTACTGGGCCTTTCTAATATTTAAGAAACAATAGTGCTTAAGATTTTCAAGATAACCTTCAACTCAGACATGATTTCATACAACTGGTGCTTTGACATTCTGGCCAAATAATGAGTAAGAGGGTCATTTCCAAGCCATACTGGACAGGTAAAAAACCATTTTGAACATTTGCCAGTTTGAGATCCTCCAAAAACCAGCCACACAGAATGCAGGCATGAATTTAAGCCGATGGAAGACAACCTGGCTTGATGAAGACCTGTATCGGCTATTAACCGGAGTCCCAGCTAATTTGTTTCTGGAGTGTCTGCAGGATTCCATCAATAGATAGTGTTAGCATCCACAAAACATAAAATCAGCAGATTAGAAATAGTAAAGCATACACATAAACTTGGGAGTTGATAAAAGAAATGATACCAACAAACACTGGATGCCATTCAGGTTCCTCCACGACCCTGAAATACACAAACATATTCAGTCATTAAGTCAATAGAATCTCTAGCAAAACCCAAATCGAATCTCAAGAATCACTATTAAATCAAAATATGTCATTCTTGAAAAGCATGCACTTAAATACATTACGTATTGAAGCTAGCTAATATCTAATACACAAAAGTATAGTAGTATATTTGAAAGTTTTCTGCCATATTATATTATCATAACAATACCACATGCATTATGATCTCCCAGATAATTAGAACAAAAACCACAACTGACTAGTACAACAATGTATAAAGTGCCTATTTTTCAATCACAACATCAGTCAACTGTATTCAGCTGCGAACGTTGTGATTGCACATTTTCCTTAGTGTGCCCATTGACATGGCAACAGATGATGGTCCACTTTATATCAGGCATTAGGCACTGGTATGGGATGGATTCCAAAGGCTGGTTCGATAGCATCTCAGAAGATTAAGAATATTTTGTGCCAGTGCAGCTAGAAAACCAAAAGAAACTGTAAAACCCTTCTGCACATAACATAAAGGTCTCATTTTGGAATTTTACCCTGTCATGCGGAAATTTGAATTATTTCCCTTTTATGAAATCTCCCTGCATATCTCAAAATGGGTCTAAAAATCTCAATGGGGTACTGTTTCAGCACTCAATTCCTAACTAAGCAGTTTTTCATCTTTTTTGCTCAAGATAATCGCATAAGGTGAAACTACAGGATGCATCTTTCCTAGTGACTTCTATTTCTTCTTTTTGCTATTTATTCAGGAACAGCTTCTGGTGAAGCTCTTCCAATGATGATATATGGTTTTGCTAGGGCAAACAAACAGCCTGCAGACGTTATCCATTAAATAAAAGAGATGTGACAACACGAGATATTTCTTTTTTTATAAACGGAGATGCCAAAGATAATGCGCCATACCAGAATGATAATTTCACGAGATATATTGGCAGATATAGCCAGGGTGTGTATGTACAGCCAGGCAGCTGTACATACATACACATGCTGCAAACCAAAAGTGAAAACATAACGACACATGGTGGTTGGAGAAAAACACTACTATTATATTCATGGGAAACCAAAGCAATACAAGCTCTCATCTTAACATAGGAATTGGAAGTGAGAAATGGTCTTCACAGTAAGAAACTGAGATCTTCGACCTTTTCTCTGTTTCTGTCAGCGATTCCTTCCCATTTTCAGCAAAATCAACACGTAATGACGGCCATTAATTTCATAAACCTTGAAGGTTCCGGCGTGCACTTAGAGCAGTCTCCTCATTCCTTTGTACTCACAAAAACCATAACCCTTGGCTTCCCAAGTTCTTTATCAAATAACCAATCTGCAAAGCACCAAATGTTAAGGCTAATGAAGTAGTCAAAACTATCTACCACGTGTTACCAGATTAAAAAAACACTTGCAGCTGCTAGGAACTTGGCACATTCCTATGTTCAGAGTTATCAGCTTGATATAGTAGCACCATGTAGTTCAGCCATTGTTAAACTTCCAATTAGCGATTATTTTTTAAATGGCACAGGTATAATGTTATTTCATAGAAAAAAAAGTGTGCCAAGCATTATGTCCCATACCAGATACCACGAACCCCTGAATCCTTATTATGGAAGGAGAATAAAAGGCATGAAGTTATTTTAAAAACAGACACTAGCAAAACTTTTAGTATCCAACACACGTCTGTCATTGAATCAAATCCATGTATTGCAGAACCTTATTTTAGTTAAACTCTAACCTCCTAAACACCAATCCACACACACACAATTTAATGAGGTTTGTGCCAGCTACAATTAAACCTGAATGAGACCACAGGGGCCGACTTCTCGCAAATCTGCACGACTGCTCCCCCCGTCGCATTCGTAAGGAATGTTTTCCCGACTGCAACCAAAATTCAACAACAAACAAACGCATCCGTCAATCGAAGGGCATCGAGCCAGTAAAACCCTAGACCAAACCAAATCAGTCAAACACTAAACCCTCCCAAAATCTAGCACCGGCAACCGAGCAAAACGCGCCTTCATTTTTCCTCCTCACTCTCATCGACCCACACCCAAACGAAAAAGAACGAACAATCCCACTACGGATCGAGGAGAGCGAAGGCGGCTAGGCTAGAAATCAGCCGGGGCCCAAATCGACGGGACGAGCCGAGCCGCCTTTGCTCTTCTCTCTACCCGCACCCCACGACACCGTGAGCTCCCTCCCAAACGGAGCGGGCAGCTCAGGATCGAAACCATGCCGAAGACGGCGAGAGGGAAGCGGGGGGTGGGGCCCGTACCGAAGACGCAGCGGTTCTGGCGCGGCGGGGGCCGCCGGCGGCCATGCTCCGGTGCAGCAGAGGTCGCCGGCGGCAGGGCGGCGGAGGCGGGGCGCAGCATCGGCGGCGCGGCGTTCGGGTGCGACGCACGCGGCCGCGGCGGCGGCGGCGACGGCGGCGCGGCGAGTTTTCTTTTTCTTTTTTCTTTTCTTTTTTTTTGCTATTTCCGGCGTCGTTCGGATATGAGTGCAGCTTGCGGGGTGTGGTGGTCGTTTATAGTAAGGGGAGAAGACCTTTTCCGTGTCTGTGTCTAGAGTTTTGATTGGTATTTTAGGCGAATTTAATTTGGGGGCATGTTTGTAAAATTTGGCCATCATCAGTTTTCTTTTTTTTTTTTGGTAGAGAGGTTTGTTTGGATTGGTACAAAACGAATTTGGAGTTTAATTTTTCAATTTGGTTATTATAAGTTAGGGCTTGTTTAGATCTCCTGCCAAAATTTTACATCATATCACATCGAATGTTTGGACATATGCGTGGAGTATTAAATATAAACGAAAAAATAACTAATTACACAGATTGCGTATAAATTGTGAGACGAATTTTTAAGCCTAATTGCGTCATGATTTGACAATATGATGATACAGTAAATACTCCATCCATTCCAAATTGATCTATATATTTCATAGGTAAAACCAAGAAAAGCTAATAACTCTCTCATACTATATTTACTCTAGCAACAAACTCAATGCATGCACCATCCCCAATATTTCCTAGCCAATAGCAAATCAAGATATTGCATGTGGGTTATAAATACTTGTGTGCATGGATGTGTGCATCAATGTCCATTTACTCCAATGCATAAATAACGAATAGACTCTAATAAATGAACACAAATATGTAGATAATTTATAAATAACCTAAAAAAAACTATATGTAGATCAATTTGGAATGGTGGGAGTATTTGCTAATGACGAACTAATTAGGCTTAATATATTCGTCTCGCAGTGTATAGACGGATTCTGTAATTTGTTTTGTTATTAGACTACGCTTAATACTTTAAATATGTGTCCATATATCCGATGTGACACGCTAAAATTTTATAATCTAAAGACAGCCTTAGCTTGTTTGCTTGGTACCAAAATTTCTTGCCTAGATTGGCACCGTTAGTGCTAAACTAAGCCAAGCCAAAATAATAGTAATAATTGTTTACGATATCATTGTAGTATCCAATATACATGTTTGTCTTTCTTGTTATTTTCAAATAAAGATTATTGAATATAGCTACATGTACATGAGAGTAGTTTTCACCACGTTTACATTACCATCGGTAACTGCGCAGTTACCGCGGTTACCGGTCTTACCGCGGCGATACGGTAATAGAAAAACCACGGTAACCTCCTTAAATTCAAATAAATTTTAAAAATAATTTGAATTTTTGATAAATTTTGCACGGTTTCGTATGGTTTTTCATAGTTACCGCGCCAACCTCGGCCCTGGCGGTTTGGGAAACCCTGGTTTTCACGGCAACGCCCACTATGGTATACATGCTGGTTGCAGAACCTTGGGTGTGACAAATTGCGGCAACCAAACCAGATACTCTTGGTTTCATGTGGGTTCATGATGCCATCATCCACTACATGAATCAAATTCAATGTGAAAATAATCTAGTGTACTTCCTTCAAAATTAGGATGGAAACCACTTGTCCACTACAACAACTAACACTAAAGCAACGGTAAGTTTAAGTTTACTAACACTAAAGCAACGGTAAGTTTAAGTTTACTAACACTAAAGCAACGGTAAGTTTAAGTTTACTAACACTAAAGCAACGGTAAGTTTAAGTTTACTAACACTAAAGCAACGGTAAGTTTAAGTTTACTAACACTAAAGCAACGGTAAGTTTAAGTTTACTAACACTAAAGCAACGGTAAGTTTAAGTTTATCATCCAGTTCAACTCAGAATTTATAACTGATTGCGCGCACACACAACGTACCACCAAAATTCTACTAGTACATTTCACACCTAACGGGCAATAATGCAACCAGTGCCTCGTTGCCAACCCAAATCTCCCTAACAGAACACGCCTTGAACTCACCTAATGATGCCTTCTAAAGTCAAATTTACAACTCAATGGAATCCACAGCACATGATTTAAGAAAAGCAATTAGCAATGTGTAAACCTACTGAAATGTTACTAACGACCATCCTAATAACATGGGACAGCTAGTCAACTTGTACTACTACTCACCTAGCTACACAATATCTGAATCTGTACCAGAGCACTTTTCTTTTGTTTTCTTTTACCAATGTTTATCTATCTATGGAGGTATAAACAAAGCATTCATCCATCACTCGGAGCTTGACAAGCGAGTCCTGCTTTCATGAAATGTACTCCATCAATCACATGAATTTCATAGCTAGTGGTTGCTTGAAGCTGCTAGAGCTGAAAAAACCTGCTTCACTTGATGTTGATGCTACCGTATTCTTATTCGGAGAGGTTCCATTGCCTATGACCAGCTTGGAAGAACCAGGATGCTGCTGGTCGGTTTCAGTTTCATTGTCGATTTCTTCTCTTGGCCTGGTGGTGATTCGCCCCCTGCGACATACGGTGATAACCGATTCGTTGGTGAATTCCAGTGTGAAGAGGGGTTCCATGCCGACCAGATGAGCAACCTCAGGTGAGAGCTTTGGTACTTCTTGCAGCCGTGGAGAAGGGTGAAGGAAGCCAAGGGGGGATTCTTTGTCCCTGTCTTCTGTCGAAGAGCTTCCACTGCTAGATGACGCTGAGCAGCTTCCACTGCTAGATGATTCTGAGCAGCTGGAAGCATGGGTTAGTGGCACATTAAGCTCAACCTTAGTTAGATCCCAGAGAAGCAGCTGGGCATCCTAGTTGCATGAAAAAAAAAGGAAGGCACAGTGTTAGTGTTGGTATTAGTCTTGCGGGGGAAAAAAAGTAGTGAAAAACAAAGGAACAGCAAGAGCATTGAGCAGCATGGTTTTAGTGACAGGTGTAGCAAACTCGCTACAGAGAAATGAAGTTAGTGAAGCATCATGCATCATGTTGGCTCATGAATAATTTAGTCAAGTGAGAAAAGCATGAACCGTTAAAGCATGGCCATTGTTAATAAATGAAAGGTCTCCTAAAGAAACCAACAAGCAACCAATGGAACAACATATATTGTTATAATTTTGAATTGTTATGGCAATCACAAGTTTTTTAGAAAAATAAACATTCTTTGTTAATGATCAACTAATTGTTAAAACAAACCATAGTAATTTCAATTGTCAATTTACGACTCTGAATTTGTACACCTTTTTGTTTTATATAAAATTCTCGGTACCTGACCAACAGAAGCGAAGCGATACATGGTATTGGTATTTTCTTTTGTTTCATCTGATTTTGGTGAAGCGAAGGGATATACAGGATCTTCTTCTGTTTCATCCGATTTTGGTGAAGCAAAGCGATGCATGCTATTTTGTTTTTTCTCATCTGTTTTTGGTGGGGACCAGTACGAATCAAATGCAACTGCGCTAACCTGCCGACCAACAAAGATAATTTAGCCTCAAAGTTTAGGTTTAATGGGAAGCATCAACATGCTACTAAGAGAAAAGGGGCAAATGTAATGATAATATTACCCATGACTTATGCCCCTCTCCCCATGCAACCATCTTTCTGTCATGCATGCTCCACACTTGCACAAGATCATCTTCACCGCCTGATAATAGATATTTACCATCCATGCTGAAATACGGAGAGCATAATCAAATATCACCTTCCAGGTTCTATAGAGATAAGTACTCCCTCCGTCCCATAATATAAGGGATTTCGAGTTTTTGTTTACAATGTTTGACCACTCGTCTTATAAAAAAAATTTGTGCAAATATGAAAAACGAAAAGTTGTGCTTAAAGTACTTTAGTTTAGATAATAAAGTAAGTCAATAATAATAATAATTTTAAAATTTTTTGAATAAAATGAGTGGTCAAACAGAGAAAGTAAAAATTCAAAATCCCTTATATTATAGGACGGATGGAGTAAGAGAATGTCGTGGATCAATTACTTACGTCGTGCGGCGGCTGGTTCATCAGTACGGACATGAGAAGAAAGTCGAAATCCAACCATTCATCACTAGCAGCACCGTTAAAAAAACGTGTTAGAGAAAAAAAGGGTTCAATTCGCAGGTCATACAAATCTTTCCCATGGGCTGTCCCAGCTGCAACACGTACCTCCTATACCGAAAACCTTGATCTCTGTGGAAGGAAGGATGACGTAGCCGTTTCTGTTTCCGAGGCTGCCAATCACCACGGCTTTGATTTTGGCCAAGGCAAGCACACGGATCAAGTTCCTGCAAAACAACAAGCAGACAGATCGAGATGCATCAGTCAGTCTCCCTGCTATGTTCCCCTAGCTACACTGGCGTTTTCTATACAATCTCAATCTACATGCAAGTACTACATATATATACAGATACTAGCTAGCTATCTTCCCCTGCAAAACAAAAGTACAGATCTATCGATGGAGGCATTCAGGTGATCGATCGAGAGATATTGAGTCTATATACGCACCTCACAGTTGTTCTCCAAAACTTGCGCAGTTCTAGCCGGAGATTGTCTTTAAAGAAACCTTTGAGCTCAGCAGGTTTGTTCTCGATTGTGTCGATCAAGAAGCTGTTAAACCTCTCGTATGCCACAACCCACATTCCCATTTTCTCGCAATAAGCGGTGAAGTAAGCCTCGAGCACGGCTTCATGGTCGAGCTGGGAGGTCTTGTCAACGATATCGTAACAGGTGTCTCCCAAATGCTGACCAAGAAAAATAAAGGTTGCATCGTGCTCGAGTTTTTCACCATAGCCGACATCAAACCAAAAGGTGCCATGGGCAGTGGTCATGCCATCCTCATTCACAGGGGTATCAAACTCGAAGGCCTTGACGATACCACCACCAACAATAGCCTGCACTTGATTGTTGGTATATATATCATTAGTGAACCTAGCTAACTTCAGTAGTAGTGCAGTAGAAGAGAACATTCCAACAAAACCGAATTATTTGTAGAGAATGGCGGGAGAGAGCAAGACATCATCCTTGACATGATATGGGTCAGATGTGTGCGCGCGCGCGCGCGCTGGCTAGTAAATAGATAGATGGATATACCTGTTGATCTGGAAGTGGATGCTTTCTGTGGCCCGGATTCTTACGCCTCCAATCAAAGTCTTCTCGCAGGGCCACTAGTTGATTAGCTAGCTCTTGGTATATCTCTCGGTTCCTCCTCGCCATCTCTCACTAATTGGGGAGGGGGGGAGAGGAAGGTGAAGGCTAGTTGCCAAGGTAAAACGGCCCGCGAATTACAAACGAGGAGATCGAAGAAGAAGGACACTAATGCATGCATACAACAAACTAAGCAAGCCCAGTAATCTATCGATGCTACCTTTCTTAGACGATGCTGGTCGCTAGCTACCCTCCCGGCTCCGAGACCGAGACCCGCTGCGCCATGGGTGGTGATGGGCGTGGAACCCGCAGGTCTCCGGCTTGCCGCAGACGGATTTCCACGCCGACCGGTCACCGCTGATGCCGTCTTCTCCCTACTTCACCACAGGTACTGCTTCATTGCTTCCGCTCCCACCTTCCTCTCCTCTTTTTGATTCTGAACTTTATCCGATCTTTCATGTGGTAGCTAGGTCTTTTATCTATACTTTCCCTACTTCTTCTTGTTCTTGTGTAAATGGGGTTCTTTTTTTCGGTTTTTTCCTAGGATGAAAAATTTGGAATGTTTCTCATTTAAGTGGGATGGTTATGTTAAACTATATTGTAGGCAACACTGGCCCTTGATTTTATCCTTCTCAAAATAAATATTATGGAAGCTAGGTTGTATCATTGATTTATTCTGGTGTGTACCATTGCAGCTGTAGCCAGCAGTTGGCAGAAGAGATTTTATGGGGTTTCAGTGAAATGACTTGTAGTTTTTAATGTTTGCGAAATCATTGGAATTGTCGGTGAAGTGATCATGCTCACGATGAGATAGAGCTCAGCTGCTAATTTTAGTCACTAATTTTGGTAAAATAAATTGTATACTGAAGTTTAATGATAACAAAACTTTGTTTTGTAGAGCATGGGTATTCTATTTTTGTGAGATCACTTGCCTTATGATTGTACTGTGTAAGAAGTTGACGGGGTTCTGGAAATTTGGGGCTATTAGGCTTGGTGGCATTCAAGTTGGAACCCGTCAGGTTAGTTAAAACTTGTATGTTTAGTTGATCTAATCATGTGACACCTGATGGGTTCTGATTTGGCTTTGTTGAATTTGAGTCTCGCAGGGTTGACCTCAGTTCATAATATACTACATTAAGTTAATTCATCTACCCTATAATTCACCAACTCACTTTTACAACTACATTACTCATTCATCAAAACCAACGGCCCTGAAATCATCTGCTACGTCAGATCGAACGATTCAAATCATCCGTGTCCGATTCCTTCCTTCCACGCGTGACCCCTCCCACGCGGCTGCGACGCGCGATCCCCTCGATCCCTCCCCTCACCCCGCGAGTCCGCGATTGCGCGCGGCGCCCTCTCTCCTAACCCTAGCCGCCGCCGCATCCGCTCTCTAGCCCCACCATCATCACAATCACCGTCCATCGCATTCCAAATTTATCGTGATTGGGCTAGCCATGCCGTAGCTTGCATCTTTCAGTGAACATATATCAGTAAAATTGTCTTGTCCTTCGTAGTAATAACCTCTGGCACGTGTTCCATCTCTCTCTTTAGGTTCTACAAGCAAGATTAAGTCTGGAGGTCTGGAGTAGGCAACCATATCGGCGTCCTTCAGCTCGGCATTGGCGGCCTCGGACAGGTTGTGCAGTGATGGAGAGTCTTGTTCCCTCGGACATGGCTGTGGTCCGTATGATTGCCTCAACGAGCTAGCATTGACTTGAAGGTATCTTGGACAACTCATTCCAGACTTGAGAGGAGTATCTCGGCACAGGAGGACTACAGGTACTGCAGCCTCACATTCCAAATTTATTTTTCCATTTTGAGAAGTAGTACTATGGGTGAGAGCATCTTATAGCATATATATCATTTTTAAGCTTCTATATTTATTTTAAGAATGCATATACAGATTTATTTTAAAAAACAGAATTGCTATTTCTTTGTTGACAGAAAATCCATCCTCAAATCTTATAGACTTTTTACCACCGGATGTAGCTTTAATTGTGATTTATGCTCCTTCTTTAGCTCCAGTGATCTTTTCTTCTCCGGTGCCACCGTGCCAGCACACTTTCAAACTCCAGTGGAGAACCTACACATTAGGGTCCTAGGATGGGGTGGAAATGGGCGCAAAGGGGGAAGAGGGGGGTAGGCTTTCAAGGATACCTATGGGAGGCGGCGACCCGACAGTAGGCCGTGGGCAGTCTTAACTTCCATATCACTTCGAAAACGCTATGTCATTGCCTTGTTATACCAAAATATAGAGCTCATTATATCTAGCTTCAACTGTATTTGTTATTACAGAGATTTGCATGAAAAAGAAAGGAATATTGATGTGGCTGCAGTCTGCACCTTCTTAAGATGACTGCATTTGTACATGCCCTTTTTTTACGACGAAAGAATTTTTTCTATCCATGTGTTTCGTTCTTATTAGGAGCTTTCCACGCTACAATTTCATCAACATTATATTTTTCTTAATTTACTGACTTCTGAAGCTTTAACTTGGTTACTGACTTAGCATGCTATGCAAGTTTAGATGGTCCTTTTTAATCAAAGACGACCAGCATATTTATGGGTCAAGGTTCCATGGCGCACGCCGTCGTTGGTCGACCACCACACAAAGCTCTCTCCAACGGCGTTCCACCTCTGCTCCTCGCCGCTCTGCTTTCGTTGGCAGTTGCTTCATTATGTATTTAGATATAGCGAGAGTTAATATTTCTCCCATTTCATACCTGATCTGTTTAAATATGGATCTGCAGGGATTGATAAGCTTCACCTGTAGGAGTGGGCGATGGAGTCAACAAAGCCTCTCACGTTCTCTTCCTCCAAGGCTTTCAACCAAACGCAACAAAGCCTTGCAGGAAATCATGTGATCAACAACAAAGAGTTCTTTATCTTTCACTTAGTTCTGTTTTAGTCATCTTTGCTATGAGGCTCATCGTTATCCAATACCAACAGAAGTCTTTCATTTCATTGCTATCCAATACCAATCACAATCTGTTACGTGGCTCTTTTGTAAGGGTGTCTAAGAAGTACCACTCAGCATTTTTAAGATACATTACTGTCTTGTAATATATTATCAGAGAAGAATATTCAACATTTGAAAGGTTGTTTTCTAATACTATTACCATAGCAGTACATATATAAGGTATTTCCTGGCACATCAAGCTGCAAGACTTGAATCAATATCTGTTTTTTTTTCAACGGGCACTTGAATCATAATGTATCATGCATATTATCATTCTGTTCTCTGCTTTAGAATTCAGGATTCAGGAAATGGTATGAACAAAGAAAAAGTTTGATAGGTAGTTCGCATGCACAATATATATATTTGTATGCACTGATGGGTGGTTCCAAAGTTTGATTGGTTATACTAAATGTATGTTTATTTATTTATTACTTGTTGACATGAATTTCATGTGCAAAGTAAACTTTCCTAGCTGCATTATCAGTAATTTATGCTTAGATTAACTAATATTTATATGACATGAAAAGCATACGTATGACCAAATTTTACCGTAGCGTTAACACAGGCATGTAACTAGTTAGCCTATGTGGCATTTTAGTTTCCTCAAGTGGGTGGGTAGCTTGGATTGCTACTACCCTTATTGCGCTCCAGAACCCATACCGGACTGCTCCAGTGAACCGGTGCCAGCGTTGTTCTCTCTGCAGGCGGCTGCAGCGACGTCTTCGTCCTTGCTGTCCCAGCCAGAGCACCTCCTTGTATGTACCTACACCGCGCTAGCCTCTGCCCGTCACCATGGTGCTGTATGTATTCGCTACTCAGGGCCTATTTACTTCACGAAAAGAAAATTTTCAAATATCACATCGGACGTTTGACTGAATGTCGGAAGATGTTTTTCGGACACTAATGAAAAAACTAATTCCATAACTCACCTGGATATCATGAGAAGACGAATCTTTTGATCCTAATTAATCCGTCATTAGCACATGTGAATTACTATAGCACTTATGGTTAATCATAGACTAATTAGTCTCAAAAGATTCGTCTCGCGATTTCCCCCATTTATGTGCAATTAGTTTTTTAATTTATGTATATTTAATATTATATATATATATATTTAAAGATTCGATATGATGTTTTTGGAAAAAAAATTTGGAAACTAAACCAGGCCTGCGAGGAGACGAGGTGGGGATCCAATGACATGAACGAAGAAGAACGGCAACAACTTTTCCTGTGCCTCGAGTCCTCGACAACTGCAGTCACCGGCCAGACCCCAGAGGATAGCCGCGGTGGTGATACTCCGGTCTGATTTACAATCTTGCTATGGGCTGTCTACGACGCATCGGGAAGCTCCTGATCACTCTAAATCTGGCCGGAGGAGGAAGACACAGCGGGCTGAATCCAATCGTTAACACGTGAATGAATGGCCGAGGAATTTCCGATGACGTGGCCCATGGAAGGTCAAGAGATGCCCGATTCCAAAGGTCAAGTTTTGTCACTGGTTAAGTTTTAGAAAAAAGAAAACATCTTGCTGGTAGCAAATTTTCTAAAGTTCTATTTAAGTTAATTAGATAGAGGAATATATATACTTATATTATCCAAAACAGAGTCTTTTCTACCATCTCCAATCCGCTAGATAGAGGTGATTGTTCAAGCAAATTAAGACAGATTTTTATCCTTCAAATTAACACAGTATAAGCCCTAGCTTGCATGGTCCTTATTAGATGCATATAACAACACGTACACAAGGGAAAGCCGAATTTGCAATACTAACTGGCTAGTAGGACACAAGACAAGTAGCAGTTTACACGATAGGAATTACTCCCTCCGTCCCATAATATAAGGGATTTTCACTGTTTAACCACTCGTCTTATTCAAAAAAAATTTGTGCAAATATGAAAAACGAAAAGTTGTGCTTAAAGTACTTTAGTTTAGATAATAAAGTAAGTCAATAATAATAATAATTTTAAAATTTTTTGAATAAAATGAGTGGTCAAACAGAGAAAGTAAAAATTCAAAATCCCTTATATTATAGGACGGATGGAGTAAGAGAATGTCGTGGATCAATTACTTACGTCGTGCGGCGGCTGGTTCATCAGTACGGACATGAGAAGAAAGTCGAAATCCAACCATTCATCACTAGCAGCACCGTTAAAAAAACGTGTTAGAGAAAAAAAGGGTTCAATTCGCAGGTCATACAAATCTTTCCCATGGGCTGTCCCAGCTGCAACACGTACCTCCTATACCGAAAACCTTGATCTCTGTGGAAGGAAGGATGACGTAGCCGTTTCTGTTTCCGAGGCTGCCAATCACCACGGCTTTGATTTTGGCCAAGGCAAGCACACGGATCAAGTTCCTGCAAAACAACAAGCAGACAGATCGAGATGCATCAGTCAGTCTCCCTGCTATGTTCCCCTAGCTACACTGGCGTTTTCTATACAATCTCAATCTACATGCAAGTACTACATATATATACAGATACTAGCTAGCTATCTTCCCCTGCAAAACAAAAGTACAGATCTATCGATGGAGGCATTCAGGTGATCGATCGAGAGATATTGAGTCTATATACGCACCTCACAGTTGTTCTCCAAAACTTGCGCAGTTCTAGCCGGAGATTGTCTTTAAAGAAACCTTTGAGCTCAGCAGGTTTGTTCTCGATTGTGTCGATCAAGAAGCTGTTAAACCTCTCGTATGCCACAACCCACATTCCTATTTTCTCGCAATAAGCGGTGAAGTAAGCCTCGAGCACGGCTTCATGGTCGAGCTGGGAGGTCTTGTCAACGATATCGTAACAGGTGTCTCCCAAATGCTGACCAAGAAAAATGAAGGTTGCATCGTGCTCGAGTTTTTCACCATAGCCGACATCAAACCAAAAGGTGCCATGGGCAGTGGTCATGCCATCCTCATTCACAGGGGTATCAAACTCGAAGGCCTTGACGATACCACCACCAACAATAGCCTGCACTTGATTGTTGGTATATATATCATTAGTGAACCTAGCTAACTTCAGTAGTAGTGCAGTAGAAGAGAACATTCCAACAAAACCGAATTATTTGTAGAGAATGGCGGGAGAGAGCAAGACATCATCCTTGACATGATATGGGTCAGATGTGTGCGCGCGCGCGCGCGCTGGCCAGTAAATAGATAGATGGATATACCTGTTGATCTGGAAGTGGATGCTTTCTGTGGCCCGGATTCTTACGCCTCCAATCAAAGTCTTCTCGCAGGGCCACTAGTTGATTAGCTAGCTCTTGGTATATCTCTCGGTTCCTCCTCGCCATCTCTCACTAATTGGGGAGGGGGGGAGAGGAAGGTGAAGGCTAGTTGCCAAGGTAAAACGGCCCGCGAATTACAAACGAGGAGATCGAAGAAGAAGGACACTAATGCATGCATACAACAAACTAAGCAAGCCCAGTAATCTATCGATGCTACCTTTCTTAGACGATGCTGGTCGCTAGCTACCCTCCCGGCTCCGAGACCGAGACCCGCTGCGCCATGGGTGGTGATGGGCGTGGAAGGAGAGGAGAAGGCGGCCGGCGAGGTGGGGAGCGCGCGCAGAGGAGGCCGGCAAGGGAGGGGAGAGCAAGCGAGCGAGAGATGAGACAGAGGAGCCGAAGAAGACGAGCCCGAGAGCGAGGGGCCGGGCCGGGTCGTCCGGGTTGGTGCACGGCACTTAGGATGTGTTTGGATGGTGGTCAAGGGTGGATGGGATTTGGCCATCCAGTTTTCTAGGGATATGGCCATCCATTTTTTTGTTTGGTTGGGTGGATGGGATGAGCCAAGTTTATGTTTGGTTGGAGGGACAAGAGGTGGATATGGTGAGCCTTTTTTTTGTTTGGTTGGATGGATGGATGTTGTCATCACCTTTTGGGTGGAAATTGATGAGAATACCCCTTGACTGTGCCAGTATACTTGGGGAAGCTATTGAAGACTTGGGAAAAATTTGGAGAGTTGCATGCACAAATGTAGAATGTATTTTTTTTGTGTACCCAAAAATAAGCAGAGAACAGCATGTACAAATGTAGCATGTACCATGCTGCCATTACATCACGTACAAATAAGCAGAGAACATAAAAAAAAAGACAAGATATGTATGCTGCTTGTATGCATATTTGTATACAGACCATGAGATGAACTTGCATTTGTGTTACCACGCAAAATGAAATATGGAAAAAAAAATCAATTAACCATCATCCATTGCAACCACAAGATCTAATTAAATTTGACACCCATCCAAATAGTTTAGATGCAAAATAAGGCTACCACAAAGTCTCCTGCCATCAACCATTACATCCATAGAAGTCAATGGTTTAGATACAAAAGTAGGCTAACACAAGGCTATTTGGTGTCCTGCTGCTAGGGGCTCAATTCTGTCTGCCTGTCCGGGGGTTCCGGCCGTAGGTGGGTTGGGTCGGTACTCTTGTCTGTGGCTAGGATGGGTTGGAAACTATGTCATGTCTTCCGTCCATATGTCGTGGTGGTATGTGGCACGTGGTTGCACGTGAGGAAGACGTGTCTTGTGGGTAAAGATGTACACCTCTGATCAGAGTAAAACCTATTCGAATAGCCGCGCCCTCGGTTATGGGCAAGCCTAGCAATGTACCCAAGTTAGAGTTTTTAATTCTTAAAACCTGCTTAACAACTAAAATGTGGAATGGTTGGCCTGGGTTGGCTTGGGACGAGCTGGGACCCAGGGTCGGGTTGCCAGTTCGGTCTGAATCATCGTAGGCCTTGGGTTAAGGCAGGTTCGTGTGGGTTCACGGCCTTGATTAATAATACTGTGTAGCTCTAGGATCGTGTTTGTAAAATGGCTTTGGGCAACTAAGTGACTTTTAAATGTTGTTTACTGCAAAACTTAACCCCTATTATTATCCCCTTGTATCCCCTTGCATTAATCATGCATCTCCGGTGTGACTTGTTGAGTACTGTGGTTGTACTCATTCTTGCTCAATCTTTCCCCCCTTCAGTAAGAGAAGCTTTGGAGAAGAAGTCTTAGGTGGAGTCCTGGCTTATACCCCAGTTGAGCGCCTGTGAAGATGGAGCCGTAGGCCCGCTAGTCCGCTGCTGTTTATTTTTGATTGTCAGGCCTGAAGTGCCTTTGTAATAATGTAAATATTATCGATATAATAAAGATGTGCCTTTTGTATCATGTTTGTTTGGTGTACCCCGGCTTTTCCTGGGACGGGGATTAATACACTAGCGTTCGGGAAAAGGCAATTTTCTCGGTCGCGACAAGAAGCTCGTGATGCGATCTAGGATAATGTAAGATTATTTTTGGAAAAAAAAACACAAAGTGATGCGATCTAGGCACAGGCTGTGATATGTTCTTATCTAAGAATTTATTTGCCCTGAGACTAGGCTTTTAGGCAGCAAATTATTTGCTCATCACTTAGAGGTCTACATCTTCTCATGATTACCTTCGAGGTGTATATCTAAATTTCATATAAATGGACAAATTGACATATGGCAATCAAGTCACTTATTCCTACTTGTATGAAAATAATATATTGTAAGAAGTTAAACTGCCCATTATCCTATACCTTAATTTTGTTGTAAAAAATATCTTACATTCACTATTTTCTATATTTACAACACCACATATTATTCAATTTACAACAATAAATTAATCCTATATATGATTTCTTATGTACGAAAATGTATTATATAGGCCCTGTTTAGTTCCCAAAAAACTTTTCGCAAAAACATCACATCGAATCTTTGGACACATGTATAAAGCATTAAATATAGACAAAAAGAAAAACCAATTGCATGTAAATCACGAAACGAATCTTTTGGGCCTAAGTAGTCCATGATTACCATAGGTGCTACAGAAACCCACATGTGCTAATGATGGCTTAATTAGGCTCAAAAGATTCATCTCGCAGTTTCTTAGCGAGTTATGAAATTAGTTTTTTTATTCGTGTCCGAAAACCCGTTCTGACATCTGGTCAAACGTCCGATGTGACACCCAAAAATTTTCATTTCACCAAATAAACAAGCCCATAGTCAATAAATTTGACTGAACTTATGTCCTTGATGCAATCAATGCACCTAATCCACAAGCCCCTGTTCCAGAGGCAACAAAATACAAAACCTTGTTCTTTGTAAGGCACTATCTTTATTCAGATCTGAAGAATAAAAGTAAGATGGAAGAGGATTCTAGAAATCTTTAGGTTGCACTCCAAGAGCGATGCGATCAACAAGAAGCCATAATTCTCCCAGAAGCACGACACGAGTGGTCTCCACTTCGTCTTATGGACTTCAAATTATTTGCTCATCACTTAGAGGTCTACATTGTAGGATCGAAACACATTAACTAAGCCAACTAGAGAGGGGTGAATGGTTGGTATGTCCAAAAACCAAAAACTTTTAGCGGAAATAAAAGTTACCCTCAATTCGATGTAGATCGGTTTGACCGATGTTGTCCAGCCGGTCTGACCGTGCCTATGCCGTCGGTCTGACCGGTGTAGATCGATCGGTCCGACGCCGATCTGACCGCAGGTCACTCGCCGGTCTGACCGCCGCGATGCCGCCGGTCTGACCGCCGGTGTGTTGCCGGTTAGACCGCCGAAACCCTATGAAACACAAATCGAAGAACTCTTAAAGTGGATGACGACTTTATTGATTCTCTCTGTGTTTACAAAGTGCACCAATAGCACTCCTTACAAAAATTTTGACTAAACTCGAAACCCTAACTCAACTCTCAACACAATTGCTCTCAAAAACGATACCGGGAAGCCTCACGCTCCCCCTCTATTTATACCCAAGGTAGGCAGTCTAAAGCCACGAACCAAACTCATACTAGAAGTCCTAATCACCATAAGAAACCCTCTAGTACAAAATACAAACTTTACATAACCAATCATACCAAATTTGGACTCCTTCCAAATTCGACTCCGTATCCCATACGCACATAGTACCTCCATTGTACGCCATATAGAATCTTCACCAACCACGTGTATTGAACTCTAGCCTTAGTATCCCGCATGATCTCTGACCACCACGGACGTCGTCTTATCCTCAAGCCGACTCCCGGTCCATCACCGCAAATACTCTCCCGGCATCCCAAGTCATCTACACATAAAACAAACAAAGAAACCATATTCCGAGACCAAGCTATCCCCAACTTAACTCATTAGTAGCAAACAACAGTATTACACACGCATAGTATCCATCTAGAAGTCATAACAATGAAACAATCACGGATATCCAAACAAACAACCCGAAACCGAAACCGACATAGAGTCGACCGGTCAGACCGCGGGCTGGCCGGTCTGACCGCTCGATCACCGCCGATCTGACCGGCAACCCGTGCCCGATTTGACCGGACCCAAATCAGCAGCACCTGTAGATCACCTGTGAAATTCCAATCATCTCCAAAACCACTTCGTGAATAAATTCCAAATATCAAAACCAATAATCTCCAATGCCAATTGTTCATCACAGAATAATAATCAAAAACACCTTTGATTTTACAATCTCCTCCTTGATGAACACATTGGCAAACCCATCAAAAATGTTTTGGTGTTTAGAAAAATAAAACAAAAGTGGTAAAAAGTACACTTCGTACAAACATACACATCGTACTCAAAAAATCCAAAAGAAAACTTCTTTCACTTTTGAAAAGAAAGAAATTTCAATTGAAAAAAAACAACATGCTCTTCTCAACTCATTTGCTTCTCCAAAAATTTTCACTTGCTTCTCCTCCTTTTGACAATGATTTCATCAAGCATAGGAATTATGTTCATTAATATATAAGAGCTTAGCATACATATAGCATATCAAGTCATGTGTTGCAATAAAAAGAAGATGAACCCATCTATAATATAACAAGCATGCATTAAAGTACCCCATCATGAACCAAAGATTTTACAATTAAGCTTGAATCAACAATCAAAATTCATGATATCATATGATTTATAATGCAACATTTTAACAAGCACATTGGTTGAAAAATAAACACTAAACATATATACCTATTGCATTTATCACTCTTTCTCAAATTAGCTTTTGCACAAAACAAGCAAGATAATTTTTATTTTTTTTCTTTTTCTTGAGCCTTTTTGCTCTTTTTTTATTCCGGGTACGTCCCTGTCGTCAATACTGTTTCTAGTGATTCGGCACCCATTATTTTGCTCACATCGAATACGTCCTTGTCGTCAAGACTGTTTCCAATGATTCGGTATTCATTTTTTTCATCTCTTTTCACAATGAGCAATTAAAGCTATTTGAGGAATAACAATTCAATAAAGCATATATATAGAGTATTTATAAATCAAACCATATGCTAGCATCAACATTGCATATTTTCTTAATTCAAGTATAGAATTTAAGTGTCATGCATCATCTCCCTTAAAAGAAAAATCTAAGTCTCATAAAAAGACTAGAATACATACGAGCTATGCTAGAGACAAATAAACCTTCAAAATATTGCTAGCGTGCACAAGAAAATACCATATGCATAAACAAAGCTCTCTTTTATCAATTTTCTCACTGTCATATTTTTGCTTGATTAAAAATATGAGGTGCAAAACTCCCCCTCAAACCATGCCAAAAGGATGAATTATTCCCAATTCACCACGAAGAAAAGCAAAACGGTTAGAATCTAAAGGTTTAGTGAAAATATCAGCAAGTTATAACTTTGTGTCAAAAACTGTATTTCAACATCTCCCTTTTCAACATGATTTCTCAAAAAGTGAAAGCGAATATCAATATGCTTTGTGCGTGAGTGTTGAACAGGATTCATAGCAATGTTAATAGCACTTGTATTGTCACAAAAGAGAGGTACTTTCTCAAAATTAAGACCATAATCATTCAAAGTTGATAAAAGCCAAAGAATCTGTGAACAACAACTAGCAGCAACAACATATTCAGATTCAACAGTTGATTGAGCAACACTAGATTGTTTCCTAGAAGACCATGCAATCAATGAAGTACCAAGAAAATGACATGTTCCACTAGTACTTTTCCTATCAATTCTACAACCGCCAAAATCAGCATCGGAATATCCACTTAAGCATATAGAAGATGAAGTAGAATACCAAATTCCAAACTCAAGTGTATGATTCAAATACCTCATTATTCGCTTGACCGTTTGATGATGTGAAGCATAAGGAGAAGCTTGAAAGCGTGCACACAAACACACAGCAAATTGTATGTCTGGCCTAGAAGCAGTTAGATACAACAAAGATCCAATCATACTTCTATACTCCTTTTGATCAACAACTTCACCATCTTCATCAGGATAACCAAAGATGATATCATCCACATAAATCTGAACGAACAGTTGATTATCACCATGCTTAAGAACAAAAAGCGTTTTGTCAACCTTTCCCATTGTAAAACCTTTCGCAAGCAAAAAGTTGTTAGCCTATCATACCATGCCCTAGGAGCTTGTTTCAAACCATACAAAGCTTTAGACAATTTAAAAACATGGTTGGGAAAATCAGGATTTTCAAAACCTGGTGGTTGTTTGACATAAACTTCCTCCTGTATAAAACCATTTAGAAAAGCACTTTTCACATCCATTTGATACAATTTAAAACCTTTTGAAGTAGCAAAAGCCAACAAAAGTCTAATTGCCTCAATTCTAGCAACAGGAGCAAAAGTTTCACCAAAATCCAAACCCTCCACCTGAGTAAAACCTTGAGCAACAAGTCTAGCTTTATTTCTCACAATCAAACCATCCTCATTTTGTTTATTTTTGAAAACCCACTTGGTTCCAATAATATTATGCCTAGAAGGTGGTTCAACTAAAGTCCAAACTTTGTTTCTCTCAAAATTTTCAAGTTCTTCATGCATGGTGTTAATCCACGATTCATCAGTTAATGCATGTGACACATCTTTGGGTTCAAAAGAAGCAACAAATGCAGAATTTGCACAAACATCTTGAGTCGTTACCTTAGACCTTGTAGTCCGTTCACCTATATTACCAATGATTTATTCCGGCGGATGTCGTCGTTGAATATGCAAAGGAGCAGCGACTTCTGAAGTTGATTCACGTCCTGTATCAGTACTGGTCAAAGTAGTAATCTCCGAAGGTCCATCTCGATCAGCATCAATAGTACCGGAACCCGACGAGCCTGACAGGTCTGACCGCACCTCCTGTGTCGGTCTGACCGACGGCGTGCCGGCGGTCTGACCGGCCGAGCCGACCTCGTTGTCGTTGTTGTCGTTGTCGCTGTTGTCGTTGTCGCTCTCGTCTTCAAAAATATGACCATCCCCCCTGAACCTGTGACAATGTACCTGCAATATCGGGTCTAGTACCTGGACTAGCCTCATCAAAAGAAACTTCGCAAGTCTCAACAATTTTGTTAGTCCCCAAAATAAGTACACGATAGCCACGAGTATGTGCGGGGTAACCAAGAAACAATCCATCGGTAGAACGTGCCTCAAACTTATCCAAATTTCCAGATTTCAAGACAAAGCATTTGCAACCAAAAACACGCAAATGTGAAACTTTGGGTTGGCGTCCAAATCGAAGTTCATAAGAAATTTTTCCAAGTTTTGATATCAAGGAAACCCGATTTGAAATATAGCATGCGGTGTTAATCGCCTCAGCCCAAAATTTTCTAGGAGTTTTATATTCATCCAACATCGTTCTAGCCATCTCAACCAAAACACGGTTTTTCCTTTCAACAACACCATTTTGTTGCGGAACACAAGGAGAAGAAAATTAATGTTCAAGACCTCTTTCGTTGCAAAATTGTTCAAATGAAGCATTTTTAAATTCACCACCATTATCACTTCGAATTCTTTTCAATGAACCAGGAAATTCAAGATCCAATCGAAGAAACAAACCATGAAAGTGTTGAAAAGCTTCGTCCTTAGTTGCCATAAAGAAAACCCAAGAATATCGAGAAAAATCGTCAATAATAACCAACACATACCACTTTCCTCCAACAGATTGTACTCTAGCTGGACCAACAGTGTCCATATGTAATAGCTGTCCCGGTGCATCCGTCAGCACAGAAACAATAGGAGCATGTGAAGAAGCAACCATCTTAGCATGACGACATGGTGTACAAACCAAATCAAGATCTTTCTTAAGTTTAGGAAAACCACGAAAAAGATCCAAACCACTTAACCTAGTGAGATGATCAAAACCAACATGTCCAAGTCTACGATGCCAAAACATCTCCAAACCACTTAACCTAGTGAGATGATCAAAACCAACATGTCCAAGTCTACGATGCCAAAACATCACATCTTTATCAAACTTAGCAACCAAACATGTTATCACAGGTAAAACAGGATTATCAAAATCAGCTTTAAACACTCTTCCATAGCGAGAAATATTCAACACAGAATCACCACAAGAATCAAAAACTTTACTTCCAGTTTTCTTAAAGTGGACCTCAAAATCTTAATCAACAATTTGTGAAACTGAAAGCAAATTATACTGAAACCAAAGCTACATTCTTCAATTCAAATTTCTCATTTACCTTAACCAAACCTGTAGCGAGAATGGCACTTGTAGAAGCACCACCAAAGCTAATCGATTCAGTCTTCGATGCCATTTTGAGGGAGGAGAACCAATTTTTATCACCGGTCATGTGCCGCGAACAACCGGAATCCACGATCCACACGTTCTCCTTCCGCGCCACCAAAGCCTACACACAAGTAGAAGTCGAAGCCTCAGTACTGGGGTTAGATGATAACAGAAATTTAGGAATCCAGTACTGAGACACACGACCAGTAGATCCAATAGGCATATATCCACGTGCAAAAACAGTTTGAGAATTTTCCGAAAAATCTCTTCGAGACCGGTCTGACCGAGAGGGTACTGCCGGTCTGACCGGAGGCCGGTCTGACCCCCGCTCAGTAGCCGGTCTGACCGGTTTCCTCGAGGGAGAACCAGATTTTTGCCACTTTGATTTTGCAAAAGCAATTTATCCCTCATTTTTCTGTTTATGAGCCAGTCTGAAACAAAAACCAACAATATGTCCATCTTTGCCACAAAAAGAACAAGTATATTTTTCACCATGATTAGACACATTAATAGAATCAGATGACTTAGCAACACAAGCAACAACAGAAGATTTTGCATGCACAACATTGGATTTTGAAGATGATGCATTCAAGGTAGACATGATACAAGCAGATTTAAACACAGTTTTATTAGTATCAGGTTTAACCAAAATCTCACCACTCCTAGCACCAACACCTAACACAACAGGAGGATGTCTAGTATGATGAGCATAAGGATTAAAACCTAAGCCACGGTTATGTGTGCTAACTTTAGATTGATCTAAAATCATGTTGAGGTTCTTTTTACCATCAGAAAATCTTTGCAAAAAAGAATTTTTCAAATAAGAAACCTCCTTTTCCAAATTAGCACAATTTTCACAATCTACCATGACACCTTTGCTTTTACGACATTTTGGGCAAGAAAGCACTTCATTGGTTTTCACAACATCTTCTATATACTCAACACGACCTAAAGCATCTTTTAATTTCATCTTATTCAAAGTACATGTTAAGCAATCCAAAATATCATGAGGTTGTTTTAACTTTTTAGCACAAATCATATTAAACATCAAACTAGCATGAAAAGCAATTTGATATTTTTGCAACAACTTTTAGTTAAAAACAACTCATCCAAAGTGCGTGTGTGCAAGGCAAAACTAAGAGCTAGAGAAGATCTATTTTTCAAATCATGTGCAGCATTTATATCTCTAATTTTTGAAATCTCATTCATTAAAACCTCACAATTTGTGCAATCATCATCATTAGGAATAAGAGATTTTAATCTAGCAATTTCAGAATTAAGAGATTCAATGATAAACTCCTGTTTTCTATACATCTTCTCACACTTCTTATTTTTCTCACTTAAAATAAGAATAGCATCCTCAAAAGTACGTACCTCATGATCTTCACACTCTGAATCCGATTCACCACGCGCCATGAAGCAAACACCGGAGATGTTCTTTCCCTTATCTTCATCTCCACTCTCACCATCTACATCGCTTAGTGGTTCAAACGCGGCGTAGCCTTCTTGAGATTCTCTTTGATCTTCCTCCCTTTGAATGTACCCTTTGGCTTGTTGTCGTTGGTCTTCTCATCACCATTATCTTCCTTCCTCGCTCTCCCAAGCTTAGGACATCGTGAACGAAAGTGATCCGTAGAACCACATTCAAAGCAACGATTTGGTCCACCCCTTTTCCTGTACCTAACATTAGTCACAGCTCGAGAAAGTCTGTTAGATAACAAAACCAAGTCCTCCTCCTCGAACTGTTCGAGTTGATCATCGGACATGGCATTAAACAAAGCAAATGCGGAGGACTTCGATGAAGAAGAATCAACATCCAAAGAAGTTGAGGATGAAACCAAAGCACTCGACTTAGAATTAACTTTACGAGAAAGAACGTTCATCTCATGTGTTTTCAATTTTGTGTAAAGCGAATTCAAAGTCAAAGTAGATATATTAACTGACTCCTGAATAGATGTAACTTTCATCTCCCAAATAGACATGTCAAGACCATTCAAAAACTGGTGAGAAATCTCAGATTGTGGATAATTAGCATCATAAGAAGAATCAACAGATCTAAGACACTCAAAATTTTGTTGAACCTAGAAAGATAGTCATCCAAAGCTTCTTCAGGTTTCATCTCAAATTTAATGTACTCCTTTTTGAAAAGATCTCGATGAAGTTCTTTAATGTTATTTGTTCGTTGATGAAAATTACTCAAAGCAATCCAAATCTTATGGGCAGTTTGAAGATGAGAAACACGATCATAATCCGAACGAGAAATCCCACTCAAAAGAATATTGCGAGCTTTGCAATTTTGTTCAAATTCAGTTTTTAAAGCAGCAGTATTAATTTCTTCAGGAATCACACAAGGATGAGAAACTTTTCTCCAAATATCATAATCTTCAGCCATGATGTAAGATTGCATCCTACTACACCAATGAGAAAAATCCGTTCCATCGAAAACATGAGGCTTAGTTGAAAACCTAATAGCCATGGCAAAAACTCTAGATCGGTTAAAATCCAAAGAAGAAAACAAGGCTCTGATACCACTTGTAGGATCGAAACACAATAACTAAGCCAACCAGAGGGGGGGTGAATGGTTGGTATGCCCAAAAACCAAAAACTTTTAGCGGAAATAAAAGTTACCCTCAATTCGATGTAGATCAGTCTGACCGATGTTGTCCAGCCGGTCTGACCGGTGTAGATCGATCGGTCCGACCGCCCTGAGATCGCCTCTGCTCCCTATCGCCGACGCCGGTCAGACCGCAGGTCACCCGCCAGTCTGACCGCTGCGATGCCACCGGTCTGACTGCCGGTGAAACACAAATCGAAGAACTCTCTGTGTTTACAAAGTGCACCAATAGCACTCCTTACAAAAATTTCGACTAAACTCGAAACCCTAACTCAACTCTCAACACAACTGCTCTCAAAAACGATACCGAGAAGCCTCACGCTCCCCCCTATTTATACCCAAGGTAGGCAGCCTATTGCCACGATCCAAACTCATACTAGAAATCCTAATCACCATAGGAAACCCTCTAGTACAAAAAACAAACTTTACATATCCAATCATACCAAATTTAGACTCTTTCCAAATTCGACTCCGCATCCCATACGCACACAATACCTCCATCGTATGCCATATGGAATCTTCACCAACCATGTGTATTGAACTCTAGCCTTAGTATCCCGCATGATCTCTGACCACCACGGACGTCGTCTTATCCCCAAGCTGACTCCCGGTCCATCACCGCAAATACTCTCTCGGCATCCCGAGTCACCTACACATAAAACAAATAAAGAAACCATATTCCGAGACCAAGCTATCCTCAACTTGACTCATTAGTGGCAAACAACAGTATTACATACGCATAGTATCCATCTAGAAGTCATAACAATGAAACAATCACGGATATCCAAACAAACAATCCGAAACTGAAACCGACATAGAGTCGGCTGGTCAGACCGGCTGGCCGGTCTGACCGCTCGATCACCGCCGGTCTGACCGGCAACCCGTGCCCGGTCTGACTGGACCCAAATCAGCAGCACCTGTAGATCACCTGTGAAATTCCAATCATCTCCAAAACCACTTCGTGAATAAATTCCAAATATAAAAACCAATAATCTCCAATGCCAATTGTTCATCACAAAATAATAATCAAAGACACCTTTGATTTTACAGTTTATGCAATCAACCTATGGATGATGCAGAAATGATGATTAGAAAGACTTAACAATGAGCCATCAACTGCGCCCTGTGGGCGCGACACTTCTGCCTGAAGATCACTTCAATGTTCAGAATAATAACAAAAAGTTTGATGGCGAGAAATTCAAGGGAAGATGGAAGAAGCAGAATTACTAGAAGAACTAGGGTCCTAAGAGCAAGTTTAATAGGATAGCCTACTACTAGCTCCAAATCATCTATAGCTAATGTAATAGCCAATTCATACAATAGTTGCTTACTATACTATTAATACTTGGTCCCACCTGTCATACACACATTACGTCTTGGAGTCCGTGCTACAGCTGGCTACAGGTCTGTAGCCCGCTACTATTCTCTCTCCTCATTTATCTCTTTAAAATATATATGTTTATAGCTGACTTATAGCCTGCTATTGTACCTGCTCTTAGGGTGTGTTTAGTTCTTTGGGTGAAATTTTTGACGTATACAAACACACATTTAAAGTATTAAACGTTGACTAATAAAAAAACAAATTACAGATTCTGCCTGTAAACTGCGAGACAAATCTTTTGAGCCTACTTAAACCATCATTAGCACATGTAGGTTACTGTAGCACTTATGGCTAATCATGGCCTAATTAGGTTCAAAAAATTCGTCTCGCAATTTTACAGGCGAACTGTGCAATTGGTTTTTTTCGTCCACATTTAATACTCTATGCATATGTCCAAACATTCGATATGACGTTTTTGACCAAAATTTTTTAGGATCTTGTTAAGGCCTTATACCAAAAATCTGTTGGCAAAAAGTTCATGGGGACAAGTTTGAAGCGGTAGTTTCCAATTTAATGGCATAAGGTTTTAGCTTTTCTTAATAATTGGACACATTTCTAAATAAGGGTGTGTTTAGGGGCTGTTTGGGATGGTCGGCTTTTATGCTTTTGTGAGAGGGACTAAAATAAGTCCCTCCCATCCAAACACCACCTTAGTTCCACGCCATAATTAAAAGTTTGACTAAAATTGAAAGTTTGAGGAAAAAAGTTGGAAGTTTATGTGTGTAGAAAAATTTTGATGTGATGGAAAAGTTGAAAGTTTGAAGAAAAAATTGGGAACTAAACCAGGCCTAAGCTAGGAATGGCTATGTACTAGTACTACTTTCACAAGCGTGTTTAGGGTGTGTTTAGTTCACGTTAAAATTGAAATTGATTGAAATTGGAAACGATGTGACGGAAAAGTTGAAAGTTTTGATATGATGAAAAAATTAGAAGTTTGAAGAAAAAGTTGGGAACTCATGCATGCACTCGCTAGTACATCATTGCTATACGCATTGAAGAATTGATTTTTGAAGGGGAACGTGCTGACCAATAGCTGCTTCTCACACAAGACGAGGGCGAGCACTGGCGTGTTCCGCAGGAGGGCGCAACGGCTGTGTCTGTGTGTTGAATTGAATTGTCTTGGTTGTTCTGTATTACACCGTATATTTTCTCACTGCCTCTATACCCTTGTTTAGATTCCAACTTTTTTTCTTTAAACTATCAATTTTTCCGTAACATCGAACTTTCCTATATGCATAAACTTCTAACTTTTCCATTATATCGTTTTAATTTCTTCAAACTTTTAATTTTGGTGTGAAACTAAACACAGTCTATTATGCAACGCCGAGAGAGAGAGAGAGAGGGGAGGAAATGCAAGTCCAATGGGAGCACCAACAGGCACCAGAGGGAGAGACAACCACGTTCCCCTCGATCTCTTCGTGCAGCAGCGTGCGCATGAATGCGTGAATGCGTGATACGGAGTTAAGAGCAAGTTCAATAGTATAGTCAACTACTAGCTCCAATTTATCTATAGCCAATCTAATAGCTCGTTCATACAATAGTTACATACTACACTATTAATACCTGGTCCCACCTGTCATACAAACATTGCGTCTTGGAGTTTATGGTACAGCTGGCTATAAATCTGTAACCCGCTACTCTTCTCTCTCCTTATTTATCTTCTTAAAATATGTTTACAGCTGGCTTATAGCCTGTTATTGTACCTGCTCTAAGAGGATCTCTGGCTGCACTGCGCAGGCCTTCCTCCCTCTGTCTCTCCCTCTCTCTCTCTCCAAAAAGTCAGAAACTCCTGTAGAGCGTTCAATGCTTTTTCAGACAACCAGACGGCCAATGTGATGATATGCACTGTTTTCTTTAGGTGGCAACGTAAACATGACGGAACTGCATGTAAATTTTTTTTTATGTATATGCACACACGTATAAAGAATTAAACGAAGACTAATAATAAAACAAATTATAGATTCCGCATGTAAACTGTGAGACGAATTTATTAAGTCTAATTAATCCATCATTAGCAAATGTTTACTGTAGCATAACATTGTCAAATCATGGTGCAATTAGGCTCAAAAGATTCGTCTCGCAATTTACATGCAAACAACGCAATTGGTTTATTTTTTTATCCATATTTAATACTCCATACATATGTCCAAACATTTGATGTGACATTTTTTACTAAAATTTTTTGAAATCTAAATAAGGTCTAAAAAAATTATTTAAAGTACGTCTACCTTTTTTTTCCCTTTCACAGAACCATACCTGAGATGAGATAGGGCATGCTAGCGTGTTTTAGGAGTTTCTCTTATTTCATCCATTTAACAAATTGTTAAATTCCACAGACTTGTTTGTCTTAGGGTGTGTTTAGTTCCTGAAAAAAGTTGGAAGTTTGAAGAAAGTTGAAAGTTTGAAAAAAAAGTTGAAAGTTTATATGTGTAGGAAAGTTTTTAATGTGATATGATGTGATGGAAAGTTGGGAATAGGGGAAACTAAACACGACCTTATATGAAAAAGAGCACAGCTCCTGCCTAGTATATATGTTCAAAAAAGAGAGCCAGACCTCTTCTCCGTTTCACAATTATTCTCTCCGTCCCATAATATAAGGGATTTTAACTTTTTGCTTGCATTGTTTGACCATTCGTCTTATTAAAAAAATTGAAAGTATTATTTATTTTATTTGTGACTTACTTTATTATTCAAAGTACTTTAAGCACAACTTTTCGTTCTATATATTTGCACAATTTTTTTTGAATAGGACGACTTTTCGTTTTATATATTTGCACAAATTTTTTGAATAGGACGAGTGGTCAAACAATGTAAGCAAAAAGTTAAAATCGCTTATATAACGGGACGGAGGGAGTATAAGTCACGTAGAACGACATTTTATATTTCGGTTCCACATAATAACATTCTATTGGCATTAAAAATGTACACATTCGTTTAAAAAAAAATGAGTTTTACAACACAACACTTTGAAGAATATTTCGGAAGCAAGAAAATGTTCTGTTCTTGTGAAACGGAAGCAATAAATATCTGAAAAAACGGAAGCAAGAAAGTATAGTTTTTCTATTATCGCTTAGATTTACCGTCGCAAGTTTTTAGAGAGAGAGAGAGAGAGCAAACGCGCGGGGTTCGTTTTGGACGTAGCACTGTAGCAGAGCATATAGCACAACAGCATTTCACTCCGCACTACTAATTACTTCAGGTTCAATTCTTTATTATCCTAAAACTCAAATATGTCTTTTTAGGATATGTGAGGAACACATGTCGATCAGGATGCGTGAACTGTAGTCTGTCACGAGATGAAAAACGTGACCAGCAAATTCCTCCCAATAGTCACCAAAAAGATCACGTTAAAACAAATATATCCAACAAAGCCTTTGCGCTCATGCTTTTGTTTCGGCGCGTGTTTGCCAGCAGCAGGTATGGTCGTAGGCGAAATTTGAACTCCAGCAGCTGTAAAATCCGCTGTGTTCGGATGCAGGGAGTTGGGAACGACTAAACTCCTCGCACGGAAAATAGAGCGGTCCATTAGCGCATGATTAATTAAGTATTCCCTCCATCTATCTAACTTGCTCGTATTACTTTTTGCATCAAGACCAAGAAGAGCACTAACTTCTCTCTGATTCATATAATCTCATCTAGTACTTTTAAGAAAAGCATATCGATTATACCGTTGCGTCGCTTCGACCTCCCTGCCTTCGGCTTGCCGCTCGTGTGATGGCGATCCCTTGGCGTGGGCCCTTGAAACTGCATGCATGCATGCATGGGATGCTAAGGCCATTCACAATGCGTCACGGGCTAAGAACGAATTTGTGATGCCACATAGGACCAAGCTCCTTAAAAGCAACTCACCTCACAATGCAACTCCCACTCCCACCCACCTTTTATGGGTCCCACTCCCACACACTTTTCACCTCCCCCTCTCTCTCTCTCCACATTATCCCCCCACCGGCGGAGCAGCAACCGAGGCGTCGCCCTCTCGGCGCCGCCGCCGCTGCACACCACCTATTCGTCCGCCGTCGTCAGCCACAAAGACGCCGGCACCTCTCTCCCTCCCCCCTTCCGCTGAGCTCGCCGGCGTCAAGCGAGACGGCGTGGAGCTCACCGGCATGGATCTGGCGGAGCTCGCTGGGGTGTAGCGGGACGGCGGGAGCTCGCCCTCTCCGGCGGCGCGGAGCTAACGGAGCTCACCGGCGTGGAGCTCGGCGGCGCGGAGAGGAGGATGGCGACGAGGTCGGCGGCGCGAAGAGGAGGACGGCGACGAGCTTGGCGGCGCGACGAGGAGGGTGGCGACGGCGCCAGCGAAGCGGAAGGCGGCCGAGGAAACCGGCGGCAGCACGCTCGGACGAGCTCCCCAGATCCGGTGTGTTTCGGCTCGTCGGGCGCGATGGAGGCGACGCCTTGGTCTTCCACAGCGGAGCGGCGGATAGGCTGGCCGGCCGGGCAGCGCGCCGATGCTCGGATCTCGCCGTCTCCCCCTTCTCCGGCCTCCGCGCCGTGGCCGAGCGGTGACGGCATCGGGCGACTACGCGGCGGCGACGGCTGTGGCGGGCGTCCGCGTCGGGTGGTGGCGGGCGTCCGCGTCGCGGTCTGCGCGGTGGCGGCGTCGGGCGGTGCTTCTACTGCTTTTCCCAGTGCTCCCTCTCTCCTCTTCCCAGCTTTTCACAAGATTTTTAGCCCAAGAACAGGTGACCAACTTAGGCAACTCGTTCTTCACTTGGTTACACATTTGGATGACATCGCACCGAATATGCTCTTTCTTCCTCCTAGGCTGAATGCCAAGTAGGTGCATTGTAAATGCCCTAATGAAGCGAACGAAGGGCTGTTGGCGTGGAGAATTTAATGCAGCCGCAGAAGCGAAGGGTTGCAGATTACTCTTTCGAGGCTCATGTAGAAGACGTACAACTCTTTTTGGAAAAACTGAAAAACGTAACATGAGCAACTCAAGTGGATGGAGGGAGCATTTGCTATTTTTTTTAAAAAAAATGGATCAATAAGATTACTTTTTTTTTAAAAAAAATACATCATTTAATAGTTTGAAAAACATGCGTGCGGAAAAAGAGAAGGGTGAGTTGGGAACTCTAGGTTCCGAACAAACCCAATTATTATATGCTTTTCTATAAAAGCCTGGAGATTCTTTTTTTTTAAAAAAATTACATATAGTTTGTGTTTAATTCCACGTCAAAATTGAAAGTTTGAAGAAAAAAGTTGAAAGTTTATATGTGTAGGAAAATTTTGATGTGATGGAAAAGTTGAAAGTTTGAAGAAAAAGTTAGAAACTAAACAATGCCATAGTTTAACAAACAAGACTTGGCACCCGGTGAACACGCGTTGGGGGCCGCCCGCATGGTACGACTGCTATGACAATTGACGAGGTGTGCGTCCCCTGGCCCACTGACAAGTTTTTCGGCTTTTGGCTGTGTTTAGATCCAAAGTTTGGATCCAAACTTCAGTCCTTTTCCATCATATCAATCTGTCATACATACACAATTTTTTAGTCACATCATCTCCAATTTCAACAAAAATTCAAACTTTGCGCTGAACTAAACACAGCCATTTGTGTTGTTGGCTGGCACGCAACGAGACCTGCCCCAGTCCCACCACGTACGACTAGCCGGCCGTTTCACATTGCATCCACCTTGACATTGAACTTGATGGGTTGACTAGTGGGATAGTACGACGCAACAACAACGGGTTAGATCGGAGGAGACCTAGAATCGGACGCCCGATCCAAACTGGTAAAAATCGGACGCTGACGTCAGCATGCGTGCAAAAACCACTTTAAACTAATTTTTCTCTTAAATTATTTATCCAAATCATCATTCGATTGCACCATTAAATTCGTTGCAATTAAATCATCAAAACAAGACCACACATGGATATATTTCGACGAAATTTTTTTAGCTTATTATTGAATTATTTTTAAATGTTACACAATGTTCCACCAAACATATCGAAAATGTTTCAATCGTTTAAATCGGACATATTTCACCTTATATAAAAATAATGTTTCAGCAAATAGCGAAAGAATATTTCAGTTCACTGCAACATTAGATCTATACATAGTGAAACATTGTGTATACATAGTGAAACATTGTGAGTACACTAGGTGAAACATTTTTGGTGGAACAAAAAATAAAACTAATTCTCTTAATAGAGGGTTTCCAAAATATATGTGTAATTTGTTGCAATAGAGTATTTCAATTCACTACAACATTAGATATACATAGTGAAACATTGTGAGTGCACTAGATGAAATATTTTTGGTGGAACAAAAAATAAACCAAATTCCCTTAATAGAGAGTTTCCAAAATATGTGGATGATTTATTGCAATGGAGTTGTGTGTGTGGACAAATGGCAGATGGGGACAGGGACACGCAGGTGGGGAGGGACGCACGCGTCTTTGGAGGGAGGGAGCGCCCGATTTCGGGCGCTCCCCCCGGGCGACCAGCGGAGTACCCTGCCCAAGTGCCTAAGCATTGTGCGTTACATTACGCGAAGTCCAAACGTCTAGCTTGGCAGCCCTCGTCTCGCCGCCTTGCGACATTTCGTTTTTAACTTTGGCTTCGCCTGCACCAAGCTGCCAATAACGGCGGGCAGGCACAGGCAGGTGGCGCGGCCATGATGGAGGGTAACAACGTCACCATCAACAGCAGCGGCCATGCAAGCATCACAGTGGACTCTCCACCTCCTGATGTTTCTCCTCCAAGTCAAACCAATTTAAGCAAACCCTACTTTCCTAATCTATATCCCTAAACTATTTTCGGTTTAATTTCTTGTCTCATAATATCATGGAATTTTGTATGAAACTAGGCCAAACTCTTACAGTATACCAAGGCAAAACCTAAAAGAAAGACAGTTTATTCTTTCTATTAGAAGGCATGTGTGGAAGGGCAAGATTTCTTTCTATATTGAGAGAGAGAGATTGCGACGAAGGTCATGACCAATTTGATTATTGATGATTCCAATATGTTAAAGAATCATGTAGTAAAATTTAAATGATGAAGTAAAATATATTGATCACTTTTGTAACTGTTCATTTTTGTGTATTGCAATGGCATAATTAATTATTGTAATCATAGCTAGCTAGTGTATGCCTATGTGGACAATAAAAAATTAAGATTTTTAGAAAAAAGGAGTCTATTTCATTAAGCAAATGAAAGTGTCCTGGCCGCTGCAAATGCATGAAGCCTGAGAATTATTATAATTTTGCTATTTTGGAGACTCCGTCTCCACATAAACACACACAACACAAGCTCTGATAAGGAAGGCAAAGCAAACAATCACTTGGACCCAATCTATTGCTAAACCTCCACCCGTCTCTGCTGAAAACCTCCATGGACAAGGACTCCAAGTGGCGACACGCCGTTTTTATGGAGCTTCTTTCTTCCTCCTTCTGGAGGAGCGTCCATGACCTGATCCAGTGAGTTCCCCTGAAAAGTACCTGCAAAGAAGAATATAAATATGCTTTATCAAAAACCATATCATTTTGGCTTAACCGTATGGCCCTGTACATGGCGCCTGCTGCTACTAAGCATTTTCCTTTTGCCCTCATATCAAAACCATTAAGCCACATTCCAAACATGTGTTGTGTACTTCTTGGTGGTTTCAATCCAACAGTTATTTCCACTATTCTCCATATCTGTTGATGCGAGAAATACACACTAGCCTGGAAGATCTGCTTAACTTCAGTGCAGTTCCAAAATCTTGCTTTTAGGTTAGTGAGCGTGCCAGTTGATTTGATCCTGCAATCAACAAGAAAGAAAGACAAGAAAAACCGCAATTAAATCCATAAACGATAGCCGATCGGCTAGTTGCGATGACATATCATTTATCTTTGAGCCGATGTCATATTGGGATCGATCGGCAGTCATAACTAAATAAGATAAGACTAAATCTACTCGATCGGCTGTAGATATTAATGATATATAATCCTTCTGTCGATGTATATTTAAACCAAGTGATTGGGATAGATCGGTTGCCATGCCGAGACAGTATAAATCACTTAGATCGAAGTATACATTAACACAAAGATTATAAAGGTTTTATAGCATAGCCGATCAGATAGATCTAGCATGTATCGGCTAATACTCCGATACCACTCTATATTAGGATATTAAAACAGGTAGAATATATCAAACAAGAAGCCTAATATATTTTAATGCAATAAGATCTTAATATAAAGGGCGAATTTAACATATCAATCAAGCATATAAGATATAAAACAGTTAAATCAGGTAAGATCGGCTAAAACCCCGGTACTATCTCTCTTGATAATCATAAAACAAGCCAGATATCATAATTATAGATATTACTTAATAGATCGAACTCAACGATGTAGCATTAAGCATAAAGATAAGTATAAAATCTAGGCAAGATGATGAAAACCTATAATAGATGGTAGATACACGATATAATCTAGATTAATAACAACACATAACTCTATCGGTCACTTCTTAACGATAAGAACCAGCCGATAACTAGTTATATAGTGCAACTAACAAAGATTGCAACGTGTATATGATAACTCGACGAATTGCATAAACAGGATTAGAGTGTCATAAAGATGGAAGCACTAATACCGAGAACGCAAGCCGCCATGACAAGTTTACCTCTAGTTGAAGATCGAATCGATGCAGCTCAACCCGAAAGCAAGAACTCGTCGAAATAGAACGAAAGTAAAAGGGTGGCGATGCGCCGAGATTGTATTGAACTGTTGTTAATTGATTACATGGGTTCGGACCATATTTATACCCGAGAAACAAAATATGTCCTTACCGGACACGACTCTTATCTCTAACAAACTCTAAGATACCATAAATCTTTGCGGCAGACTTTTGCCCAAATATATCTCTAAGGAATTTACATAAGATATCCTAATTAATAGATACAATTGCCTATCTGAGAACTTTATCTCTATCATGGCAATCCCTGTGAAGCACATTAACAGATTCTAGAAACAGCCCCGAAGCCACCGCCATCGGAATCGGCTGCATCACCTCTATCGGCTGTGCTCTGTCCGATCCATCTGAGCCGAGGCAGACTCCTGTCGATGCCTTCGCAACCGATGCATACTCTGTTCTTCGAATCCATCTCTTTGCCGAATCCGCCCGATCCCAACGTCGAACCTGGTTCATATCTGTCACACCCTAAAAATCCTAAATATATAAATTGTTGTTTAATTGGAGTTATTAGAAATGATTTTAAAAGCCTAGAAGAAAAGATCTAATTTTAAATAATAAATTCCAATATAAAAGTGGGCTAGATAAAATTTTATTAAATACTTCACTTGATTCTATAGTTACTAGATTTTTCTGGGATTTATTTGAGCCAAGGAAGTATTTTTAATAAATGGAATTGCATTTCATGAATAATTTAAATTGAAAAAGGTTCTAAAAACCATCTTTAGGCTTTGGGCCGAAAGTCGGCCCAAAACTCTCCTTTTCTCTCTCTCTGGCCCAGATCGCCCCGGCCCAGTCCGCCCGCCGAACCGAGCCGCCGCTCGCCCTTTCTCTCGCGCTGACAGGTGGGGCCGACCTGTCAGAGTCGTCTTCCTCCTCGCGCCACCGCAGCCGAGTCCTAGCCGCCCGAGCCGCCGCCGCCTCCTTCCAAATTCGCCCGCCCCTTTCCTGATCCGGTCGAATCAATAGAGGGGAAATGATCCCCGGGATCCCCTCTATCTTTTCTCTTTTGGAATCGTCGCCTAATTTCGTTTGGTAATCGATGGATTCGAGTTCGATTCGGATCGATCTCTCTCCTCTAACCCTAATCTTTCCTTCGCCATCGCCTCTCTTTCTCTTTAATTAAATCAAGTTAATGGCACATGCAGTTTATAGTCCCTTTAATTGTTCTCATTTAAAGTTTATTTATTATTTCTGTGTTATTAGTACTGTACATCTATTACTGTACTAATGGCCCATTTACCAGCAAAGGTTTTACAACATTGTTTTATTTAATCCTGCTGCAATGTAAATGGCCCATTTACCAACAAAGGTTTTACAACATTGTTTTATTTAATCCTGCTGCAATGTAATAAACTTAGCATGTTGATTTTATAACTCTCTTTTCCTTTATTTCTTTTGAAACCTGTTATTCAAAAGTGCAAAAAAAATAGTGATCCTGTTTCCAACTGTTTCAACTTATCTTGCAAAGATTGGTTTACTTTATTTATTTACCTTTTATTTTGATTTTCTAGCTTTATTCAAATTAACCCAAAACTTGTGCTATTAATTGGACAAATGTCTTAACTCCCTACTTTCACTTGTCTTTAGATGCCGCACTTCAAGCCTGAGTACTTGTTCGGTACTGAAGGATTTGTCCGGAAGTTGCGTACGATGTCCTTTGCCATAGGATTTGGGACTGCCCCTTTGTATGCCCAGATTCCTCATGATCGTGATGAAGAGAAGTGCCGTGTCAAAGTCACCTTGAACAGTAATCGTGAAGATATCCCATCGGTGATGTTCGAGGCTGGAGGGGGAAGCTACATTCATGCTTGTCAGGAGGTGGCAAGGATCGCCATTGGAGAGCTCCGCGAAAGCTACAATGATCAGTTGGTCAACACTGAGTATCGCTACCATCCTCGTCAACCCCAGGGAAGTGACCGTGGCAGCTTCCTTGAACCTGCAGGGATTGAGAATGATGCTACCACCAGGCATTTGGTTGAGATGCTGTGGGCCATGGATGAGACCCGCGCTGAGATTGTGTTAGCAGCTCAAGATCGCGAAGACCGGAATCGTGGTATGATTTGCAAGCTGGAGGACAAGGTGGATCGTTTGGAGAAGGAACTAGCCGCGTTGAAGGGATAAGCACCACCACAGAAGGCCAGGGTTCGTCTTACTGCAAGGAAGAGAGCTCTATTTGTTCCTCGCTACCAGTTGGCGCCAAAGGTTCGTGTGGTGGAAAAAGAAGCTGCCTCAGCCCCAGCGGATCCTCCGGTCGTCAACGTAAGTGATGATGAAGGAGAAGAATCGAAGCGCACCCATTCAAAGGTCGAGTGGGGAGCTACTCAAGACGATGGGGACGAGCCAAACGAGCCTTCAATCAACTCCGATGCCCGGAAGACCTAGACGCTTTGTTAAGTCGTTGCCTTAGATCGTTGTGTTAGTTTGCTTGTTTAAGTTTGGTTGTGTGTGTGGGTCTTGCATGTGGTTTACATCATTGGTGGGATGTAAATGCATGCGTTTGTTTGCTTTCGAGTGTTAGGGAGTTAGTAAATTAAGTGGTGAGAGAGTCTTCAGACTTATGTAATAATGAAACTCAGTTAAGATCAATAAAAGCCAAGTTAGTAAAAAAAAAATAATTCCAGGTCCTAAGTAGTTTTTCCCCCTGTTTCTCTTCTTGTGCTCTTGCCTGTGCCAGATGGTGCTTACTCGCAGCAATGGGAATGGCCCCAACAACAACAATGGAGAGAATCCCACGCTTGCCTAAGTCCTGGCTCAACAGGCACAGCTTATGAACATGATGATGCAGCAACTTCAGAACCAGCAGAACCAGGGAAACAACCATGCACCTCCCCAGAACAAGTTAGCAGAATTTCTTCGTGTGAGGCTGCCCACTTTTTCCAGCACTACCAATCCAGTTGAGGTTGGTGATTGGATGCACGCCATAGAAAAGAAGTTGGACCTGCTTCAGTGCACTGATCAAGAGAAAGTCTCCCTTGCTTCACATCAGCTTCATGGCCCTGCCACTGAGTGGTGGGATCACTTCCGTCTCAACAGGACCACTGCGGAACCAATCACTTGGCTTGAGTTCACTACTGCTTTCCGTAAGATGCACATACCATCAGGAGTGGTGTCTCTCAAGAAGGAGTTCAGGGCGCTCACTCAGGGATCTCGCTCTGTCGCTGAATACTTGCATGAATTAAATCGTCTGGCTGGCTATGCTCCGGAAGATGTGCGCACTGATGAAGAGCGCCAAGAGAAGTTCTTGGAAGGACTGAATGATGAGCTCTCTTACCCATTAATGACTGGGGATTATCATGATTTTCAGAAGTTGGTGGATAAGGCCATTCGCCAGGAGGACAAGTATAACCAAATGGAGCAGAAGAAACGCAGGATTGCTCACTTCAAAGCTCAGCAGGGGAATAGTCAGAGGCCGCGTCTTGCTTTGGGACCTCAGGCAGTGTCACAGGGAGGATCTTCATCAGTTGTTCGTCCACAACGTCAGTTCTTCAACAACAATGCTAGCAACAACAACCACAACCAATCTGCACGTCCCGTTACAACTCCAACTCAGCATCAGCCTGCCAAGAGGGAGCAAGGAAACAAGCCAGGAGTGTGCTTCAACTGTGGGGAACCAGGTCATTATTCCGACAAGTGTCCGAAGCCCCGCCGCGTGAAGGTTGTCCCAGCCCAGAACAACTCCTCCGCACCAGTGTCAAAGGCTCATGCCAATCATGTTGCTGCTGCAGAGGCCCAAGGTGCTCCAGATGTGATTTTGGATACGTTCCCTGTTAACTCAGTTCCTGCAACAGTGCTTTTCGATTCTGGTGCTACACATTCCTTTTTATCTATGAGTTTTGCGGGAAATCATGGGATGGAGATAGAAGATCTTAGACGTCCTTTGATGGTTACTACCCCGAGTAACCAAGCACTCTCATCACAACGTAGCCCCTCTGCCAGAATAGAGATTTAAGGAGTACCATTTCTGGCCAACTTTATTTTGTTAGAATCCAAAGACCTTGATGTCATCCTAGGGATGGACTGGTTAGCCAGATATAAAGGTGTGATAGACTGTGCCAATAGAAAAGTAACTTTCACCAGCAATGATGGTCAAGTTGTAACTGTTCATGCATTGCCTTCTGAGCCTTTACGGTCAAGTCCGAACCAAGTAATTTTGGAAGAGATTCCCATAGTACGGGACTACCCAGATGTGTTCCCGGATGATTTACCTGGTATGCCGCCCAAGAGAGATATAGAATTCAGAATAGATCTGGTACCAGGAACAACTCCGATCCATAAGAGACCTTATAGAATGGCAGCCAATGAATTAGCAGAGGTCAAGAGGCAAGTAGATGATTTGCTTCAGAAAGGATACATCAGACCAAGTTCGTCTCCATGGGAAGCTCCAGTTATTTTTGTGGAAAAGAAAGACCATACCCAGAGGATGTGTGTGGACTATCGTGCACTAAATGATGTGACTATCAAGAATAAATACCCTCTGCCTAGGATCGATGATTTGTTTGATCAGCTTAAAGGTGCTACCATTCTCTCCAAGATCGATCTTCGATTAGGGTATCACCAGTTGAGGATCAAAGAGGAAGATATACCTAAGACGGCTTTTACCACTCGGTATGGGTTGTTCGAATGTACTGTTATGTCTTTTGGACTTACCAATGCCCCCGCTTTCTTCATGAGCTTGATGAATAAGGTGTTTGTGGAATACCTGGACAAGTTCATGGTAGTCTTTATTGATGACATTCTTATCTACTCCCGATCCAAAGAAGAGCATGAAGAACATCTTCGTCTTGCACTAGAGAAGCTACGAGAACATCAACTGTATGCCAAGTTTAGCAAATGTGAATTTTGGTTGTCTGAAGTAAAGTTCCTTGGACACGTCATCTCAGCCGGAGGAGTTGCCGTTGATCCTAGTAATGTGGAATCCATAACCAACTGGAAACAACCGAAGACAGTTTCAGAGATTCGCAGTTTCCTGGGTCTCGCAGGTTATTACCGGAGGTTCATAGAGAATTTTTCCAAGATTGCTAAGCCCATGAGACGACTGCTTCAGAAGGATGTGAAGTACAAGTGGTCAGAAGAGTGCGAGCAGAGTTTCCAAGAGTTGAAAAGTCGCTTAATATCAGCACCCATTTTGATTTTGCCTTATCCAAAGAAGGGTTTCCAAGTGTACTGCGACGCATCTCGTCAGTTACCTCCGCATGAGAAGAACTACCCTACTCATGATCTTGAATTAGCTTTAGTGGTTCATGCGTTGAAGATTTGGCGTCATTATCTCTTTGGTACTCGTACGGAGGTGTACACGGATCACAAAAGTTTGAAGTATATCTTTACCCAGCCGGATCTGAACATGAGACAGCGGAGATGGTTGGAATTAATTAAGGGTTATAACATGGGAATTCATTATTACCCAGGAAAGGCTAATGTTGTAGCAGATGCTCTCAGCAGGAAAGGCTATTGCAATGCTACAGAAGGACGAAAGTTGCCATGGGAATTATGCAAGGAATTTGAAAGATTGAATTTGGGAATTGTCAGTAAAGGTTTCATAGCAGCATTAGAAGCAAAGCCCACTCTCATTGACCAGGTTAGAGAAGCTCAAATCAATGATCCTGATATTCAAGAGATCAAGAAGAATATGAGAAGAGGAAAGGCTATCGGATATTTGGAAGATGAGCAAGGAACCGTATGGTTGGGCGAGAGAATATGTGTCCCAGAGAACAAGGAGTTGAAAGATGCAATCCTGAAGGAAGCTCACGACACTTTATACTCCATTCACCCTGGTAGTACCAAGATGTACCAAGATCTCAAGGAGAAATTTTGGTGGGAAAGTATGAAGCGGGAGATAGCAGAGTATGTAGCTGTGTGTGATGTTTGTCAGCGAGTCAAGGCAGAACATCAGAAACCCGCAGGTTTGCTGCAACCATTGAAGATACCGGAGTGGAAGTGGGAGGAAATAGGTATGGTTTTCATCACTGGTCTACCCAGAACGTCATCGGGCCATGACTCTATTTGGGTGATAGTCGATAGGCTTACCAAAGTGGCTCATTTCATCCCGGTGAGGACAACATATTCCGGAAGTCGTTTGGCAGAATTGTATATGGCAAGGATTGTGTGTTTGCATGGCGTTCCTAAGAAAATAGTGTCAGATCGAGGTAGCCAGTTTACTTCAAAGTTTTGGAAGAAGCTCCAGGAAGAGATGGGTTCCAAGCTGAACTTCAGTACCGCTTATCATCCGCAGACTGACAGACAAATTGAAAGGGTAAATCAGATTTTGGAAGACATGTTGAGAGGTTGTGCTTTAGACTTCGGTGGAAGTTGGGATAAGAATCTGCCTTACGCGGAATTCCCGTACAACAACAGTTATCAAGCTAGTCTTCAAATGGCTCCTTATGAAGCACTGTATGGTCGGAAGTGCCGCACTCCGCTTTTGTGGGATCAAACGGGAGAACGTCAGATTTTCGGGACTGCTATTCTGAGGGAAGCAGAAGAGAAGGTAAAGATCATTCAAGAAAGATTGCGTATAGCTCAGTCTCGTCATAAGAGTTATGCTGAGCCGCAGGGATCTAAGTTTTGAGGAAGGGGATCATGTGTACCTTCGTGTCACGCCTCTTCGAGGGGTTCATCGTTTTCACACCAAAGGGAAACTGGCACCGCGTTTTGTGGGACCTTATAAGATTGTCAGTAGAAGAGGTGAGGTTGCCTATCAGTTGGAGTTACCTCAATCCTTGGCAGGTGTTCATAATGTGTTTCATGTGTCACAGTTAAAGAAATGCTTAAGGGTACCCACTGAAGAAGCTAATCTTGAACAGATAGAAATCCAAGAGGATCTGACATATGTTGAGAAACCAATCCGTATCCTGGAAGCAGATGAGAGAAGAACCAGGAATTGAGTTATCCGTTTCTGTAAGGTCCAATGGAGTAATCACTCGGAAGAAGAAGCTACTTGGGAACGAGAAGATGAATTAAAGTCAGCTCATCCGCATCTTTTCGCCAGTTCTTCCGAATCTCGAGGACGAGATTCTGTTTAAGGGGGGTAGGTTTGTCACACCCTAAAAATCCTAAATATATAAATTGTTGTTTAATTGGAGTTATTAGAAATGATTTTAAAAGCCTAAAAGAAAAGATCTAATTTTAAATAATAAATTCCAATATAAAAGTGGGCTAGATAAAATTTTATTAAATACTTCACTTGATTCTATAATTCCTAGATTTTTCTGGGATTTATTTGAGCCAAGAAAGTATTTTTAATAAATGGAATTGCATTTCATGAATAATTTAAATTGAAAAAGGTTTTAAAAATCCTCTTTAGGCTTTGGGCCGAAAGTCGGCCCAAAACTCTCCTTTTCTCTCTCTCCGGCCCAGATTGCCCGCCGAACCGAGCCGCCGCTCGCCCTCTCTCTCCCGCTGACAGGTGGGGCCCACCTGTTAGAGTAGTCTTCCTCCTCGCGCCGCCGCAGCCGAGCCCTAGCCGCCCGAGCCGCCGCCGCCTCCTTCCAAATTCGCCCGCCCCTTTCCCGATCCGGTCGAATCAATAGAGGGGAAATGATCCCCGGGATCCCCTCTATCTTTTCTCTTTTGGAATCGTCGCCTAATTTCGTTTGGTAATCGATGGATTCGAGTTCGATTCGGATCGATCTCTCTCCTCTAACCCTAATCTTTCCTTCGCCATCGCCTCTCTTTCTCTTTAATTAAATCAAGTTAATGGCACATGCAGTTTATAGTCCCTTTAATTGTTCTCATTTAAAGTTTATTTATTATTTCTGTGTTATTAGTACTGTACATCTATTACTGTACTAATGGCCCATTTACCAGCAAAGGTTTTACAACATTGTTTTATTTAATCCTGCTGCAATGTAAATGGCCCATTTACCAACAAAGGTTTTACAACATTGTTTTATTTAATCCTGCTGCAATGTAAATGGCCCATTTACCAACAAAGGTTTTACAACATTGTTTTATTTAATCCTGCTGCAATGTAAATGGCCCATTTACCAACAAAGGTTTTACAACATTGTTTTATTTAATCCTGCTGCAATGTAAATGGCCCATTTACCAACAAAGGTTTTACAACATTGTTTTATTTAATCCTGCTGCAATGTAAATGGCCCATTTACCAACAAAGGTTTTACAACATTGTTTTATTTAATCCTGCTGCAATGTAAATGGCCCATTTACCAACAAAGGTTTTACAACATTGTTTTATTTAATCCTGCTGCAATGTAAATGGCCCATTTACCAACAAAGGTTTTACAACATTGTTTTATTTAATCCTGCTGCAATGTAATAAACTTAGCATGTTGATTTTATAACTCTCTTTTCCTTTATTTCTTTTGAAACCTGTTATTCAAAAGTGCAAAAAAAATAGTGATCCTGTTTCCAACTGTTTCAACTTATCTTGCAAAGATTGGTTTACTTTATTTATTTACCTTTTATTTTGATTTTCTAGCTTTATTCAAATTAACCCAAAACTTGTGCTATTAATTGGACAAATGTCTTAACTCCCTACTTTCACTTGTCTTTAGATGCCGCACTTCAAGCCTGAGTACTTGTTCGGTACTGAAGGATTTGTCCGGAAGTTGCGTACGATGTCCTTTGCCATAGGATTTGGGACTGCCCCTTTGTATGCCCAGATTCCTCATGATCGTGATGAAGAGAAGTGCCGTGTCAAAGTCACCTTGAACAGTAATCGTGAAGATATCCCATCGGTGATGTTCGAGGCTGGAGGGGGAAGCTACATTCATGCTTGTCAGGAGGTGGCAAGGATCGCCATTGGAGAGCTCCGCGAAAGCTACAATGATCAGTTGGTCAACACTGAGTATCGCTACCATCCTCGTCAACCCCAGGGAAGTGACCGTGGCAGCTTCCTTGAACCTGCAGGGATTGAGAATGATGCTACCACCAGGCATTTGGTTGAGATGCTGTGGGCCATGGATGAGACCCGCGCTGAGATTGTGTTAGCAGCTCAAGATCGCGAAGACCGGAATCGTGGTATGATTTGCAAGCTGGAGGACAAGGTGGATCGTTTGGAGAAGGAACTAGCCGCGTTGAAGGGATAAGCACCACCACAGAAGGCCAGGGTTCGTCTTACTGCAAGGAAGAGAGCTCTATTTGTTCCTCGCTACCAGTTGGCGCCAAAGGTTCGTGTGGTGGAAAAAGAAGCTGCCTCAGCCCCAGCGGATCCTCCGGTCGTCAACGTAAGTGATGATGATGAAGAAGAATCCAAGCGCACCCATTCCAAGGTTGAGTGGGGAGTTACTCAAGATGATGGAGACGCGCCGAATGAGCCTTCAATCAACTCCGATGCCCGGAAGACCTAGACGCCTTGTCAAGTCGTTGCCTTAGATCGTTATGCTAGTTTGCTTGTTTAAGTTTGGTTGTGTGTGTGGGTCTTGCATGTGGTTTACATCATTGGTGGGATGTAAATGCATGCGTTTGTTTGCTTTCGAGTGTTAGGTAGTTGGTGAGTTTAGTGGTGTGAGAGTCTTCAGTTTTGTAATAATGAAACTCAGTTAAGATCAATAAAAGTCAAGATAGTAAAAGTTAAAGCCGGGATTGGTTGTTCAGAATGGTTGGGCCTATGCAACAGGGTATGTTGTATAGCGTTGGATTAATATTGTTTAATTAATACCTTACTGTTTTATTAAATTCTGAAATATTTACTAAATGCTATTTATGCAAATGAGACTATATTATGCCATCCTTTGTTATCCCTTGCACGTTGCATATTTGCTGCGTGGCTTGCTGAGTATGTCATATACTCACCTTGCAATCATTCATCAGAGGAGGAGTTCTACAGTGATGCTGATGGTGTGGAGGATTAGGCGTAGCCCTGGTCGAGCTGCTTGTGGGATGGAGTCGTCTGTGCTGTTTATCTCATTTTCCGCTGCTTAGAACTTTAATGTTTGAGATGAACTTTCTACCTCTGTAATGACATTATATTCGCTTATTAATTAGAGTAATAATTGTACTCTATTATCAATTTGTTATTGTGTGCCTCGGCTGATTCCTGGACGAGAATTTAACGCATATGTAAGCGTTTGGAATTTTGGATAGAAATTCCGGGCGTGACAATATCTTACCAAATTTGGTCGTTAACACATGCCCCCCAAGTCCGCTATATTTGTAATGTGGCGGATTTGCTCAATTTCCTTTTCCCAGCCGATCTAGGGTTTCCAAAACCGATTCCGTTTTGGCCGTTACCATGCTCCCTTTTAAATAGTTACCACCGCTCTTCTCGTTTCACGGCGTCACTTCCGTTTTAACCACTCTAGCCGAAAACTTTCCCGAATCCTCCACTTCGAGCTCTCCGGCCACGATCTCGAGCTTTCCGGCGATCTAGAAGCGATTCTCACAGCACCAACTTCCGCCAACAACGATGTCGTCTTCCGCTAGCCCTCCGAGCGCATCATCCGCCGAATACGTTGAGGTAAGTACCCATCGGCTAAATTACCATCTTTTCGCATCAGATCAGTTCTTTTCGCCTTCTCAACCTTCGTTTTCCCTTTTTTGTAGCATCTCGCCCATCAGGTTGCTGTTCCCAGTATTACCGATAAGCTCCAGCTCTTTCTTAGTCCAATCGGCAACTTAGATCCCATAGAGTTCATAAACGGCGAAGCCAACCGAATCCCCTTTAGATTTGCCAATCCAGACCTTAGCCTTTGGAAAGGCATCTTCAAATCCTAGTCATCGGCCAAAAACAGCTGGCCTGCCTAGTACAAGAGGATGTTGGCTAGCAAATCAGCTCACTGGGAGGAAATCGGCATATCCCAAGCCTTGGCCTTAACTGCAGCAAATATGGCAAGGGATGAACCTATGATGGCAGCTGCCACTTATTTTTGGTCCACAACCATGAATACCTTCCTTTTCTCCCAAGGACCGATGACCCCAACTCTATTAGATGTCATCATGATCACTCGTCTAGACATCACCTCATCGGCTAACCTGTCCAGCTTGAATACCCAACTCACCCACGAGTTCAAAACCAGAAGCATAGGTGGCTAGACAGGTTATGTTGCCAAGAACATGGGAACTGGGCCAGTTACTCCGAGGGAACATGCAGCTTTCCTCATGATGTGGCTTGAAAAGTTCTTGTTCTGCGGTCCAAGCTGCAGTCCTACTGCAAACTGGCAACGTGTGGCCGAAAATCTGGTAGAAAAGAAGCATTTCCCCCTCGGAAAGTACCTGCTAGGCTATCTGTATCAGACTCTTAATACCGCAATAGACAAGATGGCCTCTGGAAAAGCAATCGGCACAGGGGGTCCATGGTGGTTACTCCAAATTTGGCTGAACTTGCACACCTGAATGGTTGCCAACCGGCCACCGCTAGCCGATGTAGAATTTCCAAGGTTCGAGCCGATCATCAAAGACGATGGAGAAACAAGCACCACTTGCTGATGCATGTCCTTCGGAGAAGCAGCGTCGGTTAGCACCGCATCCATGTTATCGGCTGAGCCTTTCAGAGAATGGTTCAACAATTTCTATGACAGGTTTCTGAGGAATGATAGGATCTGGTTTGCATATGAAGGATCTGCTAGCTTTGAACTACCAGGTGACTATCGGTTTGATGAAATCAATTCCAAAAAATATGACAAATCCCGAGAAGTTTTCTCAGCAACCATTAGTCCTAGCATCATCCCTGTCGGCATCCATCAAGGCAAGAACATCCAGATGACCTATGAGTTTTACCATCCAACAAGCGCTGCAAGGCAATTCGGCATGGGTCAACTGCCAATTAGCCTATTCTTTGCCGACAAGATTCAAAGTAGAGGAGAAATCACAACATTTCTCATGATGGATCGGTTGCTGAATCTACCAGGACCACCCCTAGGCAGTATCGACAATATCAAACTAAGGACATTGAGGAGTGCAGCCTTTTACCGATGGTGGATAGAATGGAAAAAACATCTGTTCCATCAATCGCCATCCATGTATTTGACAAATCTTTTCCCTGACGATGTCCCCTAGTTAAAAATTCTCACCTATTAATTTTATCAACCGTAAGCCGATGTATTAACTTTAACTTATGTAATTCTTGTTTCTCGCAGACAACAGAATCTTCTCCTCCCCATCAAAGCAACAGTGGCATAGAGATCCAGTATGCTCTAGAAATACTGCCCAATGGCGGTGGTTTATCTCCTCCAGTCATCGGCTACAATGCCCCCAAGACTTCAACACTGCTGCACGGCATGCCCCGTGTGCCGATAGTCCCCGATACTGGTAGGAAAAAATGAGCAAAATCGACCGCTACACCATCGGCTGCAAAGAAGAAATCCAAGAAACAAAAAACTGCTGCCGATGACCTGCCAACCATTGATCTAGATGTAGCAGATTTCTCAGAAGATGAAGCAATGGCCGAAGAGGTGGATGAAGCAGCTGAACTCCTTAGTAAAACGAGGGAACAAACTCCTCCAGCTGATCCACCTGCTCCTCAGAGAACACCTTCACCTCTAGTGCGTCCCACATATAAACCAAGAGTATGTGTTTCTTTTTAAATCAATGGTCTAAACTTATTCTGCCCTGATATCAATTTCCAATTCTGATTTCCTTGCAGAAAAAGACTACTTCCAAGAAGCCAGAAGCACCAGCTCCACCGGTTAACCTTTCAATTTCATCACATCTCTTTGTTTGATTTTTAAGCAACCGATGCAAACTTATACTTGTATTTTCAGCCACCTCGACCTTCAACTCCTATCTCCGAATCAAGTGAAGGTACTCCATCGGCTGCGGGAAGCCATCATGTAGAAGAAGAAGAAGAAGAAGTGGTAGCACCAGCTCCTGCTGTCCATGTAAGTATATATTTTAATTCTGAAAATCATATCGGCTTCCATCCCTTTTTCTTAACCCATAATTTCAATGTTTCTCCTTTTCAGGTTCTAGCCAACATGTTCTCTTTTGACATCAGGCAATTCTTGGATGAAGAAGAAGAAACCACAAGCACAGCTCTGGTGCCCTTAGCCGATGATGTCAAGTCAACTCTATTAGACATCTCAACAAGGCTTGAAGGCTCTCTAGAAACTTTGGTGACAAGCTGTGGATCCATCCGGGACAGACTCAATGAAATCCATGACAAGATCCCGGATGAGCTAGCCGATGCCCTTACTCCAGCAACCTACCTTGAGGAGCATCGACTCAAACTTGAGAAAGCTCAGAAAAGGATAGCCGATCGTCGTAAGAGAAAAGATGTCGAGGCAACCATCCAAGCCAACAGGGTTTCTATCAACGAAGAGAAGGCCAAACTTGATGAGTTGGAGGCTGGTCCAAATTCCACTCAAACCAACATAGATCGGCTGAACACTCGCAAGATAGAACTCTTGGCCGAATTGGAGCAATGCAATGCGCAGATCGCCCTTGAACAGCAGAAACTTGCAGACTTGCCAAAAGCCATTGAAGATCAAAAGTCAAAATGGAAGGCATCTGTCAAGCACTTGGCTGAGTCAACCAAATCTCTGAAACCGATCTCCAGGACTGATGCAGCCGACGCCAAGATAATAGATGAAGTAGATCAAATAAGGCAAAGGGCAATATCGGCTATTCAAAGATATGTATCTGGATGAGCCAAGCCTTGTAATCTTCAACTTTAAACTTGCAAACTTTTGGGCTATAATGAATATCACGTTAAACTTATGCCTTTAATTTTTTTCTTTTGAAATCCATATTTTCTATATCTCTGCCCCCCTAATTTTGCAATGTTGAAGACATTGTTAAAATTATAATTTGAACTAAGGGCGACATATCAAATATCGGCCATCATACATCGGTAGAACACAACCGATTATAATAGGAAAAACAACTAAGGGCGATATATCATATATCGGCCATCATACATCGGTAGAACATAACCGATTATGATAATAAAAAACTGCTAAGGGCGATATAACTTATATCGGCCATCTAAAGGCGATGTCAACCACATCGGCTTTGCATGTATCGGCAAAACTCAGCCGATCATGAATTAATCCATACACTTGAATAGTATTTTTTTCAAGTACTTGTCATTAAGCGCTCATCCATAAACTTCACCATCAAGTCCTTGTAACATATAAGCTCCTTTGGATACAACTTTATGGATTTGAAACGGCCCTTCCCAATTCGGTGACCACTTGCCGAATTTATTGTCACGTGTTCCAATCGGCAGAATCAATTTCCAAACTAATTCTCCTTCTGAAAAGGACTTAGGTACCACTTTTTTGTTATAATGACGTGCAACTCGCTCCTTATCCTTAGTAACTTTTGCAAGAGCTCTCAATCGGGATTGAACCAAGTCTTCTTTTTCGTCGGCCATGAGATTATAATATTCATCGGCTATCAACTCATTCTGTAAATCCGTCCTTCTCGAGCCGATTTTAATCTCCCATGGTAAAACTGCCTCATGTCCATAAACAAGTTTATAAGGGGGAACTTGAATCAATCCATGGCAAGCCATCCGATAAGACCATAGTGCTTCAGCTAATCTTGTATGCCATTGCCGAGGATAATTAAAAATCTTTCTCCTAATCAATTTGATTAAACTCTTATTAGATGCCTCAGCTTGCCCATTAGCTTGTGTATAATACGGAGAAGAATTCAACAACTTGATACCCATGCTATCGGCAAACTGAACAAATTCATCGGACACAAAGATTGATCCTTGATATGTTGTTATGGTCTGAGGTATACCAAATCGGTAGATGATATGCTCCTTGACGAATTGTATAGCATCCCCTGAATCAACCTTCATCAAAGGAATAGTTTCTACCCATTTGGTGAAATAATCGGTTGCAACCAATATAAACTTAGGCTCCTTACTTGAAGGAGGATTAAATTTGACCGATCATATCCATACCCCATCCCTTGAATAGCCAAGGCTTGATAATAGGATTCATAGCCGACGCTGGTGCTCTTTGAATTGCTCCAAACTTCTGACAATCCTGACATCCCTTGTAATATCGGAAGCAATCCTCTAACATTGTTGGCCAAAAATACCATGCACACCGAAGCAACTACTTCATCTTGTGAGCTGATTGATGAATACCACATATACTTTTATGCACCTCTCCCATCATGACTTTAGCTTGATCGGCACTCAAACATTTAAGCAACACCCCATCTATCGTTCGATAATATAGTTCATCATCCAACAAGGTGTACTTCAAAGCCTTGTAGTGCAATTTCCGAGAAGCCGATTGCGATGGATTCTGTAAATATTGATACACATTATACCTCCAATCATCGGCTGCTATTGTGGCAACTTCTACTTCAATATCTTTTACCATCAGCTTATATCCGGATGCCCCCTAAGCCAAATCATTAGCTTCAACATGTTGCTCCCGAGACACTTGCTTTAAAGTCACCAGCCGAAATCCATCCATCAATTCCCGGCACTTTTCATTGCAGACCATCAACACATCATTTTTGCACTCATATTCTCCTGCCAATTGACTAATCACCAACAAAAAATCACCCATAGTTTCAATAGCATCGGCTTCAACCTCCTTGAGCAACTGCAACCCCTTGAGAACTGCTTCATATTCAGCCTGATTATTAGTTGCATAATATTTAATGGTGTAGGCAAACTCAAAACTTGCCCCCCGAGGGGAAATTATAACCAAGCCGATACCACAACCATGAGTGCACACCGATCCGTCGAAAAATAAAGTCCAAGGCACAATGTCGACCGAGCCGATTGAATCATCACGGTGCTCCACAATAAAATCGGCTATAGCCTGCCCCTTCACTGCCTAAGGAGACTCATACTGAAGATCAAATTCTGTCAAGGCATATATACACTTCCCTATTCTCCCTTTTAAAACCAAAGCCGATAGCATATATTTGATCACATCGGCTTTGCACACCACAGTACATTCGTTGGATAACAAATAATGCCTCAACTTTGTGCAAGAGAAATATAAACACAAACATAACTTCTCCACAGGAGAATACCTTGTCTCTGCATCCAAAAGCCTACGACTCAAATAGAAAATAACTCTTTCCTTACCTTCGAGCTCTTGGATCAAAACTGAGCTGATTGACTTCTCACCAGACGACAAGTATAATTTGAACGGTATTCCCTACTGTGGAGGAATCAATACTGGAGGAGAACTAAGATATTCCTTAATATTATCCAAAGCCTTCTGTTGCTCTGCCCCCCAAGTGAACTCTTGATCGGCTTTCAACCTCAGCAAGGGTGTAAAAGGTTCCAATCTCCCGGACAAATTAGAAATAAACCTTCTAATAAAATTTACTTTGCCGATCAACTTCTGCAATTGCTTCTTGTCTTTTGGAGGTAGAATTTTCTTGATCGCATTAATACTCCTCTGAGTTACTTCAATCCCCCTCTCATGAACAAGAAAACCCAAAAACTGTCTAGCCGATACACCGAAAGCACACTTCGTGGGATTCATCATCAGGCCATATTTCCTTGTCCTCTCAAAAACCCTTTTCAAATCGGCTATGTGGTCCTCCACCTCTTTTGATTTAACAACCACATCATCAATGTATGCTTCAACCAACAAGCCGATCAGATCATGGAATATATAATTCATGGCCCTCTGATATGTAGCCCCAGCGCTCTTCAGGCCAAAAGTCATCACAGCCCACTCATACAAGCCGATTGCATCAGGACACCTGAAAGCAGTCTTCTGAATGTCTTCTTCTGCTATAATAATTTGCTTGTAACCTGCATTGCCATCCATAAAAATGATAATCTTGTGCCCTGAGGCAGCGTCAACCAATTGATCGGCAATCGGCATTGGGTACTCATCTTTAGGGGTAGCCTTGTTTAAATCCCGAAAATCTATGCACACCCTAAGCTTGCCATTCTTCTTGATGACCGGGACTATGTTCGAAACCCATTCAGCGTATCGGCACAGCCTGATAAAACTAGCATCATATAATCGAGTTACTTCAGCCTTGATAGCATCATACATGTCGGATTTGCATCTCCTTGGAGGTTGCTGGTAAGGTTTGTACCCTGACTTGATAGGAAGCCGATGTTCAACAATCAATCGGCTGAGTCCTGGCATCTCATGATACTCCCAAGCAAAGCAATCTCAATACTCTTTCAAAAGATCTACTTACTTGGTTCTAAACTCTTCCGATAAATTCTTGTTGATAAACGTCGGCCTTGGCCTATCTCCTGGGCCTATGTCAATCTCTTCCAATTCATCAGCCGACAAGAAGCCTTGTCCTAATTTGCCATCGAGATCATCCACCGTGTCCTTGGTGTAGAAATTTGAACCCTCCACGACGCCCTCAAAATAATAATTTGGGGTCTTCATCTTCAATTGGCTGTATATCACAATCGGACACTTTTAGAAAATCTCCATCCCAAACTTTTACAGACAGACAATCAATCCCATCTATCTCCCAAAGAGCTAAATCGGCACTAGCAACATTAACTGACCTGTCGGCTGGCACGATCTCAATCTTGTCACCTTGCCATTGAATCAAGCACTGGTGTATGGTTGAAGGAATATAACAATTAGCATGAATCCAATCCCTTCCAAGCAACAGGCTATAGGAACCCTTCCCATCGATGACAAAAAATGTTGTAGGAACGGTCTTGCTGCCGACTGTCAGCTCCATATTCAAAATTCCTTTGGTTTCCGATGGATTGCCACCAAAGTCTTTGAGAACCATGTTTGTTTTGATGAGATCATCTGAATTTCTACCCAGCTTCCTGAATGTAGCATACGGCATCAAATTTACAGCAGCCCCACCATTGACCATCATCTTGGACATCGGCTTCCCATTGACATATCCATTAACATACAATGGCTTGAGATGCCGATTTTTGGTCCCCTCTGGTTTCTGAAAAATTGCTTGTTCTGGTGACAAAATCAATCTAGCAGAGGCCTCTTCAACATCATCAACATCGGCTTGTTTGACTTCATATTCTGCAGGTAACAGAAACACCATGTTTACCGATGTAGATGTAACACTCTTCCCTTTAGCCAACCTCTTTGTCTTGTCGGATTCAATTTCATCGGCTGTTGCAACCTTGCTCTTAACACGCCACACTTGCTTAGTCTTCTTCAGCCGATGATTGATTTCCTGCTGTACCTCCTGAAAACGTTCGCTGTTCCTCATCCGTTGAACCCTTCTCTTATGATTTTTGTGAAAATACCAGAAGGGCACCATTGTGTCTTCCTATCCTCGTCCTCATCTTGATGATGATCTTGATTGATCGGGCCCAACCTCTGATAAACGGGCAACCTCTTCCGACTCAGCCGATTTCCTCTACTATAAGATCGGCTCGAACTCCCTGCATTGTTATTGCATCCAGGGCAATCTTTAATTGACAGCAGCCTCATTCCAGCAGAACCTAAAGAATTCAAAATCCCAATGAGGATTAAAACCACCATCATCTTGCTCATACTATTTCTCCTGTTGCTTATCATGCCTTTTCTAATACTTATTGATAATCCTAGCTGAATTCAACTGAGAACTTCGAGTCTTCCCTCCATCGGCAGCTCTTCCAGCTGTATGCACCATATTGACGGGGAAAGGATGTCCATCCACCTTCATCGGCTTCTTTGAATCATCAAACTTGATCTTCCATCCCTCAATAGCTGCTTGGATCTGCTGCCTAAAGACTTTGCAATCATTGGTAGCGTGGGAACAAGAATTATGCCACTTACAATATTTTCTCTTCCCGAGCTCCTCAGCCGATGATATTATATGTCCTGCAGGAAATTGTATCTGTTTCTCCCAAAGTAGCAAGTCAGAAATCTTATCAGCTTTAGTAATATCAAAGTCATACCTTTCCTCCTTTCGTGAGCTATTCACCCATTGGCACGGCACGACCTTTTTGCTTCTCACCCATTCAGCTGCTGCTACCTCGGAGTCATCTTCTTCATCAGAATCATACATATAAGGAAAGACGTGATTGATCTTCTTGAAATTCTTCTTAGCCTCCGCAAACCTTTCATCATGCAGGGTCACCTTTTGTGCAAGATAAGACAAGCTTTCGAACTCCTGCGATGAAAATTTCTCCTTGATCAGAGCTATCAAACCCTGGAATGCGAGCTCGGCTAACTGGGAATCTGTCAAGGACAAACTATAACACTTGTTCTTTATATCTCTGAATCTCTGGATGTAGTCTTGTACGGTTTCATCATGCCTCTGCATATCTACTGTCAGATCGGAGAGCTTCATCTCATGGGTCCCACTGTAGAAATAGGTATGGAATTGTTTCTCCAAGTCGGCCCAACCTTAAACAGAATTGTAGAAATAGCTATGGAATTGTTTCTGCAAGTCGGTCCAACCTTGAACAGAATTATAAGGCAAAGAAGAAAACCATGTAAATGCTGACCCGGCCAAAGACAAAGGAAACAACCGAACCCTCAAAGCGTCGACAGCCGATGCTTCTCCACACTGAGCCAAGAATCGGCGGACATGCTCATATGTCGAAACATTGTCTTGCCTTGAGAACTTTGAAAAGTCTGGAACTTTGTGTCGGTTGGGCAGTGGAACTCTCTCAAACCACTCGGGATAAGGGTGCTGATACAAATTTCCGGTATCCTTTGGCTTAAGGCCAAACTATTCCCTCATCACATCTGCAATCATATCGGCCCATGGTCTCTATTGGGGTACTCCTTGCACTTGTTGCTATATCGGCTCGAACTGATTGAGATGAGGAACAAATTGGGGCTAAGGTGATCCGCCTTGTTGGTACTGGACGTGAGGTGACTGAGGTTCGTATTGATAGTTCAAATTACCCCCATGATAATTCTGGAGAGATGGTTGTATATTATGCACCAAATGCTCGGGAATAACTTGAGCTACAACTGGGTGATGTTGTTGACTGACATGGGTTCTCTGCCCAGGTGGTATCTACTGAACCGTCTGTTGCTGAATCGGCTGAACTGCCTGTTGTCTTGGTGGTGTCTGCTGAATCGGCATCGACTGTACTGGCTCGGCAGTTGGCGGAGTCAGTGCAAACATTGCAGCAATCTGCTCCTGAGTCAGCCGATTGATGTTTTGTCCAGCATGTTGAGGTTGCTCCCTAGTCAGGACACGAGGATTAGCCACCAGCCTTTGTGATGATGACGGTGCCACCGGTGCTGGAGCTGAAACTACCGCCGTCGGCTGGACTGGTGGTGCATTTGTGGTATGCTGCTAGTTACCTGTAACCAAATTCTTGTAGTTTGGGAAGACACCACCTGGTAGAAAGACTGGCCCCGTGTTTTGATGTTCAGCTATTGTGCCATCAACCACATACTTAATCATATTTGTTAAGGTGTTGACAAGCACTCCGGACTGGTTGATCAAGGCGTGTTGCACGGCATAATCAACTTGGTCTTGGAAATTACTGCACCTGGGAGGTTCCTCTTGCTCTTCAGTACCGTTTTCACCAACATCTTCAACCACACCATCTTCCAACTCCATCGGCAGCAACCACTTTCACTTTGTACTTTTGAATAACTTTTCCTTGTCGGGTTGCTGCGAATGATTTCATGAATTGTTCCTGAGCACTCTTCATTACTAGTTCAAATTCCTTTTGTTCTGGTGATAACTTGTCTACAGTGACTGGGACAATGTTTGCTTCATTAACCTCAGACTCGACCCCGGTCGAGGATTGATTGGTCCCTGGAGGTTTCGGGAGCTTGGTTTGGGGAGGATTTGGCGGTTTGCCTGTTGACGATGGTGATTGTTTTTCCGCCATGAGAGAAGTTGTTGCTACTCGGTCCCACCGGGCGTGCCAAAAGCGTGTTGATGCGAAAAACACACATTGGCCTGGAAGATCTGCTTAACTTCAGTGCAGGTCCAAAATCTTGCTTTTAGGTTCGTGAGCGTGCCAATTGATTTGATCCTGCAATCAACAAGAAAGAAAGACAAGAAAAGCCACGGTTAAATCCATAAACGATAGCCGATCGGCTGGTTGCCGATGACATGTCATTTATCTTTGAGCCGATGTCATATTGGGATCGATCGACAGTCATAAGTAAATAAGATAAGACTAAATCTATTCGATCGGCTATAGACATTAATGACATATAATCCTTCTATCGATGTATAATTAAACCAAGTGTTTGGGATAGATCGGTCGCCATGCCGAGACAGTATAAATCACTTAGATCGAAGTATACATTAACACAAAGATTATAAACGTTTATAGCATAGCCGATCAGATAGATCCAGCATGTATCGGCTAATACTTCGATACCACTCTATATTAAGATATTAAAATAGGTAGAATATATCAAACAAGAAGCCTAATATACCTTAATGCAATAAGATCTTAATATAAAGGGCAGATTTAGCATATCAATCAAGCATGTAAGATATAAAATAGCTAAATCAGGTAAGATCGGCTGAAACTCCGATGCTATCTCTCTCAATGATCATAAAGCAAGCTAGATATTACAATTATAAATAATACTTAATAGATCGAACTCAACCGATGCAGCATTAAGTATAATGACAAGTATAAGATCTAGACAAGATGATAAGGTCTAGACAAGTATAAGGTCTTCGAATCCATCTCTTTGCCGAATCCGCTTCGATTCCAATGTCGAATCAGGTTCATATCTTACCAAATTTGGTCGTCAACAATATCCAAACAAACAATCCAAAACCGAAACCGACACAGAGTCAGTCGGTCGGTCAGACCGCGGGCTGGCCGATCTGATCGCACAACACAAGCTGGTCTGACCGGCAACACCTGCCCGATCTGACTAGACCACATATCCAGCAGTTCCTGTAGATCACCTGTAAAATCCAATATCTCCAAAACCACTTCGCAAATATATTCCAAATATGAAAACCAATAATCTCCAATGCCAATTGTTCATCATAGAATAATAATAAAAAACACCTTTGATTTTACAAATAGTGCATCGAGAGCACTGAAAAAAGGTATAATCTTCGGTGGAACAGATGCGTGTCAAATTGCTGACATATCCTGAGATCTATCATATCTTGAAAAGTAAGAGCTCTATATAAATGGTTTAGTATACTAATGTTCATAAGATACACCCTCCATCCCAAATTTTATGACATCATTAACTTTTCATGTAACGTTTGATCATTCGTCTTATTAAAAAAACTATATAAATATCATTTATTTTATTGTAACTTGTTAATTTTATCACCAAAGAAATTATAATCTTAACTTGTAATTTTAAATATATTCATAATAATTTCTTAATAAGGTGAATGGTCAAACGTTATGCGAAAAGTTAATGGCGTCATGCATTTTATGATGGAGGGAGTATTCCGTACAAGTGTTCTCACCTAGTTAGGGGCCACATTACATTTTAATATATACTCTAGTTAGGAACATCTTCCGACGCGGCTTCAAGGATAGCTTCTCAAGCAAGATCATAACAACAATAGCAACTTATCAATAGCATTACATGACTAAAAGCAAAACCTCTGGTCGATCTTGTGCCATCTACCGATCCTGCTCAATTAGCGTCTGAAAAGGCACCTATAAGTGTAGATAATGACTTGTTAAAACTTGAGTCCAAGACCAGTGGTGACTCTACATGTCTCAGGATCCTCTTAACTGTCATCCAGTGCTGAATTGTAGTTGCATGCATGCTTGTAAGAACTTACAAACTTTGTTTACAAACTGAAATATGTCGCTAATGTTGCAGCAAACTGATAGTTTTGTCACTAAAATTGTAGTTTTCTGAAATTTACTCCTTTTTTTTTGCAAATAAAAGGTAATCTACTATTTGTTCTCCGTTATATTGAATATGGTGACATAGTAGATATAAACGATAAGAATCTCTCTCAAATTCAAACAAAAACCACTTAGTCCCGCTTGGATGTAAACTCGTCTATCACCACTATAGATTATCATTGTCTTGAAAGGAATTGTATTTGTACCATCAAAATAAGCCTAACATATCATTAATACAATCAAAAAAATCATGCACACTTCACACATAAGTGTGCATGTCTTACTTATGTTTAAATCTATGTATAAATACACTAAAAATACCATTTCTAGCAATTAAAAGAATAACACCATTAAAATTATATATGAATGCCCCGCTAACGATGAAACTGACTATATCAGCTTGGGATTTCTTCTCTGATGTCTTTAAATATGCATCCCACATTGATGTTGTTGTGCCCCTCATGACCGATGTGGAACGCGAATACTTTATGCCTACTTTAGAATTAACATGTACACTCATAGAGGATTGCAAAGATAAGTAGGCCAGATGAGCCATATTGCCAACGGTTGACTTCCACTTGGGCCACCTCAACTCAGTCATATGCATATCCCTGTACACTTACGGCAGCATAGCAATTTTTATTTGTTCATTCTTGGTGTCCTCGAGGGAAGGAAAGAAAGAAGATGGAGGTGATGAAAATATTTTTTTTTAGTTTTGAGTCCATTTGTGATATAGAGTAAACAAAATTTTGTTTATACTAAATTTTAGTGGTATTGCTCAAATATTTTCTTTTGAAAATGAGCATGGTAGGAGTGCGTTTATACTCGTGTCAGTGGAGTGTATGATATAGATCAAATCACTTATATCTGACATACTGAAATTTCTATCAACTATAAAAAAAAACGACATAAGTAGTTTATGCGGTTATCACCAGATTATTCAATCGTTGAATAAATATTTGGCAAAGAAAAAACTTATATGTACGACCATAATTCTCCCGATGTAAATATTATTTTTGAACGTTTTCACATCTATGTACCATGTATGCTTATTGCTCCTTAAATACCATCCAAATAGTTTTGAATCATCCAAACAAACTTTAAGAATATACATGAAATTAAAATTTAAATTTGATAAGCATGAAAAACATAGCTAAAATTTGTTGTTTTCATTTTTACATATATATAGATTCAAATTAGCGTTGAATATTTGTCTACTGATATTTGAAACCATACAAATATACTAATATGATATGAAATTATTTAAAAATATCATAACATCAATTATTACATATGGATGCATATGTCATGATGTATTTAGCACTATATTATAGCCATTATGAGTCATTGATGATTTTTTTTAATTAAAGGAATACAACATGATGGTAAATTGCATGTATAATTTAAAAGTTATGGACGTTTAAAGACCGGTGATATATGATGGTATAATATGTCGTTAAGTTTGCTACTTTTCTTAGACTATTTGCATAACATATAAAATGTTAGAACATAGTTTCATGTGCATTTTTTTAATAAAAACATAGTGCTTAACATATTTTCTGAAGAAAAAGCTGGCATTCTATTCAATCATATTGAACAAATTAAGTACAATATGCCTAAAAAAATAATAAACTCAGTGGTAGCAAGAAACACATGGAAAAAATATTCACTCGAGTAATAATCTCACTAACTTGAGTTAGCGGGTTTCGATATTATTATAGATCTAATATTTTTTTATAGTTTTCTATGTTTTCCTTAATACTTATATCATAACCCCGCACTATATTGAAGAATGTGTAAAGGTAAGCTATATCTAAGAATACTCACCGCGTGTGTTACGCAGTTATTATAGATCTAAGTTAGCTATGCATGTTGGTGAGCTAATTGTTGTCAAATTTATTTGTACTAATTGTTACAACTATTTGGATGAGGAGGACGTGCAAAGGGAAAAAAATGTCAATATATTTATCAGAAAATGTTAAGGTCAAAATTCGTAAATGAATATAGTGTGCACTATTAGTTATTCAACTATATACTATTGTCAATAAGAAAGGCTATAATAAAATATTTCGACAATGAATATTACGCACATGCAGGTGGGCTTTCAATAGGATTAGTGAGATCAAATATGTGATGCTGTGTTCCATCTATATAAACGTGTGTTAGAAGGCGCATTCACATGATGTGAGTGTGGAGTTGCGTATGTAGTGATGTGTATGTGTGTTCGTCTACTGTAAAATAAATAAATAAAATATTCCATGTGTGAACAATTTTTTAATTAACTTTTAGTTCATATAAAAATTTAGTTTATATTGTAGATAGATCCTATTTTAAATAATGAACTATGGTTTAAATAATCAACTATGGTAAAAAAAAAGGGAAAAGTCCATTTTACACCCTCGAACTCTTATTCTTGTCTAAAATACACCCCCGAACTATAAAACCAGATATAATACACCCTCGAACTGTCAATACCGGACACTTAACCC
>CM020186.1:13696988-13732028 GCA_009805545.1 Oryza longistaminata | reverse complement strand
AGAGAGAGATGGAATGCTATTAGCATAGTTCCGTTTTTTTAAAAAAATGGGGGGGGAAAAAAAATTTTTTTTTTTTTTTTTTTTTTAAAAAAAAAAAACTTTTTTTGAAGGAAAAAAAAAAATCCTTTAAAGATTTCCCTTTTTTTCAAAAAATGGTTTTTTTTTTTAAAAAATAAAAATTTTTTTAAAAATCCCCCAATCAGTTTTTTTAAAGGTGGGTAAAAAATCAATTGGGGCTAGATTGTTTTTTTTTTTTTTTTTACTTTTTTTCCCCTTATACTTTTTTTGTTTTTTTAAGATTTTAACCCTTATTTGTTATTAGAGCGTCACGTGGCATCCTAGGAATGTATGTAGGTGTGTGGGAACGCTATTACCCAATAGTTCCAACATATTTGTAGTCAACTATTATTTGTTGTGGCTTGGTGGTATCAATACTTACCTATCATTTGTTGATGGTTTCTCACTTAGTATTGTCCATTATCAGTACTTGATAACACACTACATATTAGATGTCATCTAATTATTAGGTGCATTAAGCACGGATGCCTCATAAGTAATTAATATGACTTGATAATTGGTAGATAGTGGTTTGTATATGAAACTTATACACATAGGTATTAGTAGGGATATATGACTGATATATTTGGCTCTATTCCTAATTGACAAAATATATTATATGCTACATATTTTATAGTAAATTTAAGGTTGAGTTCTAAAATCTTATCGGATTGGCTACTCCCTTTATGGTGAGATGTTTCCTGAAATGATGCATGTTTTCAAATACTTTCTATGCAAAGTTTTTTTAAAAGATCAAATAAATCCATATTCAAGTTTGTAATATTTAATACTTAATTAATCTTACGTTGACGACATGCTTTTTTTTCGCGTGTCCTAGATAAGCTCATCTAATGAGGTAGACCGAATCAAGCCTAAGAGATAAAAAAAATACATCCACATGGTGTCAAAAAATATATGATCGTTAATTTTCCAAAAATATATGAATAAAGGAACATATAATATATGAAAATATATTCATGATAATTTAATAATGTCATTTGGGCATATCAATATTATACAGTAGGGAGTGAGTAAATTTTTAGAACGCTGCTCATAATTTAAATTATTTTTATTTTTTGAAAATATAAGTCCAATTTAACTATGTTCTTAAGAGATATACAATCATATAATCTACAATTTTAATTTATTAATATTTTTAATGGATGTTTTGATGCGATGCGCTATTTAGAATAAAACTTGAAATAGCATACACTTTTACAACTTTAATTTAACATGGTTTTTCATCTAATCTAAGAATATAAGAAGAAAAAAAAAAGAAAAAGACTTACAGGGGATACGTACGTACGTATGTACTTACATACTTATAGGTCCACGGGGACACCGCGGGGTAACGTGGGATTTTTTTTTATATAGATTGATTTGGGTATTTTCTTAACAAAGATCTAATGGTTTAAAATAGTGGGTCCACCAAATTAAATGAAAATCGATGGCCAGATGTTTTGCATTTTTCTTAGAATTTCTAGGATTTATTAAAGCGCCACGTGGCAATCTAGGAGCGTTTATAGGAGCGCCACATGGCTGTTTAGGAGCGTTTGTAGAAAGTTTAATGGACTTTTAGTATATAATAGATAGATACCCATGCGTTGCAACAGGTGAAGTCTATTTTAATCTTATTATTGTTATATGGTTTAGTTAAGATGAAATTTACTGTAGGAATTCGCTTGGATATATATATTTTTAGAAAATCATGAGTTGCAGTTAGGAGTCCAATCGTCTCAAGTTAGCATACGAGTTTTTTAAACATATTTCTAATATGATTCCTTCTATATTACCAAAAGTGAACGATCTTAAAAACCAACTCAAATACGAATATATATTTTCAAAAGCAAACGAACTTAAAAACCGACTCATACACGGATGACGTACCGAGCCTCCTGAGCCATCGTGGACTCCTCCAGTCCTCCTTATCTTTAACCATGTGGCTTAGATGGGCCTAGTTGGGCTAGTACCTGTACTACTAGTTTATTTTTTAGGTATGTGTTCTCCTCACTCTAGTAGTCTAGTGTTAAACATGTCACTACATGCTATTATCTCTGTTATGAGCTAAAGCAAAACCGACGGTCTCTAAATGGCTAAGTTACTCCGGTAATGGACGAGGCCATGAAGAGCCACCAATCGCGATTAATTCATAAACGTTTCCATCCCCCTCTCATGAGTCATCATCTTCTTCCTCTAGCCTAGAGACAGAGACACTCTGTACTCATCAATCTCGATTAATTCAGAAACAGTTCCAGCCCTCTCTTGTTCGTCATCATCTTCTTCCTCCAGCCGAGAGACAGAGACTCCTGTCTCATCAATCGTGACTAATTTAGAAACGGTTTCATCCCTCTCCTGTGAGTCTTCATCTGATCTTCCTCCAGCCGAGAGACAAAGACTCTTTGCTGTATCTTCCTCTGTTGATTTTCCTTGAGCACACGCCTCTCTGCTCTTCTGGTTCCGAGTTACACTTCGATTCACTCTGATCGACTGATCCTGAGCACTTGCACACATGAGTGTTCGGGACGAGTAGGCATCCGGAACTCCGTCCACCAGAGTACCTGCACCAGGTAGGCGGGCGATCAAGTTTTAGGGGAGTGCGTCTTTCGCGCGGCTGTTCATCTTCCTCGTCGGCACTGCTTCCTCTGCATCATGTCATCTCTGCTTCTTGTGCATCAACCTCCGGATCATGTTGACCAGTACGGGGAACGCAATGGAGGAGGGAACGGGAGCAGTGGCAACGACAACGGCAATGGCGGCGACAACACCAACACCGCCGCCTCTAGATCCGGATCGTTTTCGGTATGTGTTATCCTCACTCTAGTGTTAAACATGTTACTTGATGCTATTATCCCTGTCAGCATGTTCATGTTCAGCGCTGTTAATGGATCACTTTCTTTCACACATGTCATGTCTATTTTGCTACATTTTTGCATTAAAATATGCTGAATAATAACTAAATTTCCAAAATAAACATGTGTACCAAAAACTAGTTATTAGCAAGACTAAGAGATTTTTTTTCAGTCTATTACGGTACTACCACAAATGGATGGTTTCAAACCTCCTACAGAAGTACCAAAAACCAAGAACGGTTCAGTCATTTCATCATCTGAAAAGCTACCGTGTTTCGTCTATTTCAATCCATATGCCTGGTAATGACCCTTGATGGAAGCGGAAAATGAAAACAAGGGTGATACAGAGTGTAGGACACAATGTTACTCCCTCCGTATTTTAATGTATGACACCGTTGACTTTTTGACAAACGTTTGACCTTTCGTCTTATTTAAAAAAATTATGTAATTATAATTTATTTTATTGTGACTTGATTTATTATCAAATGTTCTTTAAGCATAAAATAAGTATTTTTATATTTGCATAAAAATTTTGAATAAGACGAGTGGTCAAATGTTAATTAAAAAGTCAACGGCGTCATACATTAAAATACGGAGGGAGTACTATAGATGATGCTTATTTGTGTTCTTTAGAAAACAAACTAGCAATCTCATGAGTGAAGATCTAGGTGCAGGAAAATAAATTAAATTATCAAATGTAAAGGCTAGAATCCATGCCTGGTATGTTAATGTAATAATGTCCATTGTCCGATCATTGATACTGAGCTTTGACTACCCGTAACCCTCCACAGCATTCAGCCGACTTGCTTGTAACCAGCTGAGTAGTTCTGATTACTTCTAGCAAGACAGTTACTGCTGGCTCGAATGAGACAACGAATCAGATATGTGTGCTTGTAAAATAGAGGACGTTAAGCGGAAATTATGCAACGAAAATGACAAAACTGTAACAAAGAGATATGTACCATGCTTAGAACGATTCAGCAGTATACAACTCTTCCAGCTGGCTTCGAAGCGAATTAGGTAAATGAAGTAGAGGAGAAGCACTTATGTTTAGTTTCTTGAGGGAACTGATGCTGGCAAGTGTGTCACAGCACTGTAAATTAGGACATCTTAGCTCTAGCGATCGAAGTGAAGGCGAGCTCTGTGGCTCAAGACATATTGACTTCAAGGTGTTGGACGAAATTGTTAGTTCTTCCATCCTCAAGTGTGAATTCACCAACCTGTGAAGTATCTCTTCTTTGAATGGATCAGCTAGATATAAGATGGTGAGCGAGGGAAAGTGACCAAATGCAACCAAGCTTGGACAATTAAACAGATGCAATGACTGGAGTGATGGGAGGGATGGCAGTTCCTTCAGTTTCTCACAAATCGATATGTTTAGCTCCTGCAGGGTAGCTGAGGCAGGAAAAGTAACAAGATTTCTGCAATCAATTAGGGTAAACTCGCGCAAGGACAAGAAGGGCACCAATGGTAGAGACCTCAATTCAAAGGCATCCCAGAACAACAGGGCTTCCAACCGTGGAAACTCACCATCCTCCACTCCAGACCACTCTGACAATCGATTCATACCATGAAAACTCAAGTCTCGTAATGCAGGGAACCCTTTGAATCTTCGATCAAGGCTGCAAAACTCATGGCCAATGTGTTCCACACGCACCATTTGGCGTATATCAAGGGATTTGAGAGAAGGCAGCTCACCAAGTGTTGGAAGGTGTTGTGATTGACAAGCCTGTAACTTCAGTTCAGTTAACTTGGAAAATTAGCGGAGCCCTATGTCAGATCCGCGTCTGCCCCGTAGTACCTACTTCTCGACACCTTCAAATCCGAGAAGCTTGGATGTATGGAGATGCACTACACCATAGGCATCTTGGATAACTTCATCAAACTCGTCTCCATCAACACCGCCCACACCGCTGCTGCCGTTGCCACAACGAAAGTAGAAGAAGACATGCCACCGTCACCGTGCCACGCCGCCACCGAAGCAGCCAACGTGACGGTGGCCATGTGGACTCTGGACCAATCAGCTGGTGAGACAAGCTCAGCATGAGGAGCTTATGGGCGCAGGAGGACTACAAGACGTCACGGTTGCCCTGGATGGTGCCCACGTGGCCCTTCGTGAGGCCGCGGGAAGATGGTGTTGTTCTCTACTTCCTAGTGCCTGAGCCGCTCAGGACATAAAATGACCCCCAACTGTATCACGTTTGCAGGATTGATATGCACAATAGGAGAGTTCTGCAGATGGGGCTACTCTCCCACCGCTCCCATATCATTCGTCAACCAGTTGCCTTGCCTGCTAATGTCTTCCAACATCTTAGGATGATCCAATAAGAAGTCACCCATGTGGTTTCTGCGGAGAGGTGTGGCTCTCAGTAGCTGTCACTATTCGCCATTGTATATTGTTTTTTATAATGGAAGTTGTATTTTCTTAGTAAATAACATAAAATTATTCTGAGAACACCTCCGGCTTATGCACTCAAAGAGTACACCCAACCAACAAGAAAGAAACAAAAGATAATCTCATCATCCAAGATAGCAAAAAAAACTTTAGGAACCCTCTAACCGTAGCCTAGAACGCCACCCATGTGCTAGGGTAGAAAACTCCATGGCCACTAGCTCCAATTATTGACAAGTCGCAGTGATAGTACCCAACAAATTAGCCTTATGGAGAATAGCCAATGAGGAGAGCCAATATATAGTAAAAAATATAACCTACAACAGAGAAAATATGTTTTTCATTTCAAAAACCACATCATTTTTGCGAAGCCAAATAAACCAAACAGTGGCAGTTGCCCCAAATAAGACCAAATGCCTCAAATTGTGTAGTTGTCCTCTTATGAAATGCCCAAACATATGAGTTGTACTATTAGGTATACTAATATTCGAAGTAAATTGGATTATAGACCAAACCGTGCAAGATAATCAAAGAACAAATGATTAATAGTTTCATCTTTATGACAAAAAGAACAAGTTCATCTCCCATTCCTTTTAATCAGATTATCTTTTGTTAAAACTACTCCCCGATGTAAGTACAAGAAGATCTTAATCTTTAATCTTTATATGGGCCTTGAATTTCCAGATTCTTTTGTTTATATTGGGAACATTGGTCTACACCAACACAAGATATAAAGATTTAATCGAGAATCTGCCATCAATGGTACGGTTAGATTCCATTTAAACTCATATTGGTTGTGAAATAATATAATATTAGCGATGCGTGAGAGAAGGTGATTACACGCCACTAACTTAGGCCAGAAAGGTCCCTGCGCCAAGAAAAGCTTAGAAGACTAGTCTGGAAAATTTCTGAAATAGTTGCATGTTTATGCCTACCAACATTATAAAGACATGGGTATTGTTCTATTAAACTGGCATTCCCTAACTATTCATCTTCCCAAAACCATACTTGAGAGCCATCTTTGATGTTGAAATAGTTAAATATGAGAAAATCAGGCTTAGCCTTCATTAGACTAGCCCAAAAGTGTGAGTCTCTTGTTTTCGAGTGAGCTTGAGACAAAGGCTATGACTCCAAATATTTGTTTCTTAGCATTTGTTGTCACACACTATCTGTAGTGAGTAGCTTATACAACTGCTTACTAAAGAGAATCTTGTTCTTAATTTTAAAATCTTGAATTCCCAACCCCCTTGATTTTTAGGATGATGTCCCATCTGGCTAGTCGGTATTTCCTTTTGTGTCCATCCATCCCCTTGCCAAAAGAATCTTGATTGAAAATAATCAATTTTATTGATCACTCCTTTATGTATATATATAAGCTGGTAAGCACTGAATTGATTAGTGTTAGTCGCCCTCCAAGTAATAAAAGTTTGCCTTTCCATCTTGCCAGCCGTTTCTCAAGCCATTCAATCACTTATTTCCACTCTGAACTACGAAGTCTCCTATGGTGCATAGGAATGCCAGTATATATTGATCCTGAGCTATTTGTGCTTCCTTTTATACAATATAAATGAAGTAACTAATGTACAGATATTGCGGTGTAGTATCTAGAAAGTGTACTGTAGTTATTACTCCCTCCATTCCACAATGTAAGTCATTCTAGCATTTTCCACATTCATATTGATGTTAATTCATTAACATCAATATGAATATGGAAAATGCTAGAATGACTTACATTGTGAAACAGAGGAAGTACAAGTTTAAGTATGTCTACAACTAAGACTATCTCCAACAGGCTAGGCATAGTGGCACCCAAACTCAAAATGCATGCTTCAGGCCACCGTAGCGGAACAAAAACACGGTCCAACAGATTACCCATACAAAGGACCAATTTTGGGTGCCAGGCAGAGTGCGACCCAAATTTGAGTGTTCTCTCTCATCGACCCAAACGCCTGGCTCGCAAGGCACAACGATTTCACGGGAGGTGGAGAGAGAAACTGTCCGCGTGCCGGTTTTCTTTTGTGTTCCCTGTTGGAGAAGGCGAGAAATAGGTTCGTGACCTTTTCCTTCAGCGCGACGCATACCGTTCAATGGGTCTCCAGTTATGGGTAGTATTGTTGGAGATAGTCTAAGTCGACCAAGATCGAGCACGACTGCACGCACCCATCATGAGCCGTGGCTTAATTCTTAGGAATTCGCGACCAGAATTGCAAAGAATCGGAGTCCCTCTCGGTTTTAGGCAAACGGAAGAAGCGATCGCGATCGCCTTTGGAAGGCCTGATCCGAGTTAATCCCATATTATTCGCCTTTCGCTTCTGCTTGCTTTCCGATCGATCACCGAGGCGCCGATCGATGGGTCGTCGGCGACGGCGGCGCAACCGCGACGCCGAGTTCGACATGGCGGAGATCGACCGGATGGTGCCGGTGGTGAAGCTGGACCCGGCGAGGCAGCCATGGCTGACCGTCCCCGGCCGCTCAAGCTGCACCTGCGACTGCTGCAGGTGTGACGACGAAGAAGAAGCCGTCCAAGAAGGCTCTCATCCCGCCCTGGCTGTTCCGATCCGACCTTGACGACGACGATGATCACCACGAAGAATCAGCAGAAGAGGAGGAGGAAGAAGATAATCAGCTGCAAGGCCTGAATAAACACTTCGCTGAATATCGGATTGGTCATTATGAGATTCGTAAGTGCCTCCATTGCAACCAACACCAAAGTATAAATTTCTTGTTCATAATATGCAAGTCAAATATCGGGAGAGGATTCTAAACCCTCAAGGGATATCTCTTCGTGTAACTTTTTCTTTTTCCAAATTCAATGTAAATGGTTGTATTTTTTTTTAAAAAAAAACTTGACCTACAAAGAATAAGACATACCCCAAACATGAAAACCTTCTCATGCAGGTCAAGAAAACCCTCGAACCTATACCAGCTCTTACACAAACAGTATCGGAGAACGACCAACATCCAGGGTGTAGATTATAGTAACTTTTATCACTCCAAAAAAATATAATTCAAATAAGATTTACATATTGAGAATTAAAAAAAAAGATAAATTCAGAGCACTATTTATATGTTTGATTTGATTTTTTTAATTCCTCGATGGATGAATTAAGTTTTAACTTGATTTTTTATAGAGTACTTTATATACACATTATTAATGTTGTCGTTTAAAAAAGATTTGCCAACTATTTATATATATGATGTTTAAAGAAACAAGATGACATTCCCTCAAAATTTAAAACACTTGCCACGTACTCCCTTCGTCCCAAGTCCTAACATATAAGCATTTTCAACTTTGACTATTAATAGCAAAATAATAAAAAAAGATCAATCATTTAAAATTGATGTTACTAGATTTGTTATTAAACAATCTATCATAATAGGCAACTCTTTTAATTTAAAACTTTTATAGATATTTTCGAGCAAAGTAGCATCTCGGAGACTGTGTCAGAGTAAAAAAATGCTTATATTTTAGGACGGTGGTAGTATATGAATATTTCTTCTCTGCTTGCAGGAGGAGCCACGATAAAACGATACCCTTACACAGATGGCTACGAGCTCACCGACAAGCTGAACGCCGAGCTGCCGGCCGGCGAGCGGCGCTACACCCCGACCTTCGTCCTCCCGGGCTCCTCCCACCGCGACGGCTTCTTCGGCCTCTCGTGGCACTCCGAGTACCGGATGCACGAGACGGCGCCGACATCGCTGCTCCGCTCCAGGTTCACCACCCCTCACCCCCGCTGGGACTATGAAGCCGACAACATGCTGCAGGTCTGCTCGCTCAGCCTCGTTGCCGGCGCCGCCGGCGATGGGCGGCGGCTGCTCGTCTATGGGATCGTCGCCGCCCGCGACGACATGGAGGGGCTGCCCAACTTCGTGTTCAACCGGACACGGGACAACGCCCAGGAAGTGACACTGGTGAGTGACAATGTTAAATTTTGAGTTTGAACAGGATCTATCTTGGCTGAATTTGAACAAATTTTCGGAAATTCAAACACGTTCATTTTTTTAATTTATTTTGTTTGGATTAATTCAGAGCTCTCCTGCACTGGAGCTGTCATCTCCACTGCGCGGCATCTCCGCGTTCGAGCATGCGCTGCTCGAGTTCGACCTGAGGCTGAAGAACACCGACGCCGACGCCGACGACGTGCTGGTCGACGCGTGCATAGAGTTCGTCGACAGGACGATCACCTGCAGCGCCGGCAGATTGCTGAGGTCACGCATCGAGGGCCCGATCTGCTCGCTGGACATGGACTACATGTTCGTCAAGAGCGGCGTCGAGGCCACCGTCGAGGTGTTCCTCGGCGCTGTTAGAAGTATAAATATGTTAGTTAGAGATAAGAGTCAAATACAAATATAGAGATAAAATATATCCTAGAGATAGAATCCTAGAGATAAGATAGAGTCCTAGAGATAGAATCCTAGAGATAAGATAGAGTCCTAGAGATAGAATCCTAGACCCGAAGCTGATTCTGGCCGATACCGCTACTCGTCAAGCCGCGGCGGCTGACGCCACAATGCGCGCCGCGGCGGCAGCGGCGACGACGGTGGTCGCCGTGCCGTCGGCCGGCGAGCTCACGGTGACGCTCAGCTTCGCCACGGCGAGGTGCACGTCGTCGTCGTCGGCGGCGACCTGCTTGGTGGCGCGCTTCAAGGCGCAGAAAGTCGGGAGCAGCGAGAAGGGCGGCGAGGTTCGCGGCGCGGCGGGAGAGGTCGTTCCGGTCGGCTTCAAGGTCACATGGTCGACCGCCTGTGGATTCCCGATTAGCACCCTACAAGGTTATATCTAAAGCCAAAGCAGTTGCTCAGCCTGTAAGGGCCTCTTTGATTTAAAGAAATGACAACGGATTTTTGGAGGAATGGGATTCAAAGTATTTTTTTTCCTTCAAGCCTTTTTGATTTATAGAAAATGCAAGTATAAATTCTATATGATTGTATTTTTATGAGTGGATTTCAAAGAAAACTTAAAAAAGAGGTCAGACCTTTTGGAGTTTTTCCTGGCGTAGATTCCTTTGTTTTCTCTGTACCTCTATCAAAGGATCTTCTTATGTTTTTCTCTATTTTCTCTTCTTGTAGGATTTAAAAATCCTATCACTTTAAATCTTATATTTTTTCTATTCCTGCGTTTTTTCCATCCTACGAATTAAATGGGCCCTTAGAGTTTGAAATGGGTGGACTTTGGACTGGTCCATGAATCGAACAAAGATGGCACTTGATCCAACGGCTGTAAGGTGATATGATGACGTGGCTTAAAGAATGGGTTCCCAAATCCCAACCCCAGTGCTCTGTGCTCCCACACAGGACACGACTAGCCCACGACTTACGAGGGCCCCTGAGCAAAACCCGACCGACCGACCTCACGACCGGGTCGGTCGCACCAGACGCTTGCGCGGCGACTCGTCGTCTCCTCGACTTGGCCATTTCAGGCCTCTTTCTCGGAGTCCACCTGTGCTGTGCTGCTGTGCATTTCGTCTCCCTCCCCTCCGACGGGGTTCGTTCGTGCCTCCCGTCGCCGGCCAAAAACCTCCCCTAAACCCTAGCACCTAGCGCGCGATCGCTCCCCGTCCGCCCCGAGCTAGCGATCCGATCGAGGAGGGTGAAGGCGATGGGAGGCGGCGACGACGACGAGGAGGTGGTGGTGGTGGTGAGGGCTAGGCAGCTGCCGTGGCGGGAGAGGATGCGGCACGTGAGCTGGAAGGTGCGGCGGGAAGCCCACCTCGACCTCGCCGCCGCCTGCCGTACGATCGCCGGCCCCGCCGACCCCCGAGTCCACGAGTTCGGTGAGCCCCGGCGCCGCCTTAATTAATTCCCCAATCTCGCCTCCCTGTCACCCGGGCGCTGCTCTGATTAATTTGTGCTATACTAGATCAGTTTGTAGCGAAATTCCTTTCTGGTGCCCGTAGCTGTTCTGTTCGGGCTATGAGCTTTGATGACGGTAAATGTGGTTTTGTTGCTCCTGTTAGGTCCACTTTTTAGGTATACGGTGAGGGATGACAACCCTGATGTCCAGGAGTCGGCTCTTGATTCTCTACTCACATTTTTGGCTGTGGTTGACCCTTGTGACGCTTCAAGGTCTGCAAAACTATTTTAGGATACCGGTAATACCTATGCCTTTTCACTAATTATCAATCCTCTTCTATGTTTAGATATGCGAAAGATATCTGTGATTCACTGGTTGCCAGATGCTTGGGTGGACGGCCTATCACGATTGAGAAGGCAAAAACAATTTTTCTTATGTTTATCGAGCTTCATGCGGTTGATATTTTTCTGGTAAGTTATACGGCAGCCAATGAAGAAGTTATTTTTTTCTTGTTTGGGCTTAGTCTTTTATCATATATATGTTCGGTTAATGAGCAATTTAGCACAAACAAACAGAGTTTGCTTATTTCTTATCTTGAACCAATTAAGTGCCATTAGTTGGTTGTTTATCAATTTATAAATGGTTGAATACGATAAAATTTCCATTACAGGATTCCATGGAAAATGGAGTGAGAAAGAAAGTTCAAACAGTAGTTATAAAATCAGTTGAATTGCTACAGCAAGCACTTCAACAATTTGGATCAGATGTGGTCTCAGCTGAAAGAATTATGAAGGTTCTTCCAGAATTACTTGAATCTTCAGACAGCCGTGTCCGTAAAGCCTCCAAAGTTTTAGCTATTGAACTCTCTCGCTGGATTGGAAGAAAAGCTTTAAGGAGAAGTGTAATCAAGAAGATTGCAGAAAGAAGGGTAAGTTAATTTATAGGTTACTATCAATAAATCAGTAGCAATAATGTGTTAACCTTTTCCTTTTCAGAAAGGCAACTTAAGTGAGTTAATTATTACTGGATGCGCAGCAAATGACAAAGCGTAAGCCAACACGCATGCTAAGGCATGTTTTTTATTCTACCATTTCTTCTGCTAAGAAATTTATTTCCTGGGTAGACAATATATTCAAATTGACAAGCACATTATTCTCTAGATCTAGACAAGAGAGTACTATTGGGGGCGAACTTTTCAGAGAGAAGTCAGTTGGAAATACATTTCGAAATGCTGCTAATGGTACGTGGCTGTTCTTACTTCTCCAGACGTTTATTTGTTCATTGTGTCAACTTTTGTTGAAACTTAGCTTTCATACATTTATACTCCTTTTAAAACAAACCAAAATTGGGGTGGGTGGGTGCCAGTGAATCTGCCACTCCACCAACTCTGCACCATATCTTTTACCAAGAGTCCCTGAGGTTCTTCAATATCACATACGCTGTAGTCCTACCATAAATTGTTACTTTCTTTAGTTCTTATTTAGTCTCTAAAGTAAAAATAAATAAATTCTACACCAGGTCTGTGATGACCCATACATGTAGTATAAAGCTAACTTTTACAGTTATAACTATATAAAATTGTAAATACTCCATGTAATAAAAATACGAAGGACCTTTTCAATTTGTTTCTGGCATGGCAGGATATGCACAATTTATTTTGTCCTTAGCAAAGCCATGGGCATTTAATTAACTAACGGAATTAAGTGCCATCAAATTTGAGTCTGACAAGTGGGGTTGGGGCTGCATTTCAGGCACACGTTTATGGTATTATCTACTTGGGTGATCTTCCATTTGCTACTAGACAAACCATTGTTCTTTCTAGAAGCTATTTCATTTCCTTGTAGTTTCTTTCTTATTTTGTCTGGTTTACTTTTTTGCAGCATTGTATTCTGATGCTGGAGCTAACAATTCAGCTTGTAAGGTGGCTTCTCTATCTTTTAGTTTCATTGTCGAATTATGGCCCTAATACTATCAAAATGTGGTTTTAATTTCTTGGAGGTTATATTTTTAGTAATATTGATTTGCAGAAGTGGTTGATAATAGCTAATAGTTTATTATGTGTTCGTGTAGTAGGCTCTGGATGGTTTAATAGTCAGATTATTTTATGTTCTATGATTTCTTCCCATCAGATATTTAATTCAGTTACGCCATTGCAGTCTATGTCTCTTTGGATCATACCATCGCAATTACATATGACTTGTCACTTTTTCAGGGGATTGTTGAGAAACATGAACCAACAAAAACAACGGATGTGAGAGTTACTAATAAGGTTACATTACAAGTGAATCTGTTTCCTTCTCACTAGCTAACTCAAGTACTTTATATCATATGTATGCATTTGAATTCAGAGTTGCATGTTGCTTGCCTGAATTTACGTGCCTGTCTGCAGTCTCGAGATGCAACTGACAAATTCGTAGAGGATCGCACCATTGAGACTGCAAACACAAGTGAGGAGTTGAATTGGTTATCTCTCTGAGGCTAATGAATCTTATTGTTGTTGTTGCTTATTATGTTTACGTCTCAAAAAATTGTTAGGTGTGATAGACATATCTTCAGAGATCAGAAATCTGAAAATCTATAACCCTGGGACAGTTGTTGGTAATGCCAATATTTCGGTGCGTTTCTCTTACACTAGATATCTTGCATTTGTAATAGACTGTAGAGGGCGGGTCTATGGGAGTGTGGGGGATGTTAATGGGTCATTTCGTCCTGATCTGATGATCAGAATTACCTGACATGGGTGTCATTTAATTCCTTAATTTTTGGTATTATTCGTACTTGCACTCAAACTTTCTATCATACAGTTGTAGAAATCTCCACTTTCTCTTTGTATCATTGTATGTTACATATATATATATTCGAGAGATATATGATGAAATGGGAAAACAACAGTCCCTAGAAGTATATATTTTTCCTCTACCTTTTTAGTTTCTGAAAACTTGTATGACATTTATACAACTTCTACACTAATGCAATATTTTTTTTTTGGCTGACTTATGTATACCCTGAGCACTAGTGGGAGTAGCTACCAACACAACACGATAATAAGCACAAGTAGTCTGTTTATTAATAACCAGTCTTTCTAAAGCACTTTGTTTTTTTTTTTTATAGAACTATTGTGTGCTAAAACTTGATATGAAGGATCCAGTGAAGACATTTTTCAATATGCGCAACTACATTGGTCACCACAGATGGTGGTGTTACACAAATTCAGACCTATGTTATGAGCATGGGCACAAAACAAGGAGATCATGGTTGCTTCCCAGGAGTGGAATGTTTTTTCAGTATGTTGAAGTCAGGGGAAAATTGATGTGCTTTGTAGGGGATGCTTGTACTAGTTGGCTCTCTGCCGTAATCACTGAAAAGACTGTAGCAGAATTTCCTCATGAAAGTGGGAAAAAATACTTTGTGGAGGGTTCCTGAGGCAAGCTTTCATGGAAAAAACTTACGTGTTCTGGTAACTATTCTCCTAGTTTGGGCACAACAACTCTTGGAGGTGAATCGTTAGAAGATGCTTGCCTTATCATTTACCGCCATGTAAATGATGGTGACGCTTTCGATAAAGAAGTTCTTCAGGCCTGCTTCACCAGAGTCATTGTTCATTTATGGGATACTTTGAGGAACAACGAAGCTCTGAGACGCGTCTTGTGTGCTTTCAACCCACTATTTTCGTCTTGTGTGAATGAGCTCGGGCGTGATCTTGTCCCAGACCTGAAGAACTGGAAACAAATCTGCCAGAACCTTGAAGATTCTATCATTAACGACATTCCCTTTGTGCAAATTCACCGTACAAGCCCTGATTCTGTTTTAGCTGCACTAGAGAGGATTCGGATACTATATCAAAATAACCAAGTCAGGGTGCCCTATGATTTTAGAAACTTGCCAATAAAGCCAGATGAGTGGGGCAGAAAGGGAAGGAGGGGAGCAGTTAGAAAAGATGGAACTCAAAGTCTGGGTAGCAAAAGTAGTGGTGGTCAAGCACATGACTTAGGTGCTCCATCTAGGTACCCATCATTTGTGTTACGGGAATGGAAGAAGTTGGATTCACAAGATACTGTTGAAGATTTATTTGACATGGTTAGTATTATTTAATCTATAACTGTTGCAGTCATAATTATTTGTTGGAGGCATTATTTGATGACATAATTTGTCGCAGGATATTGTTTCTGATGATGACATGATGGACTGCCTTGATGGGACCATGTATCAAACTGACAATGCTATGCTACCGAAACAGATGCCTTACCACCCAGCACCATCTCGCGACCTTCTCAACTCTGGACAATCACGTAAGAACTTGTATAAGATCTGAATTGTGACAAAAAGAAGAGATTTAGTTCAATTTTTTTTGTGTGAATTTTTCCCTGAATTTGGTTCAATCATTGAAAGGATTCAAATCTTTTATAAGATTAATAAGTATATGGATACCTAGATTATATCATCTATACTGAACTCTTCTTCTTTTTTGGTTGCTCTGACTAACTTTTATAGTCTGGTAGTTTATCTTCTTGGAGCAATCATATCTGAGCAGGATTGCGTGACATCCTTTTTTTTGTATTGACAGAGAGAAAAGAAAACCAGGATAACTTGCTTATGTCTAAGTTTGTCAGCGCTAAAGAATTCCCATGTCTATGCACAACGGAGTTCAGGTATAGCTATTATCTTGCTACTTTCTGTTAGATCACAAATTCGTCAGCTTCACTGAATTTAATACCCTGAGAATTTGCTATTATATACTGTAGTCAATTTGTATGTTTTTTTTTCCTGTACTTTGGAACTTATTTTTTTATATCAGGTTATTTCTTCTGCAATTGTTGATGAGAAGCTGCCTCTCAACCTTCACACCAAGAGCACATGAAGAAATGCTATGGCAGGTTTGTCATGTTGTCAAACTGTTTGCAAAAATAACTATTACTGCTTGTGAATTTGCATATGTTATCAGTTATCACTATAAACAACATGATAAATCAATACCAGAGTTGCTGAAGTAGGGCCTTGTTTAACCATTTTGCAGTGCTAATTTTGGATACTCCTGTTTCTGGGTATATTGGTGACCTCTGATCAGGAAAGTTCAAGTGCATTAAGGACTATTGATCAACCAATGTTGTTTTCAACCTACCGAGTTGCTTAACATTGGAGGTGTCAAGTCACGTCTAGATCAAATGTAGTTATGCAGCTGTTGAGAAGCTCCATCTGATATTTCCGGCATGATAAGGCCTTAATCATACCTCATGAGGGAACCATGTACGTTCTGATATTTTACCTGGCCCCTTTTCGAACTATATTTGGTCTTTAGTCTCTTCTTGGATGGTTGGAGTGAGGATGGGACCAAAGATTTTGCATTACATTCTTGGTGGGCACGTTTTGGTGGAACCTGCTAATGTTGATTTTGTTGAAGAGAGCATGGGAGATGGATTTGTGAGGAGGAATGTTCATGCAGCTGTTTTCTTTCTTAGAAGATTCACTGACATAGGACCTTTTTGGTGCGGATTATCTGGAAATGACCTTAGGTGAGCCGATAGTTTTTGTCACAACTTTCTTGCCTTCTCGGCCGCGTGCATATGGATTTAAAAGTTTGTCAAAGTTACTGAATTTATGTGGTCTCTACAGTCTGAAGTATGGTTGTTTTTTCCTGTAGTAAATATCACAATTGCAAGTTCGTTCGTGTTGATTTTAACCAACTACTCTCTTGACCATATGTTCAGATTAGTAGTTTTGTAGATCGGCTTTAACTTCAGGATTGACGTATATTTAGCAAGGACCATAATATATGTTTGCTTGTATTACCGAAATGCCTGGAAATTTCTTAATCATGGTTGTGCCGTCGAGACTTTGGTGAAAGTGTGTAATTTTGGATGTTGTCAATGATCTTGTCAACACACTGGTACATTTTGCTCCTGTTCTATAATAAATGTGTCAATCGTTTGTTTAATTGAAAAGTCTGTTCCACGTCAAGGGTATCATGGTCATTTCCATCAGCCGATCCTTAGATGCATTTTCTTTTTATTAATGACTAATCATTTGGGCATGTTTTGAGGTTAGCCCTAATTGCCCGCTACCTGCTGGTTAAAGCGCCAATCATGCATCCCAAACAGAAATGGGTGCATCCACAGCTTTAGGTAAAGGTCTTGTTGATATCAACTTGGGGAAATCCCCATATAGGGCTGTACTAACTCTTCATCTCTCTAGCTGATTTTTATAGTATTAAATATGTAAGCCACGTTACCGAAGAGTTGAGGTGGCAAGAATTAATAAGGGGAGAACAAAATATACTCTATAATATTGGTTTCAAATGAATTGGCATATATATGGGTGTACTGTACAATTTTAGGATGGGTAAATTTTACAGTAAACTCATCAATTATCCCAATCCACCACATTAACCAACTATATTGTATACACATCAGCCAAACATCTATCGCAAGACTTTAAGCCCATCAAGTGTACACAAGTGTACAAATAAATTAATTGGGCTAACGATATGTTCATCGACACAAGTGTACAAATAAATTAATTGGGCTAACAATATGTTCATCGAGGCGATTGGAACCGGCCAGAACAAGTAGGATTATCCATGGAGAATTTTTAATTTTTGAGTCAATTTAGTGATTATTGATTCCAATATAATCTCTAGATAAAACTTATTGTTTTATTTATTTTCTAAGTTTAGTCAATACATGTATAAAGAATTATAGGGAGTAAGTTATGCTCTCATCCCGCATTATTCAGTTTCCCTTCTTATTTATTTTATACATTCGATTATGATCCTTAAAATTTTGGATTCGTTTTTCAATGCTAGTGCATATTAGATTTTACAATCTCACATGTACAAATGTTGAGATTTGTACATTAAAGTTGTAATTTTTTTCTATATATCTGATCGAGATCATGTCCGTGTGCGACATGAGATCCGTGTCAGGATCAGATTTCAATTATTTTGTAGTATAACGAATCTCATCGATCTAGGTTTTTTTTTTTTTTTACCGAGGGAGTACTGATAAGTAAGGGGTGAAAAGTTTTGGCGTGTCACATCGGATATACGGACACACATTTAAAGTATTAAACGTGGACTAATAACAAAACAAATTACAGATTCCACTTGTAAACTGCGAAACGAAATTATTAAACCTAATTAATCCATCATTAGCAAATGTTTACTGTAGCACCATATTGTCAAATCATGGAGCAATTAAGCTTAAAAGATTCGCCTCATAATTTACATGCAATCTGTGTATTTAGTTTTTTTCTATATTTAATACTCCATACATGTGTCCAAACATTTTGATGTGACAGGGTGAAAAGTTTTTGTTTTGGGAACTAAAGTAAAAACTTTTCACCCATCACATCGAATGTTTTGACACATGCATATAGTATTAAACATGGAAAAAAAACCAATTACACAGTTTACGTGTAAAATACGAGAAAAATCTTTTAAGTCTAATTGCGTCATGATTTGACAATGTGGTTAAACAGTAAATATTTGCTAATAACAAATTAATTAGGCTGAATAAATTCGTCACGCAGTTTTCTAACGGAATCTATAATTTATATTGTTATTACACTACGTTTAATACTATTTTAAATATGTGTAGGTATATCTGATGTTATCATCAAATCCAAAATTTTTCCCAAACTAGATAAACAGGGCCTAATAACCCGCATCGGACAGCTCAAGTCCTACTCCCGCATCGGCAACCTCACACACCCCCTCTCGTCGAAACCCTAAACCTCGCGATCCACCCGCCGCCGCCGCCTCCGCTGCCGCTGCTCCTCCGAATCAACCGATGGGTCGGCGGCGTGGTCGCTGTCAGGATTTCGATATGGCGGAGATTGATCGGCTGGTGCCGGTGGTGAAGCTGGACCCGGCCCGCCTTCACCGCAGCGCTCCCGCTCTCTGTGGCTGTTGCGGCCTGGAGAAGAAGAAGAGGAGGGAGATTCAAATTCCAGCCTGGATGTTCCGCTCCGATGACGACAGCGAGCTCGCTGCAGGTTGCTACCTTCTTCTTCTTCTTCTTGTACTAAATGAGCAATTTTCTTGCCTCTCCTGCGTTTGAGCTTGCGGCTGCTCTCGAGTGCGTTTTCACCTACCTTTCTCAAGAATACATAATCACCTTCTACTAATCCGGTTCACGATTAATTTGGGGATACTCATCATCGTCGTTCCTGCCAGTTACAGAGGAAGAAGAGGAAGAGGAGGAGCACGAGAGTCAACAGCGAAGTCGGAAACAAGTGTTTGCTGAATACATGATCGGTAAGTGGCGGTCTGCCCTCCAAATTACATTCGTTTAGCTTAACTGGTTACGGCCTTGATCAGTAAATTTAGTTTAGATAGCGTTGGTGTATCCATGCGTGCAACTACCCTGATTATTTTCCGTTGTTAGGAGGAGGGGTGCATTTTAACCAGTACTAGTGTTAGAATGCCTTTGGACTGTCTGCTTTGGGGGCTCTGGTGTTACCAAAACTACTTCTCGGGAGAATCTAGTTTAATCCTCTTAAGTTTATAAGGCTCAGGTCTACCTATGGATTTTCTTTACTACCTTGTCTAGCTAGAGATCAATATACTAGTATATCCATATTGTCTTAGCATGACCTGCAATCATGTTTTGTTTGTTTCTATTTTATTTACAGATTCCAATCCATTGACCAATGAAGAGACTGCAAGACATATCGATGGTTTCGAGGTTTCTGATAGGTTGAACCATGGACGTTCGCCTGGGCAGCAATGCTATTCCCCAGTCTTTATTTTGCCTCATTCTTCCCATAAAGATGGATTTTTTGGCCTTGATTGGCACGCTGAGTACTGAATGCATGAGATGACACCAAGTAAGCACCTTTGGGCTTTCACATGTTATGGATTTCTCTTGAGTTATTCTGATGGTGATTAAATTTCTTTACTGTTTCCAGCTCATTTGGGCAACGCAAGGTTTTCAGAACCTAGCCGTTTTGAATATGATGCTACCCAAATGCTGCAGATATGTTCAGTGAGGCTTGTTGAGTATCTTTCACATGATAGACCATATGCTCTCGTTTATGGATTTATTGCAGCTCGGGACGACTTGGATGCTTTGCCAAATTTTCTATTTAACCGAACACCTGAAGATGCTCAAGAAGTGGTGCTGGTGAGTGATTCTAATCTCATTACTTCGAATTCGCCAAATGGTTCTAATCTGAAGAAGTGATGCTTGCTGCAAGTTCTGAAGACTCTGTTTGTCCTGTAAGATTTTATTTTGGCTGGTAAAACATTGTATTCCCCATCAATCAGTTTTCTTCTGCTAACACTAGTACACTACATAATCCAGGTGTCAATGTGTTCCCTATTGGCGTTTGTTGTTTTCCATATGTAAGAATTAAGGATGTTAATTCCATTTATAATGATAAAATATGATCTAACTGAAAATATTTCGCAAAAATATTAGATTATAAGGGGGGTTTGCCACTCTGAACAGAATAGTAGAGTCCATTCTTGTGACTACCTTTTTTCTGCAGAACATAACATTTTATGAAAATTCCTCTTTATTTTCTTCCATTTATGGTTATGGATAAGGGTGCTTCAATTCAATGAAGTTTTAGCCCTGATTTCAATCCCAACATATATGACCAGGATGGGACTAAAAACTCACATTGTATTTCTTGACCCACCCCTCAAATACAATTTGAATTCTCAGTACTACTCCGGCTGCCCATGTGAACAGTTTTTCAGGTATATGGAGAAGTACTGTTAGTGGCTTTGTGGAAGATTTAAATAAAAATCACTTATACTTGTTAATAGACCTATTGTTACAATTATCCAGATATGACCATTACGAGCTAACAATCCTCAGATTTTATATTGTTAGATCTTACAATTTTAATCAACTTGGTTCTAATTTATTTATTGAAATGCAGTCTCATCCTATACTGGATTTATCATCTCCACTCCGTGGCATATCTGCATTCGAGCATGTTCTGATTGAGTTTAATCTGAAATTGAAGAAGGGTTGTTGTAGTCGTGATGATGAGGTATTAATTGATGGCTGCATAGAGTTCACTGACAGGACCATTAGTTTTAATTGTGACAGAAAATTAAGGTCACGTATTGTGGGTTCAGTTGGCTCAGTTGACATGGACTACTTTTTCCCTAGACATGGTGTGGAGGCTACCATTGAGATTTCTTTTACTGATACCTGTCTGAAGTATTATCTTCCTAAGATTCGAAGCTATATTGTCATGAATGGAGATACGCAGGGCATCTGTATCCATGAAATTGGTAGGCATGAGTTAAGGCGTATGCATGTTCAGAACTTATTAACATCGTCGTCGATGTCACGATCATCATCAGTTTTGAGTGTAACATTTGTTATTGCTGTCCCACTGAATGATGAACTGGAAATCAGGTGTAATCTCATGCAACGTCCTCAGGATATCGAGGTACCTTTTCACTTTAAAGTGCAGAAGCTTGGATCCTTTCTTCAGTCAAGTGAGAAGTATGCTGAACTACTGCCATCAGGGGTGAAAGTTACATGGTCAACATTGGGCTTTCATACCGTGTCACCTATGGATTATCAAAGGTTGCTTCGATAGGCATTTTATATGCTGAAGTTACAACCCTCCATGTTTCACTTTTGTAATTGTTGTAGCTTGTTTACGACTCGTGTGCTTTTAAATCTATTCACTGTCAAAGGTATGCATGTTAACTGTGTCAACTTATTGCCTTCCTCCTGTAGGTATTCTTGTGAAGAAAACTGTCTACTGCTCACTCCGTCCCAAAATATAAGTTTTTGGGAAATATAAAAGTTTTTTGGGTGGATGAGAATCTGGAACATTCGTAGTACTAGGATATGTCTCATTCACCTAAAAACACTTATGTTTTGGGATGGAGGTAGTATATATAAGTACTTCGGATCTTTTGTGAAGTATAGTAACAAGTGGAATTTTTTTTAGAAATAATATTATTTTAATGAAAAATTGCAAAAGTAGAAGCTGATCGGTTAAAATTGCAAGTTTAATGCCCTGTCGAACATCCATAGTTCGACAGGGGTACATATCGAACAACCACAATTCGATAGGGTACCTGTCGAACTGCGATTGTTCGACAGGGTATAAAAAATACCCTATCGAACTGCCCCTGTTCGACAGGGGATAAAAAATGATAGAAAAAAAGAGATGTTTTTGTTTTGTTTTTTTGTTGTACTTCTTTGTGCTTAAAGTATAGTACTAGAGAAAATCTCGTGGGTTGAAAACCCGGTTAACCATGTGACCTTGAGGCCGACCGGCTGCACGACTTCTCCTGACTCGCCGTCGCCGGCGAACTCGCCGATCATCTTCTCGCAGCTCCCAACTTTCTGTGCCTTGAAGCGCGCGAGGCAGGACGTTAGCGTCACGATCAGCTCGCCTTCCGACGTACGGCACGGCGACCACGGTGGTCACCGTGCCGCCGTGCGCATCGTCCTTTCACGCCCGGAGTCGCCGCCATCGGGCGAAGATGACAATCCCGCCGGCGATGACGCGGTAGACGGCGGCCACGCTCTGGAAGCAGGAGTCACCCAGGAGAGTGGCGGATCTATACAGAAAATTGATTCGTTGGTGTCATAACGTGTCTATTAGTGTCATAGTATGCTAACTATCCTTAAATCATGGTGTTATAATATATGGATAAGCCAAAAGTCGTTGGTGTGACCTGACGCCGGTCATTACACTAGATCCACCCCTGCCAGCAACACCTCGACGCCTTTGTCGGCGAACAGCCGGCTGGGCCCTGGATGATGCGTGACCTCAGTAACCTGCCGGTGTAGCGGGTGATGCCGCCGGCGAACTCTATACACCCATCGATTAACACGCCGCCGCCGCCATCGTCGCTGGTCTTGAGCTTGAGGTAGAACTCGAGCAGCACATGCTCGTAGGCAGAGATGCTGCGGAGTGGAGATGACAGCTCCAGTGCAGGAGAGCTCTGCACAATATATAATGGGAAAAAGGAGTAAATTTTGCTCAGTTCTATGGTTCAAATTACATTACACGATAAACGTTTTGATACGTGGCGAGTAAACCAATCTAATTTGGCACTGTAGTAAAAACAGAAGGAACAAAATATAGCTTATAAATTTAGGACGTGATGGTTTTACAACTCATATGTGTATATATATAGTGAGGTGAGGTTATTACCAGGGTTTAAAATCCTGCTATCTCGCAAATATGATTGTGTGTATCCTATTTGATGCAGAGGCTAGAGGCAATATCTCTTGTACTAAAAAAGTATTGCTGAATAGTGTGGTATTTTAAACTCATTATAATACCCAATATTGTATGATATATTTTGTGTTATAACACTGAAGAGTTTAGTGAAATTTAGCATGACAAAGCATGTTAACATAGGGAAAAAAATGGAAATTCTCATAGCGAGAATAATACCCCGTCCGTTTTAAAATATAGCAACCGATTCAATTCATCTCAAAATGCTACTCCATCTATCATCCCATCTCATCCGATCACAATATTTTCTATTTAATTTTTTATCTGCTTTATTGTCTCAACCAATTAAAAAATCATTTGTTACTTCTAATCTTAATTTTTGAGAGATACTACCTCCGTTTTTTAATAGAGGGCGCCGTTGACTTTTTCTCACATGTTTGACCATTCATTTTATTTAAAAAAATTACGTAATTATAATTTATTTTGTTATAAGTTGTTTTATCACTCATAGTACTTTAAGTGTGATTTATATTTTATACATTTACATAAAATTTTTGAATAAGACGAATGGTCAAACAGAGCGAGTACATGATAAGTAGTTTAGAAGCAGCGACCGTGTGGTCGATGTATCCTACGATCCCAGTCTAATACGGAATTTGGATCCAAAACCGATAGCAGTTCTGTTCCCGAACAGTTAGCAGCGCTATTTCGTAAAGCCCGAAATTTCGGTGTGAAATTATTTAAAATCCAAACATGTTTGGACTGAATGGTTCCAAAAATCTCTAAATTTCGGAAATTTCGATACAAAATTTTAAACCGTGACAGTGAGTGGTATTTGAGCTCTGTTTCTGGATGATTAATTGTTGTTTACTTGTATTTAGATCTGACTTGTTTTTAGCAGTGCTTCATGTTGAATAGTCCCACATTGGTTGTGAAAGGGCAAATGACCTAAGATATAAGTGAGGGAGTCCCTCACTTCAATGGCTAGCTTTTGGGGTGGGAAAGGCCCTTTACGATCCTATAATTGGTATCAGAGCCTGGCTAGGTTAACATCTCTGGCTCGATAGACACAGTGTGTGAAGGTCTGTTTTAAATATAATCTCTGGCTCGATAGACACAGTGTGTGAAGGTCTGTTTTAAATATAAGATATGTACGGTGAAATTGGATTCTGGATTCGACAACGCTGTCATATGTTTTTCAATTCATTGGTAAAGGTGTTGTCTCCAAGTTTTCTCTAGATGAAAATCTAGCTCTGTATTCATGTTGGTTCGGATTTTAAATATAAGATATGTACGGTGAAATTGGATTCTGGATTCGACAACGCTGACATATGTTTTTCAATTCATTGGTAAAGGTGTTGTCTCCAAGTTTTCTCTAGATGAAAATCTAGCACTGTATTCATGTTGGTTCGGATAATATCGAGGGGCAATAAAGGCGGTCTTTTTTGTTTCTTAAAATGATGTCGCAACGTAACCTAATATATTCATGTTGCCTTTTTTTCTTTTCATGGCAGTGTGTATCTGGGTTGTTGCATAGTCTAGATGCTTTCATCTCTTAATAAATATTCCTTTATTAAAAAAAGTATGCAACTTAATAGGTTCAGCCATAAAATAAATAGCGTCTAAATGTGTATTCCTCGAAATATTAAGGACTGCTCTCATTGGTTGCAAGTACCTTGTGGTATTTTGGTTAACTCGAGGGGATCATCCTTTGTTACTTGTAATTATATGTCATGTAAATAATAGTTATATTTTTTTGATAAAATAGATTAATAAGTGATATATCTCTCCATGGCATTTTTTTTTTGAAACGATAACCTCAAAGAGGACAGGGAGTGCCTGTTTTCAGACTTGGCCCAGTTTTTGAGGAAAAACCGGCCCAAAAACCTCTCCTAGCCCGGTTTAAGGGGAAAACTGAGCGAAACCCACACAAAGAACAAACCAAAAAACTTGTGACAATACAGCTGAAGGACAAAGGACATCGTTGCCAAGCTCAAAAGAGCAGCTCCGACTTCCTAACTACACACCACAGACCATGTAGGGCAAGGTCTTCAAGACGAAACCTCCAAGGAGGAAGGTAGCGATCAATGCCAAACAACGTCCATCCAAGCACCGGAACAAGGTTTTCACCCGAAGAAATGGGAAAGCAAGATAACGACGCCTTCAAGAAGGAATTCGGCGCCCACAGGCGTCGACATCGTAGGCTCAACCCAAGATTGAGGCTCTCTCTCCCTACCAACTACAACAACCCACGCTACCACAGCGAAGACAAGACGAAAGCGGAAGAGGGTTATCGTTGCCGAGCTTGCCACTTGACAAGCAACTCTCCGACTCCCCCCCAACACACTACCGCAAAACCCCGTTGGGAAGCCACCTGCACAACAACCCCAAAGAAACTATCAAGAAGGCAAGGGGGTTATCGTTGCCAAGCTTGCCCCCCCCCCCCCCCCCACCAATCAAGCAGCTCCGACTCCCCTCCAAAACACCCAAAAGGTTGTGTCGTGGGGTCTCGTGCAGCACCTTACCACCAACCTAGCAACTCGCTATCGCAAGAACAATCAAGCACAGCATAGATGAAGGCTCCCGAACTCCACCAAGCAAAACTCTTCCAACCAAACTGGCTCTCTCCCTTGCCATGAAACTCCTCACGACCGGAGTCTGAGAGCAGACCGATCAAGAGAAGGGGAGGAGCTCCAGGGAACGGGAGAAGCCCTAGCCGGTCGTGGAGGATCGCTTGCCGTCGACCAGGCCGTCATCCACAGGTTGTTTCCCGTGTCCTGCGGCTTTCCAACAAGCAAACTGCAAACCGACGGCCTCTCCAAGCGGCAGCACCACCGACCACCTTCCAGCACTCTAGCCACCTCGCCGGCCACCTAAAACCGGCCTCCTTCCCCAGCTCCTCGCTGGCCACGTACTCTCTCCACGGCAATGCAACTTGAAATTTAATATTACCTCCATATTTAATGTATGACACCGTTAACTTTTTGTCCAACGTTTGACCATTCGTCTTATTCAAAAATTTATGTAATTATCATTTATTTTATTATGACTTGATTCGTTATCAAATGTTCTTTAAGCATAACATAAGTATTTTCATATTTGCACAAAATTTTTAAATAAACGAATGGTCAAACGTTGATCGAAAAGTCAATGGCGTCATACATTAAAATACGGATGGAGTAATTTCTACCACACGGTCATGATTGTTGTAATAAAAAAAAGGGGGCAAATTAAGCCTACTTTGCAAACTAGAAATTCTTGCAAGTTTTATATAAACTAGTGCACTTTTCAAACTCTTACAGGCTTGAGCAACTACGTTGGCTTTAGATAACCTTGTAGGGTGCCCATCGTGAATCCACAGGCGGTCGACCATGTGACCTTGCAGCGGACCGGGATGACCTCCCCGCCGCGCCGCGAAACCTCGCCGGCCCTCTCGCTGCTCCCCACTTTCTGCGCCCTGAAGCGCGCCACCAAGCAGGGCGCCGCCGCCGGCGACGCGCGGGTGCGGCGCCTCGCCGTGGCGAAGCTGAGCGTCACCGTTAGCTCGCCGGCCGACGGCACGGCGACCACCGTCGCCGCCGCCGCCGCGGCCTGAGCAGTAGCGGTATCGGCGGCCAGCATCAGCTTCGGAGGAAGCGGGATGGACTCCTTGTAGATGACAATCCCGTCGCCATCGCCGTCGCCGGCGATGGCGCGGTAGACGGCGGCACGCTCGTGAAGCAGGTCGCGCAGGAGTCGCCCAGGAACACCTCGACGGCGGCCTCGACGCCGCTCTTGACGAACATGTAGTCCATGTCCAGCGAGAAGATCGGGCCCTCGATGCGTGACCTCATCAAAATGCCGGCGCTGCAGGTGATCGTCCTGTCGACGAACTCTATGCACGCGTCGACCAGCACGTCGTCGGCGTCAGCGTCGGCGGCGGTGTTCTTCAGCTTCAGGTCGAACTCGAGCAGCACATGCTCGAACGCGGAGATGCCGCGCAGTGGAGATGACAGCTCCAGTGCAGGAGAGCTCTGAATTATTCCAAACAAACAATTTTTTAAAAGAATCGAACGTGTTTGAATTTCCGAAAATTTGTTCAAATTCAGCCAAGATAGATCCTGTTCAAACTCAAAATTTAACATTGTCATCACTCACCAGTGTCACTTCCTGGGCGTTGTCCCGTGTCCGGTTGAACACAAAGTTGGGCAGCCCCTCCATGTCGTCGCGGGCGGCGACGATCCATAGACGAGCAGCCGCCGCCGATCGCCGGCGCCGGCAGCGCGGCGGCGGCGAGGCTGAGCGAGCAGAGCTGCAGCATGTTGTCGGCGCGGTAGTCCCAGCGGGGGTGGGGCGTGGTGAACCTGGAGCGGGGCAGCGATGTCGGCGCCGTCTCGTGCATCCGGTACTCGGAGTGCCACGAGAGGCCGAAGAAGCCGTCGCGGTGGGAGGAGCCCGGAGGACGAAGGTCGGGGTGTAGCGCCGCTCGCCGGCCGGCAGCTCGGCGTTCAGCTTGTCGGTGAGCTCGTAGCCATCTTCGTAAGGGTATCGTTTTATCGTGGCTCCTGCTGCAAGACAAGAAATGTTCATATCAGGGTTGGAAATTTTGGACCGAGATTTCTCAAATTTCGGTCATTTCGGACCCCTCCAATACGATATTATTTCGGCCGAAATTTTCACATTTTTTTTAATTTTTCGTGAATTTTGGTAATATTTGTTTAGATTTAACTAATTTTTTGTCAAAATTCCGGAAATTTCGGTCTATCGGTGACATCCGATACAATCAGTCAAACCATAAGTTAACCCTGGTTCATATACGTGGTGGGAAGTGTTTTAAATTTGAGGTATGCCATCTCATTTGTTTAAATATCATATAAATAGTTGGTAAATCTTTTTTAAAAAAAAACAACAACATTAATAATGTATATATAAAGTACTCTAGAAAATCAAGTTAAAACTTAAGTCACCCATTGAGGAATAAAAAAAATCAAATCAAACATATGAATAGTGCTTTGAATTTATCTTCTTTTAAAGAAAATCAATATGTAAATCGAATTTGAATTATATTTTTTGGTGAGTGATAAAAGTTACTATAATCTACATTGCTTAGTTGCTTACAATTTTTACAGCTAGTGGTCCCGGTTGTTGGTCGTTATCCGATGCCATTGTGTATGGGCTGGTATGGGTTCGAGGTTTTTCTTAACCCGCGTGAGAAGGTTTTCTTCTACACATGATGTTTGGGGTCTGTCTTATCCTCCGTAGGCAAGTTTTTTTAAAAAATAATACAGCCATTTACGTTGAATTTAGAAAAAGAAAAAGTTACACGAGGAGATATCCCTCGAGGGTTTCAGAATCCTTCCGATATTTGACTGCATATTATGAACAAGAAATTTATACTTTGGTGTTTGCTTGCAATGGAGGGCACTTACGAATCTCATATTGTGGTCAATCCGATATTCAGCGAAGTGTTTATCTAGGCCTTGCAGCTGATTATCTTCCTCCTCTCTGCTGATTCTTATGGTGATCGTCGTCGTCGTCGTCGTCGGATCGGAACAGCCAGACCGGGATGAGAGCCTTCTTGGACGGCTTCTTCTTCGTCGTCACATTGCAGCAGTCGCAGGTGCAGCTTGAGCGGCCGGGGACGGTCAGCCATGGTGCCTCGCCGGGTCCAGCTTCACCACCGGCACCATCCGGTCGATCTCCGCCATGTCGAACTCCGCGTCGCGGTTGCGCCGCGGCGTCGGCGACCCATCGCTGATCCGATCGGGAAGAAGGATGGAGCAGGCAGGGGCAGGTGTGAACGTGATCGATCGGTGAAGGAGAAGCAGATAGATCGATGTATCTTCTCAGCATTTAAACGGGACTCGGATCCGAAACCTGAGGAGCTCTGTTTTGGACGATTGCATATGGAGTATATTTATCCATATATTCTTTTAACCATGAATATGTTTATTACTCTAATTAACCCTATAAATGCCTTACCTCGCAATAATAACTAGTTAGGACAGGAATAGAACTATATTAATGATTAACACTGCAATATACAAAAATGTGCGTTGCAATTGGATTTCAAATGGACCATACTTCCGAACTCACTGCCTAAAATTGAACAAGTTCAGTCATCTGGTTAGTGACAAAATAATGACAGCAACGATACTTCGGTGCAATCCAGTTAACTGCATCTCGACGCTAAAATTCTTGCTACAATTGGCGGTAGGAAAACAATACGACATAGGCAGTACAAGGTATCGGGCATACATTGGTAGAACACACTTCCAAGAACAATTTTTAGCTCACCAAAAGTTGAGGCAATGTTCAGATGTGACAAAGAACTCAACAAAGTACAGTTTGTTCACAAGAATACCTACAGGAGCAAGGGCAATCAAGTTTAGACACACTGAACATACATAGCACCCACACTGCCAAGACAATATTCATGGTGGGCCGGACCAAACGTGTCCACGCGCCATCGATCGCTCGTCAGATCCACCCTACAACGATATCCTCGGCCGCAATCCCCACATGGCCACCAGTTAGGCTGTTGTTTAGTTCAGCGCAAAGTTTAGATTTTTGTTAAAATTGGAGATGATGTGACTGAAAAGTTGTGTGTATGACAGGTTGATGCGATGGAAGGACTGAAGTTTGAATCCAAACTTTGGATCCAAACCAGCCTTGATGTAATTTTTTATTTAGAACATTAGTAGGTGAATATCAGGCTAACAGATGTGTCAGTAACATCGAATGGTTTATATATACAACAGCATTACTGTCCTACAGTGCCACGATTTGATCTGAAGGGCACTGCTCCAAAGCACCTACAAATTGCCAACAACTAGCCATGGATATATGCTTTACCATGTACAGTCACAGCTTGCGCCATTACACATCCGGGGTGAAGTGATCCTTGTGGCTGAGAATCTGTGCATCATAAGCGCAATGGCATCAAACACCCTCAAATGGCTGATCACCTGAGCTCCAACAGGCAGCATACTCTCTGCCCTCTTCCATCTCCTTAGGGAGATCATCAAGCAATCCTTGGGTGAAATACCTTGGAGCGCCACCATCGTAGACGAAGTAGCATGGCTTCACGGCAACTTTCTCCAGGTTTTCCCGCAGCGAATGCGAGCCGCCGTTGTGTCTCCAGTATCTGCCTCCAGCAGCTGCAATCAGGCTCTGTATGTGTTGTCTGTCGTCAGGGTTTATGTAGACACTGAGGCAAAAGTTCAGTCCCAAGACAACTTCTGTGCCTGCAAGCATCGCATTATCATCATGGAGATTGTTGCGGCAGAAAATTTGCTCGAAAGAATGAAATGTCGTAAGTCGCACACAAAGCAGGTGGAATATATTGGAGTTATGCACTAGATATATACACCTTGACATTGAACAGCGTTATGTAAAAAGTTTTTATTGCATTGTTGTACCCAGTTGTAGCTAGGCCTGTAAGAAATATTACTGGGGAAAGAATTGCAAATCAAATTCCTAAGCTTATACAAGTGACAGCCTGGATTGTTTCACTACATAAATAAAGTCTAATCTTATAGCCAGCGATGTATATGTACCCTTCAGAAGCTTGATTTCTTCTTTTCTTGTTTCCACCAATTGATGCATGTGAGTCATGGCTAAATCTTAACTCAAAGGAAGCTTCTGGACTTGGAATAAACTTTACCAAGCAATCCATAATCCCTAAAAGAGCAAGGCGAAGCACTTCGGCTTAGGAATAGATAATACTCTGCAGATTTATGATAAACTTGAATGGCCTTAGGGATACTTAGGTATATCAAACAATATAAAACGTAAAGGAAGAATACTCAAATTGGGGTCCTAAAAGAAATAGAGAACTGTAGAGAGATAGCTCAATACTGACATCCAATCGTGACAACCCATTTCCCAAACAGTAGAGCCATCAGGACCTCATATGATCGGCTCCATGCACTACACAGCATTTTTCCAACGATAACATGAGTCACATTTTCAGTCCATTCGTTGCAACAGTTGCATCTGTCCAAGACGCAAACTCTTGCAAGGAATCCTGCTTGAAAAACATAAATCATGTTTACCACAAAAGCTGAAATGGAAGAGTTAACTTCATAAATGTAGCAAATCATCCACTATGTTGAATTATCCATGAAGTAGGATTCAGCATTGTTTGTCCGTATACTTGTTCACCACAAAAAAAGAGTAATGTTTGCTACTTCTCACTTATCCTACCTTCTCGGATTCCTTAAAGCTGAACCAAGCAAACCCACAGATCCGAGGGGCAATCTCTTTCTGTGTAAGGTGATCTGTTTGCTTTTCTTTCCTGTATTCGTCAGTGGAAATTCCTTCTTTGTCCAAGTATTGGCTGCAATGATTAAATACAACAACAAATTTATGGAATGCAAGACTACAATTGATCAAAGAATCAGGAACCTTAAAGACATCTAACAAGAAAGGTTAGGAAAGATTGTGTACCCCTCAGGAAAGGAAGAACATGAAGTGTTAAGTTGATCTATTTCCCTTTTAGGAACAGCAGAAATTCCTTCTTTGGCTGAACTTTGTCTGGAACAACAAAAGGCAAAAGAGAATGTTGTAGGTATTTACTCCGTATTAGCTAATTCATAAAATGATTACAAAGTAATCAAAGGCAGGTGAATAAAGGTCATATACCCTTGAGACAAAGAACTTGATGTGTTCCATTGATCTATTATAGGATATTCCCATTCGCAATCAGCGGAATCGCTTTGTTCAATTGACGATTGCTGGAACACAGAATCAAGGAGAAAAATACAAATGAAGGATCATTGATTAATCAAATACCAGAGCTTTGTATAACCTTCCAAGAAAGCAATAAGCTTGAAAACAATTTCTTATTCATGGAAAAACCTCTGAGGGAAGGAAGAAGAATTGCCACTCTCATTTCTTGGCGAGCTTATCTTATCACATGGTAGTGGCATCGTTGCATGTTCAGGGCACATAACACAACCGTTATCCTGCAAAATGAAAATTAGCATCTCGGAGCTTAGAACATTAGACTATTAGAGTGGTGACGAATATCACAAACAAAAGGATCGATTACACAATATTCTCAAGAGCTTACAACATCCCAGCGGCAATTCAAAGTCATCATTGCACATGGAAATGATAGCTCCTATTGCACTTTGTATAGTAACACCCAAGAGCTGCTCCAGGAAGCTTGCATCTTTTGCACTTCAATTTCGCAGCACGTTTTATTTCAACTCCAAGTTCACAATGGTATCACCTTCGTAAAATACTTGCGGGGCCCTTCGCAAAAGAAAAAAGTAGGGAAAGACAAACAATTTACCAAGAAATAGTCCTTTGAGAGTAACTAGCTAGTGCCAACTGTTGCACTGGATGAAGTAAATATAGTTTATAATGTAAAGCTAATATACTAAAAATAAGAATTGTCTCCAAATCTAGAAAATTGAAAAATTACTACACTGAGATCAATCAACCATCTACACATACACATGTGCACAACAATCAATTTTTGCAGAAGAATATATCATGCAAACAACAAAATTATGATGGGGGACGGAGGGAGGGGGATGTAGAACGCACCATCACCCCTCAACTACCCACTTTATACCACTCCAGCCACTGGTTATTTTTATTAGGTATGGTTAGACTTAGCACGTCTCAAACATTGAATAGGCTGTTTAATGGCTAAAAAAAATATCATGTGAATTTACTTTGAAATAGGAATCAAAATGGTAATTCTTGCATGCCACTAAAACTATATATCATACTGACTAATATTTGGACATAATTAAACAAATGGAATGGTTGTCTTATAAAACAAACCATAAGGTATTAAACTAAAAAATTAATACAAGGGTCCAGATCTCAACAAATAAAAATAAAAATTGTCCAGCATCCTTGTATCTTAAACCTGCATTGGAAGCGCATGATGATAAATCTAAATTGTGGTGAATAAGCATCAAGAGTTGAAATATATTTAGGAACTTACCACTCCAGGCTTTCTTATGAACATAAATGATATCTGTTGGGCATGGACTGCCATTGTCACTGGACACAAGCTTTCCCTTTTGATAATGCGCCATTGGACCATGAAACTGAAATAGGAAAAGTGAGGACCTTTAGTGTCAGAAATGGTTAAGAAGACCTCAAACATAACCTCTGGTTAATAGATCATAGTTCACCTGAGGAGGTGTTCTAAATGAATGGCAGAAAACGCATTCATCTTCAAATAAGTTGATTGGCGTTTGCAGTCTCTTCAATCTAGTAGCACGTCCCATGTCTTTTGACATGCCATCGTTGCCATGTTTTCCAGCATGTTGTTTTCTCTATCAGAATGTTGTCGAGTGTTGCTTAGATTAGAAAGAGGCAATGAAACTTCATTTGCATCTACCGCAGCTTTCTCATTTGAACCCTCTGCAGCCAATGCTGTCTTTTCTATAATAGAAAAAATGTATACAGTCAAACTGTTGAGTATATGTGTAGATATTATAGAAAAACTATTGATTTTTCTTTTTTGCATGAACCACCACATAATGTGTAGGTCCTTGTCCTTGAGCATGCAAATCTGCAGGACTGAGGAAAGAATTTTACAAGAGATCTGGGAAAGACAACTGAAGTACCCTAACAAGACGTGATTTACTAAGAAAGATGCTTTGCCTAGTCAACTAATTGCTGTTCATATGACTTCGTTGAAGAATCTCGAGATTACTGCTGTCCCTTTCTCCAAATACGCTGTCAGCCATTGTGCTCATGATCTACAAGGCAGCATGAGAGTAGGGTGAAGCTGAGAGCAGCAGCTGGACAATATTAGTCCCATCATTATTTAAATAGCTCCCCCAGATTAATTGATTAATCAAATATAAGTAGCATATCCCTAACTTTTTCAATAGTCTTGTTTGTAAAAACGAGATCAATTCAAGTTGGAATTACAAAACTCGTCGCATTATTAAAATCCAAACTCTAGCCATTTGCAAAGAAAATTCATTGGCAAACACATCCCTGCCTTTAGCATTTACTAGGAAATTCAATTGCTTTATTGTCCGTTGTTTACAATGCAACCCTGATTCAAGGGGCAGGAAGAAAGTAATCATGCATCTCTTACTGACAAAAACTAGTAACCATCTCGCACCATTCACAGTGGAGTTATATTCCATTGATCCTGCTTAAGTTGTCGAAGCAATCAAGCGAGGGAGGGGTTCCTGGGAGGCAGAAGAGCGCCAAATTTTGGACTTCGAAGGGGGCAAAACGTATAGCACTGCTAATTCTGTTGATCATTGTAGCAATAGTACACAATATATATGCAGCTAATGAAATGAATGCAGCGTGTTGAATAGACTCAAAATAATTTGTGGGTAAAACTTTTATATCTGTTCTTAGCAATGAAATGTCTTTGCTGTGTTCTTTTGTAAGAGTGGCAGATAGGGAGAAGGGTTCCTTCGTTTTTCGGGCGCGCATTTCCCGAGCTGCTAAACTGTGCGTGTTTTAAAAATATTTACTATAAGAAAAGTTGCTTTAAGAAATTATATTATATATTTTTCAAATTTAAAATAGTTAATATCTAATTAATCATGTACTAGTTCAGGCGTTCAGCTTTGTTTTACGTACTGTATATTCCAAGTCTTCCTCCTTTCTCCTCAGGGAAAACCGTTGAAATAAAACTATGGTGAGAGAACCCTAAAATCAACCCAAAATTAGGTTACAAAATTTATAATTCGGGGGAAGCGTAGGTACCCGCAGCACTACACTACCGTCGTCGTCGCCGCCGACCATCTGCGGCCGGCCACACCGGAGATGGTGGGTGGGAGGGGGAGACACGTGCGAGC
>CM020186.1:13658229-13696963 GCA_009805545.1 Oryza longistaminata | reverse complement strand
CTAACGAGATGGGGGTTCGGCTTATAAAGCACAGCTTCTAGGCACAATGTGGAAAAATCTAATATGTTGTATTCTGATGTTTTCTGTGATATTACAATCGACCCTCTCATGGAGTGATATATATGAAGTATATAAGGGATAGAGACTTAGAGTACAATACAAGTAAGAGTAGATTTATCTCTAGGACTCTATCTCATATCTAGGATTCTATCTCTAGGATTTATCTTATCTTCTATAATTTGTATTTAACTCTCATCTCTAACTAACATATTATACTTCTAACATTCCCTCTCAGTCGTAATGGGAGCGAAGCGAACAATTGTGACTGTATTTGAAATCTCTATTCCTTCATCTTCTTTGACTCACCATCATCGATTGTTCTCTGATGGACGGTCCTCCACTTGGTGCCTGCGTCCCCTTCTGTGTCGTCATTTGACTCTTCTCTATTCCCTCCCGCAGTCATAGCGGGAGTGTCATGGAGATAGCGATGACACGGACGCTTTGACTAGAGTTGCCGTAGATGATTCTTGTTGTAGACGTTCGTCAGTGTAGCCGATCACTGTAGTAGCCGGTGGTCATGGTAGTCATGATAGTTGGTGTAGCCGCATATAGCCAAAGGCGAAAAAAAATATTTACGCCATGATGTGAAGACGAAACTGCAATTGGTTAGCATCTTGCACCTTGTAGATGTCAGAGGATGCCATTAGAATAGAGAAGAGTCAAGGGCGACACATAGGATCGATGTAGCGATGAAGCGTCTTGCAGATTAATCTGTCAGAGGACGCGAGTGTCCATCTATGTGGACGAGTCGGCAGCGGCAAGTTGATGAAGACCACTGATGATGTAGAATCGGCGAAGACGATCGTCCTGGAGAGCTCGACGGCTTGACTTGGACTCCGCGAAGACGTCGCAGATGATCGGCCGGTGTCTTGATGCAGGTGTGCAGCACAGGCGTGTGCAGATGTTGGCGACGAACAGCATCAGGCCCCTGCTTCTTGGCGGCCAGAACGGACCGCTTGTTATCGATCTCCAATTCCAGCGACATGCATGGAGTCGTTGCTCGTCGTCGATCTCGATGGCTTCGTCGATCTTGATGGCGCCGTCGTTGCTCCCGGGACAGCATGATGATAATTGGGTTTTATGTAGCTAATAGGGAAGGAATTAATCTAATCTAATGATAATTAATGGAAAACACACCTAATGATCTTTGGCTAATCTAATCTGTAGATGATATAGGATAGGCTAGCTAGCTTGCGTTGCCCCAGGGAGAGCTTACAGATTCATCTCGTCTCCCCGGGGCAGCGCCGAAGGATGGATGAATTGTATCAAAGATCGGTCAACGCTAGTCTATGGCTCTGATACCATGTGGAAAAATCTAATATGTTGTATTTTGATGTTTTCTTATCTATTACATCGACCCTCTCATGGGGTATATATAGGAGTACATAGGAGATAGAGACTTAGAGTACAATACAAATAAGAGTAGATTTATCTCTAGGATTCTATCTCTAGGACTCTATCTTATCTCTAGGATTCTATCTCTAGGATATATTTTATCTCTATATTTGTATTTGACTCTTATCTCTAACTAACATATTTATACTTCTAACAGCGCCGAGGAACACCTCGACGGTGGCCTCGACGCCGCTCTTGACGAACATGTAGTCCATGTCCAGCGAGAAGATCGGGCCCTCGATGCGTGACCTCAGCAAAATGCCGGCGCTGCAGGTGATCGTCCTGTCGACGAACTCTATGCACGCGTCGACCAGCACGTCGTCAGCGTCGGCGTCGGCGGCGGTGTTCTTCAGCTTCAGGTCGAACTCGAGCAGCACATGCTCGAACGCGGAGATGCCGCGCAGTGGAGATGACAGCTCCAGTGCAGGAGAGCTCTGAATTAATCCAAACAAAATAAATTAAAAAAATGAACGTGTTTGAATTTCCGAAAATTTGTTCAAATTCAGCCAAGATAGATCCTGTTCAAACTCAGAATTTAACATTGTCACTCACCAGTGTCACTTCCTGGGCGTTGTCCCGTGTCCGGTTGAACACGAAGTTGGGCAGCCCCTCCATGTCGTCGCGGGCGGCGACGATCCCATAGACGAGCAGCCGCCGCCGATCGCCGGCGGCGGCGAGGCTGAGCGAGCAGACCTGCAGCATGTTGTCGGCGCGGTAGTCCCAGCGGGGGTGGGGCGTGGTGAACCTGGAGCGGGGCAGCGATGTCGGCGCCGTCTCGTGCATCCGGTACTCGGAGTGCCACGAGAGGCCGAAGAAGCCGTCGCGGTGGGAGGAGCCCGGGAGGACGAAGGTCGGGGTGTAGCGCCGCTCGCCGGCCGGCAGCTCGGCGTTCAGCTTGTCGGTGAGCTCGTAGCCATCTTCGTAAGGGTATCGTTTTATCGTGGCTCCTGCTGCAAGACAAGAAATGTTCATATCAGGATTGGAAATTTTGGACCGAGATTGCTGAAATTTCGGTCATTTCGGACAGCTCCGATGCGATATTATTTCGGCCGAAATTTTCAACATTTTTTAATTTTTCATGAATTTTGGTAATATTTGTTTAAATTTAACTAAATTTTGTTCAAAATTCTAGAAATTTCGGTCTATCGGTGACATCCGATACAATCAGTCAAACCGATAAGTTAAACCCTGGTTCATATACGTGGTGGGAAGTGTTTTAAATTTGAGGGAATGCCATCTCATTTGTTTAAACATCATATAAATAGTTGGTAAATCTTTTTTAAAAAAACAACAACATTAATAATGTATATATAAAGTACTCTATAGAAAATCAAGTTAAAACTTAAGTCACCCATTGAGGAATAAAAAAAATCAAATCAAACATATGAATAGTGCTTTGAATTTATCTTCTTTTTAAAAAAATCAATATGTAAATCGAATTTGAATTATATTTTTTTGGTGGAGTGATAAAAGTTACTATAATGTACATTGCTTAGTTGCTTACAATTTTTACCGCCGGAGGTCCTGGTTGTTGGTCGTTCTTCGATATCATTGTGTATGGGCTAGTATGGGTTCGAGGGTTTTCTTGACCCGCGTGAGAAGGTTTTCTTCTACACATGATGTTTGGGGTCGGTCTTATCTTCCGTAAGTAAGTTTTTTTTTAAAAAAAATATAGCCATTTACGCTGAATTTGGAAAAAGAAAAAAAAAGAAAAAGTTACATGAGGAGATATCCCTCGAGGGTTTAGAATCCTCTCCTAATATTTGAGGAGCATATTATGAACAGCAAATTTATACTTTTGGTGTTTGCTTGCAACTGAGGTACTTACGAATCTCATATTGTGGTCCAATCCGATATTCAGCGAAGTGTTTATCCAGGCCTTGCAGCTGATTATCTTCTTCCTCCTCTTCTGCTGATTCTTCGTGCTGATCGTCGTCGTCGTCGTCGTCGGATCGGAACAGCCAGGCCGGGATGAGAGCCTTGTTGGACGGCTTCTTCTTCGTCGTCACACTGCAGCAGTCGCAGGTGCAGCTTGAGCGGCCGGGGACGGTCAGCCATGGCTGCCTCGCCGGGTCCAGCTTCACCACCGGCACCATCCGGTCGATCTCCGCCATGTCGAACTCCGCGTCGCGGTTGCGCCGCCGTCGCCGGCGACCCATCGCTGATCCGATCGGGGAGAAGGCTGGAGCAGGCAGAGGCAGGTGTGAACGTGATCGATCGGTGAAGGAGAAGCAGATAGATCGATGTATCTTCTCAGCATTTAAACGGGACTCGGATCCGAAACCGTGAGGAGCTCTGTTTCTGGACGATTGCATATGGAGTATATTTATCCATATATCTCTTTTAACCATGAATCATGTATTATACCTCCTAATTAACCCTATAAATGCCCTTACCTCGCAATAATAACTAGTTAGGACAGGAATAGAACTATATTAAATGATTATACACTGCAATATACAAAAATGTGCGTTGCAATTGGATTTCAAATGGACCATACTTCCGAACTCACTGCCTAAAATTGAACAAGTTCAGTCATCTGGCTAGTGACAAAATAATGAACAGCACGATACTTCGGTGCAATCCAGTTAACTGCATCTCGACGCTAAAATTCTTGCTACAATTTGCGGGTAGGAAAACAATACGACATAGGCAGTACAAGGTATCGGGCATACATTGGTAGAACACACTTCCAAGAACAATTTTTAGCTCACCAAAAGTTGAGGGCAATGTTCAGATGTGACAAAGCACTCAACAAAGTACAGTTTGTTCACAAGAATACCTACAGGAGCAGGGCAATCAAGTTTAGACACACTGAAGATACATAGCACCCACACTGCCAAGACAATATTTCATGGTGGGCCGGACCAAACGTGTCCACGCGCCATCGATCGCTCGTCAGATCCACCCTACCAACGATATCCTCGGCCGCAATCCTCACATGGCCACCAGTTAGGCTGTGTTTATTTCAGCGCAAAGTTTAGATTTTAGTTAAAATTGAAGATGATGTGACTGAAAAGTTGTGTGTATGACAGGTTGATGCGATGGAAAAGGACTGAAGTTTAAATCCAAACTTTGGATCCAAACACAGCCTTGATGTGAATTTTTTATTTAGAACATTAGTAGGTGAATATCAGGCTAACCAGATGTGTCAGTAAACATCGAATGGTTTATATATACAACAGCATTACTGTCCTACAGTGCCAAAGATTTGATCTGAAGGGCACTGCTCCAAAAGCACCTACAAATTGCCAACAACTAGCCATGGATATATGCTTTACCATGTACAGTCACAGCTTGCGCCATTACACATCCGGGGTGAAGTGATCCTTGTGGCTGAGAATCTGTGCATCATAAGCCGCAATGGCATCAAACACCCTCAAATGGCTGATCACCTGAGCTCCACAGGCAGCATACTCTCTGCCCTCTTCCATCTCCTTAGGGAGATCATCAAGCAATCCTTGGGTGAAATACCTTGGAGCGCCACCGTCGTAGACGAAGTAGCATGGCTTCACGGCAACTTTCTCCAGGTTTTCCCGCAGCGAATGCGAGCCGCCGTTTGTCTCCAGTATCTGCCCTCCAGCAGCTGCAATCAGGCTCTGTATGTGTTGTCTGTCGTCAGGGTTTATGTAGACACTGAGGCAAAAGTTCAGTCCCAAGAACAACTTCTGTGCCTGCAAGCATCGCATTATCATCATGGAGATTGTTGCGGCAGAAAATTTGCTCGAAAGAATGAAATGTCGTAAGTCGCAACACAAAGCAGGTGGAATATATTGGAGTTATGCACTAGATATATACACCTTGACATTGAACAGCGTTATGTAAAAAGTATTTTTATGCATTGTTGTACCCAGTTGTAGCTAGGCCTGTAAGAAAATATTACTGGGGAAAGAATTGCAAATCAAATTCCTAAGCTTATACAAGTGACAGCCTAGGATAGTTTTCACTACATAAAATAAGTCTAATCTTATAGCCAGCGATGTATATGTACCCCTTCAGAAGCTTGATTTCTTCTTTTCTTGTTTCCACCAATTGATGCATGTGAGTCATGGCTAAATCTTAACTCAAAGGAAGCTTCTGGACTTGGAATAAACTTTACCAAGCAATCCATAATCCCTAAAAGAGCAAGGCGAAGCACTTCGGCTTAGGAATAGATAATACTCTGCAGATTTATGATAAACCTTGAATGGCCTTAGGGATACTTAGGTATATCAAACAATATAAACGTAAAGGAAAGAATACTCAAATTGGGGTCCTAAAAGAAATAGAGAACTGTAGAGAAGATAGCTCAATACTGACATCCAATCGTGACAACCCATTTCCCAAACAGTAGAGCCATCAGGACCTCATATGATCGGCTCCATGCACTACCAGCATTTTTTCCAACGATAACATGAGTCACATTTTCAGTCCATTCGTTGACCACAGTTGCATCTGTCCAAGACGCAAACTCTTGCAAGGAATCCTGCTTGAAAAACATAAATCATGTTTACCACAAAAGCTGGAATGGAAGAGTTAACTTCATAAATGTAGCAAATCATCCACTATGTTGAATTATCCATGAAGTAGGATTCAGCATTGTTTGTCCGTATACTTGTTCACCACAAAAAAAGAGTAATGTTTGCTACTTCTCACTTATCCTACCTTCTCGGATTCACTTAAAGCTGAACCAAGCAAAACCCACAGATCCGAGGGGCAATCTCTTTCTGTGTAAAGGTGATCTGTTTGCTTTTCTTTCCTGTATTCGTCAGTGGAAATTCCTTCTTTGTCCAAGTATTGGCTGCAATGATTAAATACAACACAAATTTATGGAATGCAAGACTACAATTGATCAAAGAATCAGGAACCTTAAAGACATCTAACAAGAAAGGTTAGGAAAGATTGTGTACCCCTCAGGAAAGGAAGAACATGAAGTGTTAAGTTGATCTATTTCCCTTTTAGGAACAGCAGAAATTCCTTCTTTGGCTGAACTTTGTCTGGAACAACAAAAGGCAAAAGAGAATGTTGTAGGTATTTACTCCGTATTAGCTAATTCATAAAATGATTACAAAGTAACTCAAAAGGCAGGTGAATAAAGGTCATATACCCTTGAGACAAAGAACTTGATGTGTTCCATTGATCTATTATAGGATATTCCCATTCGCAATCAGCGGAATCGCTTTGTTCAATTGACGATTGGCTGGAACACAGAATCAAGGAGAAAAATACAAATGAAGGATCAATGATTAATCAAATACCAGAGCCTTTGTATAACCTTCCAAGAAAGCAATAAGCTTGAATAACAATTTCTTATTCATGGAAAAACCTCTGAGGGAAGGAAGAAGAATTGCCACTCTCATTTCTTGGTGAGCTTATCTTATCACATGGTAGTGGCATCGTTACATGTTCAGGGCACATAACACAACCGTTATCCTGCAAAATGAAAATTAGCATCTCGGAGCTTAGAACATTAGACTATTAGAGTGGTGACGAATATAAAAAAAAACATTTGAACCTCCCAGCCTAGCACGGCCAGCAAGGCCAACGCGGTGAGCTTCGGCCTTCAGATGATCAGATCTTCGGTCTGACTCTCCCATATATGCCAGCATGGCCCCACTCACGATTCAGTTAAACAGATTCACCTTAGCACGTATAGACTACACATAATTTGCATGTAGTGAAAATGATTCTGTAAGCTCATTTCTTCATGAATATATTCTCCCTTTTACAATTGATAAAACCTGAACTTTGTGCTACATACACCCTGATAAACTAAAGAATACAGCTAAGTTGTCAAATCTGACTGTATGATCCTGAAATCCTCTCTATTATCATCCTATAATGGCAAAAGTAGACACCTCATTGCAAGAATTCCAGTGTCTGTCACAAAAAACTTCCGGCTTCTGTACACTTAAACTCAAGAATGGCCACACCAAGATGACGAGCCATTTCTCCTAAACTCTTCACATGGCGCTGGAAGAACATCATGTGCCTCTCCATACACAGACTCGCAATGCCATCTATCCTGACGCTTTATCACTGTCAAGCTAACGTTTCTGAAGCAAATCCCTTCATACACCGCACCGTGCACTGCCTCCAGCATCGGTGCGCGCTGTAAATCCACACCGACAACGTCTCTGATGCGCACATCACTGATCTTTGGCAGCGCACTTCGGTCATACTTGTCATCTGAATGATCATCCGCACCTCGGCTGAATCTTATAGGCACCTTTACCCTCTCCATCCTGATATTCTCTATGGTGATGTTGGTTATGTAGCCGCCTCGCCCTACATCTGTTTTTATCCTCACCGCTTGCGCGGAATTCCATACGTGCAGGTCACGAACGATGACATTTGATATTCCACCGGACATCTCGCTCCCAAATCCCACACCTGAGCATGTTGGAGTTGTGCCTGAAACCCTCTGGATGATGATGTTTGAGCTTGGTTTCCCTACCGAGATGCCGTACTGATCCCAGCCACTCTTGACAGCAACCAGATCATCTCCACTCTCAATGTAACAGTCTTCAATACAAACTTCTGAACTCGAATCTGCCATTATACATCAATGGAAAATGTCATGGATAGCCATGCATGCTCTTCGCAGTTTGAGGTTTTTATAATGAAGTCATCACCAGTTTGAAGCATAAGTATGTTCTAATTCAAATTTGTAGTGCTAAAAATGGCGATAAAGCAGTATCTAACTACGTCAGCTTCTAAAGAGCAAACAAATAGGACCACTTCTTTTATCATATGAAGTACAGCAATCAATGATGGTCCAGAGTTGGAATTAACATTGCGTAAAAGAGGAACACCCTCTAGGAGCATGTACCTGGATCAATGCCATCAGTGTTTGGAGCATTCAAGGGAGCTAGTACAGTTAAGTTCCTTATCACCACGTTTCTGAAAGAAAAAAAAACAACATGTTCACTTTATATGATTCCAATATAATGAATATCAAGAGGGCAAGTGCAATTGTTTATTCGCTGTACAAACATAACAAACTGACCTGCAGTAGACGGGATGCACTGTCCAAAACGGGGAGTTGCGTAGAGTGATATTGGAGATCATGATGTTGGTTGAGTCCACTAGCTCAATAAGATGGCCTCTTGTGTGGTTCAACGTTCGATTCCACCATAGGTCCCACCAAATCCTGCCTTGGCCATCTATGGTCCCATTGTTACCTAACATGTGTTTTCGAAAACTGATTACCTAACATGTAAAGGGGGACACTTGCAAGTTACAAGTCAACGCTAGTTCTTCACATGTATGATGTGCTATACCTCTAAACATAATAATGTTTTATGTAATTATGTTTATGTTGTCATTATAATGACTTAATTCAGCACATACAACTTTGCTAATTGATCATAACTGAAATAGATATAGCTAATAAAACAACTTCTGTACCAGTAATAACAACATCATCCAGGCCCTCTCCATGGATGAGGCTGATGTGGCGTGGTCCTAATCTTTCCCGCCCACGCCCATACGATGGCAATGGGGCTATGAGAGGCCATTCTTCCGGATCCTGTACATTACAGTCCAAAGCACTAGTCAATGCTATGCAGATTTCCATTCAACATATACAACACTATGAAGTGCTGGAGACTGTTCTTCTTAAATACCAATACAAATAGTTTAATCAAGAATCCAGGGTATGGTCCCCCTACCCCGTCAAGATTGATTGTTCTTCCTGCTTTCATGTTGGTATCATTATGAGTAGAAGATCTACAATATTTTTTTTATTCATGCAACTCTGTCTTCTGTTTGATTGATGATCGTTCGTTTGCCTTTGGTTCCACCCAATTCCAAGAAACTTTATGGCGCGATGGTACGGGAACTGGCATTAGACTGAAGTAAAATGCTAGGCTGCAATTTTCAGTTGGTTCACTCACTCCAACTGACCAGTTTTCACTTTTCACAGTGTTGTTCTTGGTTCTACAACAAGCAATTGAATGGTGTTTTTTTTTTTTTGCCAAAAAGACTAATTGGACACCTGGCCATGATTGTATTAGAATATTAAGGTGATTCTGCTGTGAGTGCAAGTGGCATCATGTCAAAGGCATAGCATCTAATTAAAGGCCTTAATTACTGTTACTAATTTATGGCCTAATCCCAACAACTTTCTGCCTCAAACATGAGGGCACCCACAATGGTTATCTATAGACTCTCTACAAGAGATCCATGTCAGCATATTTTCCTACATGGAAGATATTAAATGAAGAGAGAGAGCAAAGCTATCTACTAACTTAAAGATAGTCTATAGAGAAAAACGAGGCAATACATAAGAGAGCTATAGATACCCATGTAGACATACTATTGAGCTCTAGTGCAAAAATTTAGAGACTATAGTAGTATATCAACAAAATGTGGATCATAAACATTTTAAATCTTATGAGAATTTCTTGGGATTTGAATTAGTTCTATATGGGATAGTTTCCTAGATGAAATTTGTATGATTAGAATGGTCCGACCCAGTATTAATATAGCAGAACCTCCGACCTATAGTATATGAGTAAATTTTTATTTGTGTTTATGTCTCTCTTAAAGTATTATACCCCTCCATCAGTGTGTTCTACAAAATGTTATTAACAAAAACATAGATAAGATTGCTTATTCTTTAGAAAGGTCACTGTGGGAGAGATTCACCATACGAATTGTCTCATTTGATAAGGGAAATGTGAGCAAGAGAGAGAACTGTTGTTACTAGCACGACACAAACATGGTATTCGTTAGTTGCATTTGTTTAGCGCACGAGAAGTCAAGGATGCATCCTCAACACAGATATGTAGAGCATAATACCTTGTATCGATGCGAATTCGTTTCTTAAGACCAATTGTACCGGTGGTTCCATAGCTACCAAAAACAAACCATGAAGAAAGCATGGAAACTATAGTGAGGGTTCAGGGTGCCTCCATCCTCCCTAATTCTTCCACATGCATCGTGGAGGAGAGATGCGGATAACGATCCACATAAGTAACACTCAATTTTTTTAAAAAAATATTGGCTTTCCTTAGATACCTTACTTGAACAGATGGATTATTATTTTCATGTAGAGAATCCAAACAACATATTAGTTATTTATAAATTTTACCATCGTTAAGATTTATCAAGACATGGTGTCATTCGATATCATTAAACACTGCCTGCACGGTTTTGCCTGATCTAGACTTGATTTTGATTTTAGATTTTACTAAAATAGACATTATATTCATTAAAAAATTTGCAATGTTGGTTATATTTAACTATTAGAGCCATTATTGTGTCTTTTAAAGATTTCAAGAACAGACTCATAATATATGATTTGTTGCTTCTTCGATGTATGCCTTGTGGAACAGAGTTAATATCTAAGATAAGAAGAAACATGTTACTACTAGATTTTAAAGAAATGTGGGTACAAAATAGGAATGGTTGCAATGAGAATGGATGCTACTCGATAGTGGCCACTTTGCCGCGCATCTCATTTTTAGTTGGACACGGGTGGCTAGCGCGATCGTGTGTGTCGGCGGATGGCTAGTTTATCTCAAATAGTAGTTGTAAGATTACAAGCTCTCAATTCATATATTTATAAACAAAAGATCAATTATGTCATCGCATCTTGGTTAGAAAAAAAAAACAAATGATTGATTTTCGTATGCACCGATCGATCATTGAATATTGAAAATTATATATGTGTTGTGTAGGTAATTAGCAGCAACCAGCTTGTAAAGCGAGAGAATTGAAGTGAGGGAAGGAAATTCGCTTTCCTTGTTGAGGACCGGACGTACGCAATGGTTATCTATAGACTCTCTACAAGAGATCCATGTCAGCATATTTTCCTACATGGAAGATATTAAATGAAGAGAGAGAGCAAAGCTATCTACTAACTTAAAGATAGTCTATAGAGAAAAACGAGGCAATACATAAGAGAGCTATAGATACCCATGTAGACATACTATTGAGGTGGTTTACTATTAATCTAGTCTATTGCTGAGATGTACATGTTTTATAGAGAGCACCTTACTTTACCATTGCGGGTGCTCTGAATGCAGCACTCCGTACCCCATACGCCATACGAGGGAATCCATGGAGCAAATTCTACTCCCTAGTCCCTACTACTACAAGGTAGAAGTAGTAGCAACCAAATTGCATGAACACCTCTACAGTTAATTTATAGGCACCAAAAATGTAGAATATTCCCGTATAGATGGGACTAAAACTTTTAAGTCCCTATCACATCGGATGTTTGGGAAAACTAATTATAAATATTAAACGTAGACTATTAATAAAACCCATCCATAATCTTGGACTAATTCACGAGACGAATCTTTTGAGCCTAATTAATCCATGATTAGCCTATGTGATGCTACAGTAAACATTCTTGCTTCAACACACAAGCTAAAGCCCCTTATGACATAGTTCTTGGCTCAAAACCAAGTATAGGTATGTAGCTGAAAAGAGCAATACCAGTGGCCTGCTCATATTTTCAATGATCCGCGCACTTCGTTCCTTCCAAATCATCCAAGTGGAAGGCTCAATTGACAGCGAAATCTCCAGAGAGTATGCAGAAATGAAGATAGCAAACTAATCATAGGACTATTTCAGCTTCCACCATTTTCATCACCTGTCTCTGTTAACCAACAGTCAAGAAACATCACAGTTACAGTCAGCAATACAAAATAATAGGTTCACTACATGTTGAATGATTTGAAGTATAAAGCTGTACTGTACCTGAAGATTTTATCCAATCCTGAGTGCAGATGAGGGCTTCCACTATCTCGGGACTCATCTTTTCATTGAAAAGTCTCACCCTTTCATCAGTTTTGTTAAAAGCATATTCAGCAGAAACCGCACTTCCAGGTATTGCTAAAATGTCGCGTGCAAGCCTAGCAAGAGTTGGATACGTCGACGCATTATCCTTCCACCATTTCAGGATATCAAATTGATCATTTTGAGGACAAAGTTCCCCCTCAATGTACGAAGTTAGTTCTCTGAATTCTCCATATGCTCCTTGCCCAATGTTATTCTGATCGGTGCCATGTAATGAATCATTACCGTGTCTATCCATCTGTAAATTATTGCTCCTGTGATTAAGTAGCTCACCGCTTTGCTGATTAACATTACAGGAGTATTGAAGAAAGAGCTCAAAAATCTTTCCACGCACTTCGAGGATGCACATTTTGGCACCACTACGGAAAGCTTGTGTAAAGCAATGATCAAGATACCTCAATTTGAACCTGGGATCTAGAAAAACAGCCAAAGACAACCACACGTAGCATTTTCTCCAAAGCTTATCATATTTTTTCTTCATATCATCAACATCAATGATGCACTTAATGTTTGGCTTTCTGGATGATTCCCCAAGAGCTGTTCCCACCCTCCAAAGTGCATGAAAATGTGAGTTGGAAGTCACGTTTTGTCTGGAAAGCATATCAACTGCATGGTAAATTGGCCTTACAAGATCACAGAAATTTTTTATTGTTTCTAGTCTTTGAGGAGATGGTTTTTGTGGATACCTTTCCAAATCCATCTCTTCAGGGTTTGGCAATGCTTTGTTAAACTGCAAAGCAGCCTCAAATAAGTAGAAAGTCAAGTGCCATTGCTGCGAACCAAAAGAGGGTCGGATTGGGTGCAGCCCCGACAGAATTTCCTTGTATTTTTCCAGACGAAGTTCAGAGCATGTCATGTACTCAAACCATTCCTTAATTGTTTTCTGGACAAATTGTCCAAGATCATAAACGAACAAGCCATGTAGCGCATCTATCATACAAGGCACAGCTAATAACTTGTGTTTAGCCAAAAGATAATTCTGTACTGCTCCTGCCATGCTCTCATCCAAGTCCAATATAACGTCATTACCCAAGTTACACCGCAATGCAATTCCTAAAAGCTTATGCTCAAGATTCCAATCTTGGACTGCTTCTTTGACTTTTATTACAGCAAAATCAGTTTCCTCACTATCGTAGTATGACGAATCTTTTGCATTAAAGTAGGATTTCCAGTTGGCTATAATACCGAGGTAATAACCACCATTATAAGGGTATTGACCATAGTCATAACTAATGATTTTTCTATTCATCTTCCACTCATTGTCGATAAAATGTACTATGATACAGAAGAAGTATTTGCATTCAACAGACCACTTTGTTACTGACAGGAAAATTCCTCCAGGTGTAACTGCTATTTTGTCTTTTAGCTTCATCTTTTCCTTCTGAAATATGCTGAGAAACTTTTCTTCAATAGTAGCCTGTGGCACCATATTATAAGTAGGACAGTTACCAACCAAAAATTGCCTAAAATTTACATTGCTTGTCACTGAAAACGGGCAAAGGTTGGAGATTAAAGCCCTGGTAAGCAATTCTAGAGATGTTTCTTGATCAAATTTCCTATTATTTGCAGCAGATGAATCAAGTCTTGAAGATGACCCTTGTTGCTGCAGCCTAGAGGTTTTATATTGTGCAGGACATATCTTCAGATGTCGCCGCAGATGGCTTGTTCCTCCAGAAGTTTTTCCAATTAGGCATTTTCTGCAATGTTCACATTCTGCACTTTGAACTTTTCCACCACTGAACACAGCAGTAAAGTCCTCCCATACCTTGGACTTGGATCTTCTTTTTTCACTGGCATCAGAGATCACTTATCAAAAGTAGAAGGTAAAAACATGGAAGCCATTCCATTAAGAAGGAAGGGGAGTTTCTTAGACTACAAACAGAGAAAGTTCCAATGCTTTCAGGCCAAAAAAAGGAAGAGAAAAGGCAGAACTGAAACTTTTTTTTTCGCGAACGCGCAAAAGGATTACACGTCAATATATTAGAAGAATAGAGTTTTTGTTACACGACGCACTCAGCCAGACCGGCCTATGCCAAGGAAGGAAGAAAAACAAAGATAAAAAAAACAAAGGAAGGAAAGGAAAAAACTCGATACGACGATAACTCTACTCCAAACAGCGGGAGGGGGCAAAGCCACTCTACGCTCCCAACAATTCCCCAAAGGAAGCGACTGCCGCTAACGACCACAGCCGGCCCTCCGAAAGGATGGACTCTAGAACCACTGAGACCGAAGAGAGCACAGAGTCAAAGACCCTGGAGTTACGTTCCCTCCATAGTTGCCATGAGACTAGGAGGACCAGGGAGTCGAAGCTGGCGCGGAGATGAATAGGTAAATAGGCCCTAGAAGATGGCCACTAGGGGTGGGCAGAAAAAGACCGAACCGAACTAACCGAGACCGAGACCGAACTAACCGAGACCGAAAATTTCGGTCACAAATTCGGTCCTCAGCTGTAACTAACCGAATTTTACACGGTCTTTTCGGTCATCTCCTTCGGTTAACCGAAATAACCGAATGGACCGAATTAATATAAAAGCCCAAGACAGCCCAATAGCCCATTAAAGAAAACCCTAACTTTCCATGCCCCGTCCCCACCTCTCCTTCCCACTCCCCCACCTGCGCCGCACTTCCTCGCGCTCGCGTGTGTCTCCGCTTTCTCCTCCTCCGCTCCTCGCACCGCGCCTCTCCGCCTTCTCGCACACGCGCCGCCGCCGCTACCTTCTCCTCGCGCCGTGTCGCTGCCCTCTCCCCCACGGCGCAGCGCCCACTCCCCACTTCCGCTCTTCCACCAATTTCTCTGCAGCGTCCGCCCCCAATCACAGAACCACTTCACCTTCCCTTTCCTGCTCACCTCTCTGTCCTCCCAAGTGACCTGAGGGCCTCGATGACGGAGGAGGCTGATAGGAGATGCGGCTCGCGGGAATAGCGACGAGGAAGAGATGGATGGGATCTGGACCTTCTAGCCGGATTGATTTGCTTGATTTGTTTTTTTTCCATGAATATGCTCTACTTGCTGTTTGTTGCATCATCATATTTTAGTCCTTCATCCGATTTCCTTTTTCATCGATCTTGTACAGAGTACTTAAATTTTTTTGCGATTATTTTTTGTGCTGAATTCGGTCTATAACCGAGACCGAACCAAACTAACCGAAGACTGAAGTGCTCGGTCTTAAGTTTTCTCAAAGACTGATCGGTCTTGTGATCCTAAAGACCGAATTTTCAAAAAAACCGAAGAACCTAACCGAATTTTTCGGTTAGACCGAATGCCCACCCCTAGCTAGAGTTGTGGGTACAAAGACTTTATTCATCGAAGTTTAAATAGTAGTGTTCACAAACAAACATTAACATGTAGGTGGACTTTTAATAGATTTTAGTGATACCAAGAATATATTCTATATTTTAATTCCAAACTACATTTTCATTTTCTGTTAGCGTGTTTTTTGAACGGCTAAACAATGCTTTTGTAAAAAAATTATATATAAAAGTTTTTTCAATCTAATGAATCTACTTTTTTTTTAAAAAAATAAATTACAATAGTTATGCTTAATTAATTACTCCATTTACGTGCTGCTAATATATTGCTCCAATGTGAAGTTTCAAATAAGCCGTAACCAGCTACAAACCGAGTGAGCTAGCGAGCCATAAGTTCTCTTACAACACTATAGTCCAATAAACAACTTAAATACAGTAGTAATAGTAATAGGATGAGCACCAAACGAAGGAACAATTGTAAATTTACCACTGATTCTAATCGTTACCGTAAGACTATAACTTAAAAAAAGCAAACATACCAATAAAATTATCATTCGAGTGGTATCATTATAAAATTAAAAAAATCAGTGACAAATTTACAAACGACCCTATTATTTTACTGGAGTAGTTAGTTTAATCTAATTTTTTAAAAAAAGAAACAGGACCTGTGGGTTCGTTCGTTGGTCTGTGTCTTGTCTGAAGCATCAAGCAGAGAGAGAGAGAGAGAGAGGCAGCGACCGACGAGCCACCCTCCCTGACTTGACCAAATCAACCCATCGTCTCGTCTCAATTCGACACCAAACCACACGGCGACGACCATTCAATTCCAATTCCAATTGTTGTTCTTCGTCTACCTCCAGCTCGCCTCGCTTCCCCCGCCACAGCTTTCCACCGAATTGCTTACGTGCGAACTACTTCTCCACGCCCAAATCCAAAATTCCCCCATCCCCAATCCCATCTCATCTCGTTTCGTTAGCTACCTACCAAATTAATAAGGGTAGCTACAGACAGCGTAGCGGACGAGGAATCCAAATCAAATCAAATCCTCAATCGAAGAATCGAAGATGGAGTGCGAGCCGGAGGAGCTGCAATTCCTGGGCATGGTGGGGATCTACAGGGAGGCGGCGTCCATCCTGCGCGCCCACCGGCCGCTCTTCGCCCGCATCGCCGCCGCCTTCGTCCTCCCGCTCTCCCTCCTCTTCCTCCTCCACATCGCCATCTCCCACGCCCTCTTCTCCCACATCGACTCCGACGACTCCGCCCTCGACTCCGCCGCCCCGGGCACCCCCGCCCAGCGCCGCCTCCTCCACCGCCTCGCCGACGACTGGTTCGCCCTCCTCCTCTTCAAGGCCGCCTACCTCCTCGCCCTCCTCCTCTTCTCCCTCCTCTCCACCGCCGCCGCCGTCTTCTCCGTCGCCTCCGTCTACTCCGCCAAGCACGACGCCCTCTCCTTCCCCAGGGTCCTCTCCGTCGTCCCACGCGTCTGGCGCCGCCTCGCCGCCACCTTCCTCGCCGCCTTCCTCCTCCTCTTCGCCTACCACCTCCTCTTCGTCGCCGTCTTCGTCGCCCTCCTCGTCGCCGCCGACTCCGGATCGGGCCTCGCCGCGCTGCTCGCCTTCCTCCTCGCCCTCGCCTACATCGCCGGCCTCGTCTACCTCAGCGTCGTCTGGCACCTCGCCAGCGTCGTCTCCGTCCTCGAGGACTACAAGGGCTTCGAGGCCATGCGCAAGAGCAAGGCGCTCATACAGGGCAAGCTCTGGACCGCCTCCGCCATCTTCTTCGTCCTCAACGTCGTCTTCATCGTCGTCGAGGTCGCCTTCCGGGCGTGGGTGGTGCGCGGGGCCACCCACGGCCTCGGCGCCGGCGCAAGGCTCCTCCTGGGCCTCGCCATGCTCGCGGCGCTCTGCGCCGTCGTGATGCTGGCGCTCGTGGTGCAGACGGTGGTGTACCTGGTGTGCAAGAGCTACCACCACGAGAGCATCGACAAGAGCAACCTCTCCGACCACCTCGAGGTCTACCTCGGCGAGTACGTCCCGCTCAAGGCCAGCGACGTCCAGATGGAGCAATTCAACCTCTGATCATCAACCCTCCGCTCCATCCGATCCGATCGCTGTGAGTTGCGCTTGGATTATATCTCTGTAATCATCATATTTTTACTCTCATCAACACAGATATTCATACCACAAAAACACAGTTTGGGATGGTTAAAAATCCGGCTGGATCTCAATTGAGAGAATAACCTGTCAGCTGTATTTGTACCAGTAGACATTAGAGGTTGTGTATTACAGTACATTTGCTGTTTTGATCGAATTCAATCCCCAAAAGCAACAACAAAGTATACTAGTGCAAATTAGAGCAACAAAGGCTAGCTACGTTGATTCAACACTTTCTTAGCTGTGAAAACATGATCATGCATTCATGCTAAGCTTTGGATAATTCAGTGCGCTCCTGTATTACTAGTACACTACTATCATTTGAAGGTTATGCAATCAATGTACTGATACTAGTTGTGCAGTAACAAAGTTTAAGCTGCTTTTACCCATACTCTTGCATGATTGAGTCGAATGCTTCATCTCGTGAATGGCACTAACTGGGAAATAATCGTCATTAACTGGTGCTGGGAAGATCCTCGATGCATTTTTCAGTGTGATATTGTTTTTTTTTTTTCTCTCACCAATTTGCTTCAGTATTCAGAAGCTCTAAAGTCATGCGGATGGCACACTATAATACACACATATGGCACCATTGCTTCTAAATGAACATGCTCCATGCATTAGGTGGCCTTCCATGGATAATTCGGCATTAGATTATTTGCCAGATGCAAATAGTTTTATGCAACTGGAAGGCGCTAGGTTTATTAGCTATTTAGCTCAATAAACTTGCGTTTGAATGTTATCAGGAGTAAATGTCAAAATAATTGGTTCACCATGGAGCACTTATCCTTCTAACTCTAATCCTCGCCGTGAGTTGCACTTGGATTCTCTCTCTATAATCATCATATCTTACTTTCAACACAGATACTCGTACAACAGAAAAGACAGTTTGGGATGGTTAAAAATCCGGTTGGGTCTCAATTGGGAGAATAACCGTCACGCCATTAGAGGTTGTGTATTACATTTGCTATTTTGATCGAATTCAATCCCCAAAAGCAACCACAAAGTATACTAGTGCAAATTAGAACAACAAAGGCTAGCTATGCTGATTCAACGGTTTCTTAGCGGTGCAAACATGATCATGCATTTATGCTAAGCTTTGGAGCTGTGGGGTGTGAATGATACTGATCATTATCTTCTATTCTGTGGATAATTCAGTGCACTCCTGTATTAGTATACTATCATTTGAAGATTTCTGCAATCAATGTACTAATATTAATTGTGCCATAACAAAGTTTAAGCTGCCTTTGCCCATACTCTTGTATGATTGAGTTGAATGCTTCATCTCATGAATTGCACTAACTGGAAAATAGTCGTCTTTAACTGGTGCTGGGAACATCCTTAATGCATTTCTTATTGTGACAGTGTTTTTTTATCATCAATTTACTCCAGTATTCAGAAGCTCTGAAGTACTGCCAATGGTACACTACGAACGATCCATACATATGGCACTTCTCTGCTTCTAAATGAGCATGCTCCATGCATTAGGTGGCCTTCCATGGAAGATTTGGCATTAGATTATTTGCTGGATGCAAGTAGTTCTATGTAACTGGAAAGACGCTAAGCTTTATTAGCTCAATAAACTTGAGTTCGACAATTATCAGGAGTAAGCACGTGTCAAAATAATTGGTTTGCCATGGAGCACTTACCCTTCTAACTGCACATTAATAAATGGTAAGAGGCTACTCCATCTGGGAGTTGAGGGGCAATACGGAATTATTTGATCGTGTAGTAGTAGTAGTGGTGGTGGTGCAATCAAAAGGGCTATTTACCCCCAAATTCTTGTGTGTTTTGGAGTGAACTAGAGGCGAAGGTGCGCTTTGCGCGGCGCACCAGTGGCATCCAGAGGAGAGTCTGTCATTACTTAGGTAAACAGAGTGAAGGAAAAATCATTATGGTATAAGAGGACCAAATCTGCAATATACAGTTTACTCCTCATAGAAAATTAAATCTCAATTTACAATACAACATGTCCAAACATCTCTAAACTTTTATGATTAATCTTACAACAAGAATAGTGCAATAGGAATTACACATAACAGAATTTACAGTATGAAGTTTGACGACGAATAGCACAAAAATTTACAATAGGAAATCTGGACTTCCATAAGTTCACTTTTATGTTTATAATAGCATTAAAGCAGTGCACTCAAGGAGTAAAATGCCATGGACGCGATGGCCTCCTTGGCCAAGATGAATAGCAAGGCTGGATGTAATTGTAATAGACAGCACAAACTTCACAATTTTTTTAAATGAGCAATAGCATAAAAAAAAGGTTTGTGATGTATATAAATCTGCTTCTTTGATTAATTCAAGCACACTCTACATTTAAAAATGGAATGTCAGCTTGCAGAGCAGCAAGCTCACTCCACATCTGAAGCTTTATGGAGCAAGGGAATAATATTTCATTATATTTCACCTTTTCATTTTGCTGAAAAGCTTGGCCATCCATGGACAATAATCCGTGAAGAGACCTTGGTTGCTTGTTAGTGAGAAGCTGAAATGAAGTGATTGGTATTAAGTGTTAACTTACTAAACCACCCAATATGAGAAAATCATGTTGGCAAATTATTTACATATTCAACCTTCTTTGACCTGAAGCAAAACAAAAGAAATTTAAGTGAACAAATCTTGATGTAAGGTAGAGAAGAAAGGGAAGAACCAACTCTCAAATGAGATGGAGTGCAACCAGATTGACCTCCTACCGATTGAGCTCAAACATCACCTTGACAGCAATGGAGGTGATGGTCAGAGAGAGACAGGAGAAGATGGTGGGAGGCTGAGAGAGGGAACAACTCTGTACTAACGGCATCATCTGCAGGAAGCAAGCAAAAGGTCAGTTCGGCCACCTTGTTCCCAAGCTGTACAATAAAATGGAATTAGCAAATGACATACTTTATCAACATATCTTTTTTCTGTAATCATTTACTGATATAAAATAAAAGGCAACCACCCAAGCAGGGACATTACAAATGACATTAAGGATTGCCAATTAGAAAATGAAAAGCAAAGAACGGTCAATCCTATTTCTATTTACTATCACTTTATTAAGGAGGGATATAAGGTATAAAATCAAGCTTAGGAAGAATTTATGAGTAGCCAGCAGCAGTCCACTCCCAGTGCAAATTCATCGGACTCACAACAGGCTGTATCCTACATATGCCCAGGTGAGGGCAACCAAAACTGAGGCCCTCAAATGCAGTATTGTTATTGCCCATTGTAGTTTGAGCAATCTGAAACCAAGAATGAGGCACATGAATTAGATACTAAATGGTGTCATTTAAGATACAGGTATAAGAGAAAAGGAAATACAAGACATATATTAGAAAAGAGAAAACAATTAGATTAAGTATTCAAATTTGGAACAGAGAAATTCAACTGAAATAAAAGTTTCCCATTTTAGTTGGCAACAGTAAAAAACACTCGACAATATGTTCATATTAGGAAAAAGTCCATACAGCTCGAGTACTTGAATCCAAAAATTTGTTGGATGTTGTTCCCTGCTGCTGATATAGACATTTCGTTTTGATAACATGGTCTAACCGATCTAAATTTATAACGCATCATGCCCAAGCATTTGTAATGTATTTCATAAATATTAAACATTGCTTCAATGGAGACCGAATTTATGCAAATATTAAGTGACATTTGAATTCTATCCAAAATAATTAAGCTCCACTGGAACTACGCAAGAAAAGATGAAATGCATCTGAACTTGCTGTTATGGAAATAAAAAAGCATATAAGTTTTGAAGCCAGTTGTTGCCAAGGATAAAAATAGTGTGAGATCTCATAAGCATATATCGTCAATTGAGGCATGTTCTTCTATTAACTGAAGTGTGGAAATATATAGTTCTCGCAAATACTAATTAGAGAAATATTGTTTTACTAAAAAGACCGAGGTTGTACTTTCTTTGTTACATCAAAGAAGGAAAGAGGAAGTAAGAAGTTGCAAACATATGACATATTAGCTACAACATCAATGGATTTACCACATCAAGGGGCTCACCGTTGAGCTGAGCGTAGCAGCACCGGGTTGAGGCCAAGGTCACCGTGTTGTGGGGACGTCGGGAAAGGAGCTTCCCAACTCCAACTGAGGTGGAGGTCGCCATGAGCGGGGGAGGCAACCTCGAACAACTGTCAGTATGAAAGGGCGGCGCGAGGAGGGCACGACAGAGCCAAGACCCGTCGAGGAAACCATGCGCCGGCGTGCTCCAAGCAAAGCTGAAGCTGAAGTGATTCTGATTTCTGAATCTTATATCTTTGAATCAAAACAGATGAATACATATGCAATATGATATATCAAGCAGTTAATAGGTTAGTACTTAAGAGGTCTCATAGAAGAGAAAAACAATAGCATTCTATCTATCCGCATTCATGTGTGCCACTGTAAATAACTGAACATGCATCTCAGTTTTTTGTCAGTCGGTAATAAACCCCACCACAAAACCTGTAAAGTGCTCAAGAACATGTATTACATCTACACACGCAAAAAGTGCATATACATTCAAACATCAACATACACATCATATCATCCCTACCTTCATCAATTTGCACGTCAGACCATCACCATTTTCATCGGTCTACCAAGAACACCAGAAAGAACAAAAACTTACAAGTTATAATGCCAGACGGGGTTGGGGAAGATCGGCTTTGGCCTCGGCCTCCTGCACGTCGCTGGTGTATGCTCTCGGAGGAGGCAGTGTCTGACACGTTTCTTCCATCTTGCCCGAGCTGCTGCTGCCGTCGATACCGAGCTCAACAGACCTAGCGGCCCTGGATCTGTAACATGGAACCTCCCCATCATCTTTGGATTTGGATCCGAGAGAGGGGGAGAGTGAAGAAAGAAAGGGCAGGGGAGCAGGGCCTTCCCCCCTAAAACTCACCACTGTGAAGGAACGGCCGCCGTCAACACTTACAATGAGCATCAATGCCACAGATCGGGATGCTCCCTCTCCGAACCGGGCCGCGTCCTTCCGGATCTGGTGATTCCCGGCCTCCTCGATTGCTCGCCCGCGCAGCCGTTGTTGTTGCAAGCCTCCGCTGATCTGCAAAGGAAGAGAATGGAGAGGGAGAGAGAGAAGAGTAGGGAGCAGCCGCCCGTTGCCTCACGCGATCCGCGCTGCCGTCGTTGTAGCGTTGCCGGGCATAGAAGGAGAAGAGTAGAGAGGGCGATAGCCGGTCTCCCCTCGCCTCCGGGCGGCCGGATCCGCCGACGAGGAGGCCGGGGTCACCGGATCCGATGGTCCCGGCCTCCTCGTTGGCGGATGCAGCGACCGGAGCGAGAGGAGGATGGCGACGACAGTACGATGGTGCGGCGACAGCGGTGGCTCGCGTGAGGAGGCGAGGCGGCGGACTCCCTCGCCTGGGCATGGAGAGAGCAGAGCGAGGGAAGGAGAGGAGGTGGTGTGAAGTGGCGGCTAGGGTTTGGGTGGGGTGTGGGTTTTGGGTTGTATTTTCTTCATAAAAGGCCCTCACTTTCTGTTATTCAGAGCGCGCTCCTCTTTTTGGAATTTTCTCTTCTTTGCGTAGAATATTACAGTTTGTAGAGGCCCTGTACATAAGAACGCAGAACACGATACAAACTAAAGAGCATGTACCTAAAACAAATTATCAATAAAATGAAGGGCCTTTTTGAAAAAATACAAGGGCCGACGCGGACGCACGAGAGCTCGCGAAATCCACCCGCTCTCCAGCGCGCGCTGACGTGTCGCGACGCCAGAGCATCCACGCCAGCGCAAAATGCCGTGGGAGCAGCATTTTGGGGTAGGTTTGAAGACTTTAGATTGAATGATTTCTGTCATGAGTCTTACTGGTTGGCCGTACAATCTGGTGCTTATTAATTTTATCCCATGTTAGCTCCTTAAATTACATGACGTGGTTGTGTTTAGTTCATACTGAAGTTTGGAAGTTTGGTTGAAATTGATACGATGTGATAGAAAAGTTGTGTGTGAATGAAAGATTTGATGTAATGGAAAGTTGGAAGTTTGGAAAAAAACTTTGGAACTAAATAGGGCCCACATACTAAGTATGCATGACGTGCAGGAGCAAAGCATTTATTTGCAGAAGAGGGCATATATAGCTTGGTACAAGTTAAGTATGCACGGCCTGCTATATATAGCTTGCTAAAATGCTAATACAAATTCAAGAGCACAACTTTGGTTCCGAAGCACTACCTTAAACATTAAGCATAACACCATGTGCACAAAAGATGATTTTATTCATGGGGAGTTTGAGATAAGATTCAAAACAGGACTCTTTGAATCACCGAACCCCGGCCAATGAGTAAAAGCTTGGGCGCCAGAGGCATTAATTTATTGGCCTGGAGCTCTGAAGTCTGCGGGACAGACCGATCTCTGATGCTAGCTTCCTTGTTAGCTCTGTCCACACGTCTCTTGAAGGTTTGAAGCATGGCCACGCTTCTGGTCACTGCTCATACAAGGCCCACAGGGAATCAATCATCTGAAGCAAGGTCCTTCTCTTCTGCCACAGAGATCACAGGGCGTATTGGCAGAGGTGCAAAGTGTCCGTAGTTTGTTACTACGTGATTAATTTAAAAATAATAAGAAGAAGATGGTATTGCATGTTCCCATGAAAGAGTTGTATCGCTACGCGCATCATTCTATTCCTACATTAGTCTGATAGGAGCTGGTGTTTTCCTTAGGATCAATCCAATAATATAATCGTAAATTAAGGAATTAAGAGGAAGCAGATTACCATGGGCGTCGACATGGGAGGAGGAGATGATCGGATCCGATTTGCACCGTCTGAAGCTGCACGACGTAGGAGGAGCATGGTGCATGGACGCCATCAACAACACCTGACCTAGCACCGCCAATGTCGAAAGGATCTGTGATCTCGGCAACACGCGGTTTCTCCCCTTTTCTACAATTTGGCAACAATATATATGGGTTTCATAAACTGAATATAGAAAGTGAAAATATATACTGATGTGCCCTCAGGAAAAGTCTAAAAGTGATTCTTTATAATCAAAAGGTGGGCCCTCCGTTAAACCACAATCAACTGTTTCCGCAATTGGAGTTACATTATGAGGGACAGTATAAATTTTGAGGTGAAGGATGTCAACTGTGATTGATATTACCGAGCAATTTACACTGCGATTTGTTATTATTGTACAGAGGTCGTATTCTCGAGTCACGATGATAATCAATTGGATAGTTAATCTTCGTTGGGACTTAATTGGGACAAATCATTAGCTGTACTTGTACCTGCAGCCTGTAGTGTTGTGTATTCAATTTTCTGTTTTGATTGAATTCCCCCAAAGCAACAAAATATACTAAAGCAATCTGCAAAGTAGTTTAAGGTTAGCTGTCTTGATTCAACAGTTCCTTTGCAGTTTGCAATACAAACATAATTATGTACTTATGCTAAGCGCTCTCTCTATATATATCAGCAATTGGATTGATGTTAGTATATTCCATGGAAAATCTGGATCAGCTTTGGGGTGTGAATGACAATCATCATCAACATATCATCTGCTCTGAATGGGGGATGTTTTGGATAATTCAGTACACTCCTGTGTTGTGCAATCTATGTATACTCTTGTCTGATTGAGTTGAAATGCATCATGTCATGAATTGCATTCACTGGGGCAATAGTTGTCTTTAACTGGTGCTGGAAGATCCATAATGCATTTGTTTTATTGTGATATTTGGAATTTTTCTCTCATCAATTTACTCCTGTGTTTAGAAGCTCAAAAATTATGTGAATGATATACTATAATATGTATGTTACCATTGCTTCTAAATGAACATGCTCCATGCAGCATTTGATGTGACCCTCCATGGAAAATTCAGCATTTGATTATTTGTTGGATGCAAATAATTTTATGTAACTGCAAAGAAGCTGGCTTTATTAGCTCAATAAACTTGTGTGTGAAAATTATCGAGTAAATGTCAAAATAAATGGTTCACCAAGGGCACCAGATTTAATTAGGAGAATAATCATCAGCTGCCACTAGTGTGCTTATAATTTTAAGTCACTAATTTGGGATGGTTAATCTTGGTTGGGACTTAATTGGTAAAATAATCATCAACTGTACTTGTACCTTTAGCCAGTAGAGGTTATGCCAATCGAAGATTCTGCACTGAATGTTGTAGTAGCAGTAATAGTGCGACTAGAAGTGTTAAGATTTACCCCCAAACTCCTTGTATGTTTTGGAGTGAATTGAATGATTCATGTCATGAATCTCACTTGTTGGTCTTACAAATCTGCTGTTGATTAATTTAATCCAGTTTTAGCCACCTTAAATTACATGATTGGTGCAATACTTATCTCACCATTGTTATGCTGGCAGATCATTCTGCTTTAGATCCCAGGAAGGCGTCTGAGGAAAGATGCTTTATTTTGAGGATGGCTGCTGATTTGTGTGTGCACAAGAGGTAGATTTAGGACAGATCATGACTGTGGAAACACAGGTCAATGTTAGGTCGGTGAATGTAGAAAATAAAAGTTGCTGCATTGTTATAGTATATAGACTCCCTTATTATGATGGTTTGCTGGTTCATCTAGAAAGAGCGTAATGCAAGGATCTTCGAACAACGTTCGCACTGAGCTTAATGGAAATCATCATTTGGAAGGAAGCAAGGATTTTTCGAGAGTGTGATTAATGGAAACCCTTGCCCTGTCTTTGTCTTTTTGGTGCTGATATCGGTTCGGTTGTCACTCCGCCTCGACAGCTTAATGTCGATCTTGTAAACACTAGTAAACCTCCTTTTCCTCTTAATAAAATTTGGTCGGGAAAAAAATAATAATATAGAAGAAAAGATGAAGATGAGTATATCAATCCAATGAAGGAAACCATACATATGAATCCAATGAAACGAAAAGAGAGACAAGTATTTATTGTCAGTTGTAGAAATCAGACTTGCTTGACGAATTTGAAGGAAGGCTGGTTGGGGTTTGCTTCAGTGATTTCCCTGAACGCACGCTCCATGGCGTCCCATGGATAAGTTGCTTTCAGCTCCTCCTCCCGGAGGTATATCTCCACGCAGATGCTTTGGAGGCTCAGGAGGCGCTGCATACCCTCCGGTGTTCTGCGAATGCCCGACTCACAATTTCGGAACCACAGATGGAGGCTTTGGAGCTTGGGCATCACTCCCGCCCGGAACTGCAGCCTTGAGGCAACGTCTTCACCCACACGCAGCTTGAGCTTCAGGAGAGCAGAGAATAATGATGCTCTAGTGCCGCCGAACGCGATGACATCTCTGTACTTGAGTCCCACTCTCAACTCGAGGTCGACGAGGGAGGGTAGCTCACCAAGAAGGTCAACCTCGCTACTCGATGTCTCCGATACCTCCAGCAACACATGTTGGAGGTTACGGAGAGTACCGTTGATCCATCGGGGTACTCTGGAGAAGCACCAACCGTGTAGTACTAGTCTCTCGATACTTTGAGGAAAAACGGGTAATGAGCCTAGCGGGTCAACATCACCTAAGGTAGCAGGAGGGACATGAATTTGCAAACTCCTGAGCTCATCGAGTTTTCCAATGGAAGACCCCAGAGCATAAAGGCTAAGGATCTCATCGTCCCGCCACCTGTTAACAGAGATGTTTAGGTCCCTTAGATTTTTCAGCTCGCCAATGGCCTCCATGCCTACCGCATCCGGGGGATTGAATAGTATGGTGAGACTGCGTAGTGACCCTTTTAGCTTGTTTAACTTGTTGGGTAGCCTTGTAGCCCATGGAACCACCAGGGACAGGACTGACAAGCGGGGAAGACTGCTAATATCTGAAGGGAGCCGACTTACAGCTTTATGGGAAAATATTGACAATGTCTCCAAATGCACGAGCCCACATATTTTGCTGGGGAGATCTATCTCACAACCAGGCGTCTCCACTCTCAAATACCTCAATTGAAGCACATGGCTAATGGCAGTGAGGTCGACTTGACCGCCATGGCCTTCCAATTCGATGTGCACCACCCGTATATACTTGGATAGCATCAGAAATGGGAGCCCACGTGAACACTCACCAAACACTGAAACCGATCGAGCACGAGCCATGCTTGCAGAAATGACGCTGCCCTCAATTGCGCAATCTGATCTTGCAGCCTTGCACTGCAGGGATAGCCGACGGACCTTATTGCAACTCCGCTCATGGTGCATAGCCATGCGCATGTAGTCTTTACAACTGTGTGCAACGCTGACAAAATTATCTTCTGTACACTTGATGAGGATCAGATCAAGCATCATATCATGCACCTTGCAACTCAACACCTCCCCACCATAGCCAGTGCTCTCTGGTTGAATCAAGCCCCTGTTGATAAGCTCACTGAAGTAGCCATTACCAGTAGCCTCCAAGTTTTCCCCATGAGGGTTACCCATAATACCTTCCGCTATCCACTCCGTAACCAGTTCATCCCTCCCGATCTCATAGTCCTCTGGATATTTACCAATATATAGGAGGCATGTTTTGAGATGGAGAGGAAGATTCTTGTAACTCAGGTTTAAAATATTCCTCATGCCTTCCAAGCTCTTGTTTTTGTCAAACGGGGCACCCAAAGAATCCCGTATGCTCTTCCATTCGTCCATTGTTCTTGGTCGACAGGCTAAGAGGCTCCCTACAGTAACAATTGCAAGTGGCAAGCCACTACACTTCTTTAAGATTTCAGTTGAAATTTCTTCATACTGCAGGACACAACTATCTTCAGGCCTAAATACTCTATCGAAGAATAACTTTCTTGAGTCCTTATTGTTCAGAGGCTGTATTTTGTAAATTTGTCCATCCTTGCCACATGCCAACCTGGCCACATCTTTCACTCGTGTGGTTACTATCACTCTGCTACCTTTGCCATTGTTTGGAAAGGCACAACTAATAATATCCCATGCTTCTTGTTTCCACAGGTCATCGACTATAATAATATACCTGCCAATTTTTTGTTTCAAATGTTATATATACATGCACCACTTTAAGATGTGTTATAAATGAAACCATTAGAGCAATATATCTTTTACAAAATAAAGTAAATCTATCCAAGCTGATAATATGTGGATAATGCTAGAAAATCATCACTGAAATCTCCGTCGATATCAAATTCAGAATATGCCATAGGCGATCCAATATACTCTCTCGATCTGGTTGATATTATAAGACGTTTTGACTTTTTTCCTTGTCAAGCTACTTTAGGTTTGACCAACTTGATAGGAAAATATAGTACTAACTCCGTCCCAGAATATAATGAGTTTTAGAATTGGACACGGTTATTAAGAAAGTAGGTAGAATTAAATGGTGAAAGAATGTGATTGGTTGAGAAGTGGAGGTAGGTGGGAAATTGAATGGTGGAGGGTTATGATGGGTTGAGAAGAGACTGTTGGTGGAAAAATTGTTATATTTTGGGACGAATTCTAAAGGCTAAAAGTTGTTATATTTTGGGACGAATTCTAAAGGCTAAAAGTTGTTATATTTTGGGATGGAGTGAGTAGCATTTTCAACACAAAACAAAGATATTATCATATTATATTTAATAAAACTAATTTGTTTTGAAGTTGTTGCTAATATTTTCTACAAACTCGGTCCAATTTTAAAAAAAGTTTGTATACAGTATGTATAACCCAAATTATCTGTATGAGAGCTGTATGAGGAATAATTAGCCCATAGAACATAGTTTTATTATATTATAGAATATATTTTTTTTGTTCCTGGAGGAACCTTTATTTTACAATAGTTTCAACTTATTTAGGTTTAATATAGGCAAATGTTCAACCTGAAACTTTTACTTATAAAATAATTTTTTTTGTACTTGGAAGAATCATAATTACTAAAACTTTCAATAGGATTTTATTGAGGTTGAGGATTTACTGCGGGGCTCTCGTCTATTTGATCATGTGTTAAGGACTCTGCATAATCCATTATAATATATGTTCGGCTTTCCTTTTTTAGTTTAACATTGTTGAAATTTCTAATAATAAGTATGTAGTCACATTTGTGTGTTGAGTCTTAATTTTAGTATACTTCTGAATATAACAACTCTAAAATTCAAAATTAATAAATACTGAGTTGTACTACTCCCTCCGTCCCATAATATAGCAACCTAGTATCAGACGTGACATTTCATAGTACAATGAATCTAGACACCCTCCTGTCCAGATTCGTTGTACTATAAAATGTCCCATCCGATACTAGGTTGCTATATTATGGGACGAAGGGAGTACATTGTTTTGAGTCTCAGTATACGAAGTTGTTCCTTTTTCCATGATCTAATAATTTCAATATTCCATAATTAAGTAATGCATACTGAGTTGCATGTACTCGGTTAGAGTCTCAATGATAGACATTATTTAACATTTGGAAATTCCAAAATAATAATAAGTTGGTTGTGTTTGGCAGTGTTTTTTTTCCCTTTTGTAATTGAATAACCTGTTAACTAAAAACTAAAACCTAAAAACCATAGAGTTCACGCGGTATTAACAAGATGCATGTTTTATTGAAGACAAATCCTCAATATGATTTACACAATCAGAGCAATACCATTGATGTACCTAACGAGCGGTCATATATTTTTGGTTAATTAACATAGACATATATGGCAGATATAGATATAGATTGAACATGACTTGATTAGTACATGCAAGTGAAGTAAAATTATGTAGATAAGTATTAATTACCTTTCATGCTCCAGATAGGCTCGTATGTCGTCGATGAGTTGCTGCACGTCGTCGCAAGCTTGAGACGTACCCCCTATGTCAAGCTTGGATTGGATGCTACTGAGGATCCTTGTTATGTCAGGTTTGTGGGAAACTGAGACGAATGCCGTGCAATCGAATTGATGCCCGATCTTGTCGTACACATGTTTTGCAAGAGTTGTTTTACCGAGACCTCCAAATCCCACCACGGACACCACTTTGAGTTGTCGTTGATCGGTATCACGATCTAACGACAACAGCTGGATTAGTTCTTGGCTTGGGCCATCAATACCCACAAGACTCCCGGCATTCTGGTAGAGCGATGCTATCCGTGGATCTACAGCAGGATTGGCAGAAGCACCATGTTTGTTGTTGCAGTCATCAAGCCTGTATCTCACGCGACGCTCATTTGCCTCGACCACACGAGCCTTGAGCTCATTGATCTGGCTGGCTATGCGATGACGCACTCGCAATGCCCTGAGACGGCGAGCTATCTTGCGGATTAACCCTGCATCTGAGGATGAGTAACGATGATCAAGATGACTTGTGAAGTAATCATCAATGCAGTCTTCCATGTCATAGGCCATCTCCCTGACATGGTTCCTCCAGTCCTTGGCCAGAGGATCGAGCTCACCATCATCATCATCATCCATGAGCGCGAGCTTCTCGAGGAAAGCGCTCATGGTGGTGAGCTCATCCTTGAGGAAGGAGACCTGCTTCCTGAGCCCCTTGAGCTTCTTGTACTCGTCGCCCATGAGCGTGGTGAGCTTTGCCATCAGCGGGTTCATCACCCCCATGGATGCACTCACCATCATCTTTCTTTGGTCTCTCTGCTGGCTGATCGATCGGGTTAATTTCCTCTCCTGGTTTGATCAGTCAGTACCTAGCTAGTAGCTAGTGTGACCTTACATGTGAGAGGTAGCTAGCTACTCCAGCTACAACAAGCCTGCAACTGAGCAACCGATCGAGTTTTGCTATATATATACTATTAGCCCCAATTTGTTCAGCCATTTGTTGGGGGCAAACATATTTCTTCCCTTGAGATTTGCGCAACCACTAGTTAAAATAGAGAGATTACAGTAATGATCTTACTAGCTTCGAGATCCACGCCGACTCTCTCATTCCCAAATTGATTATTATATAATAATTTTTTTAAATTGATCATCATATAACCGCATGAACACGGATTTCATCGGAATACAATTGATGTAGCAAGGAGGGTGTAGTTGGTATGATATTTTAATCGATGCATGTATTGTGAGATAATGTGTGTAACTGTGTATGGTGTCTTGATTGATGCGATTTAAATTAGCGTTGGCCTGGGTGCATAAACATGTATGACGATCAATTTAGAATGGAGTGAGTAGTTTAGAGCAAGTACTGTAAGCATCAGGCACAATGATGTATAAAGTTAACGGTATGATATATTAAAAAAAATGAAGGTAGTTTTACTTGCTCTTGCAGTTCTTGCGATACATTCGTCGATACGTGCAGTGCTTTGATCCGTTCGCGGGAATCCTGGAGTAAGATCGATCAATCTGCTGTCTCTAGGATTCGTTCTGATGAGCTGGCTGTTTCCTGCATATGCATGAGCTGGCTCTATGCAGTTGGCTATATTGTTACAAAAAACTTGCTCAAACCAATCCGGCCATGATGTATATGTGTCCCTCCCGACCATACACACCTACCATAGTACCATGTCATGTGCCCTGCAACTTCAGCATCTTACACATTATTAAGTATATACTGATCTCCGCCAATCTTATTTGGGGCTTAGTACGTGTAAGACCATTTGATGGTTTATATTTTGCGATGAAAAATTAACAATATATTTGAAAATTTGGTTTGGAAAATCGACAAATGTTGGCTTTGAGAGTGTGTGTTCTAATAATGTGAATCATGACAATATCTATGCCTGAAAACAATTTGTTTTGGTTATTATATTGGTCTGTAACTTCTTTTGGATCAACCTTGGTCAATGGTAGATCGAGACTAAATTCATCGATGAGTTGAGTAAGGTCCAAAACAATTAGGAATGCCGGGTGACAAGCCCATGCAGTGGCTTTGAGTTGTTGGGGAAAAAAAAGCTAAGAGCATAAGAGCAAGTATAACAGTGAGCTATAAACCTACTATAAACTTTTGTGCAGGAGAGAGGTAACAAAAAATTAAGGGGGTTGGCTCTTATGCAAGAGCTAACTTAACACAATCTCCAAGACAAATACATTAAATGTATATAAGTGAGAGATAGAGAGAGGAGAAGAAAATTGTACCCACCTTAGAGCAGGTACAATAGCAGACTATTAACCAGCTACAAACATATTCTAATGAGATATATAAAAGATGAGAGAGAAGAGCAGCGGGCTACAGATCTGTAGCCAGCTGCAGCACGGACTTCAAGACACAATAAGTATATGACAGGTGGGACCATATATTAATAGTATAGTAAGCAACTATTATATAAATTGGCTATAAATGAATTGGAGCTAGTAGTGGGCTATACTATTGAACTTGCTCTTATAGCTAATTTATTATATATGTTGACTTTAAGATGGGCTAATAGTACGAAGTAAGCTATACTACTATCCTTGCTCTAAGTGATTCCTCAGTTTAGTACAGGGTGCCCAGTAGAGATGCTGAACAGAAGGTGAGCAAACTCACATGAGTGAAAACCCTACTTTATTACTCCCTCCGTCCCCTAATATAAGGGATTTTGATATTTTGCTTGCACTGTTTGACCATTCATCTTATTAAAAAAATTAGAATTATTATTTATTTTATTTGTGACTTACTTTATTATTCAACGCACTTTAAACACAACTTTTCATTTTTTATATTTGCACAAATTTTTTGAATAAGATGAGTGGTCAAACAGTGCAAGCAAAATATCAAAATCTCTTATATTAGGGGACGGAGGGAGTAGTTATCACTATGATTTCTCGCTCTTCTCGATACATCCGAGTGATAGACTTTAAAGGTAGGGAAAACATGCTCTACAATGTTCTGATCGTGCCTTGGGATTACAACTGATAAGTAAATGCCTCTTATTCAACCAATGAAGGCAGGTAGGGCTTTTCTTTCTTTGTTTAGGATTGGCAAAAGGATAGCAGCTTCGGTTTCAAAGTTGTTAGAGAATGCACTCTTATCACTAGAGAGACGCGAGAGAAATTTCTTGAAGGGGGTATTAGAGGGATAGGGCATTACACCTTATGCTGGGATTAGCAAAGAGAAGCACTTGACGATGTCCTAGGGTTAGCCTTAGGGCGTAAACCCACGACACAATTATAAGTGCCAAGGTCCACATTAGACTTGGACTAGATGAGTTATCTGACTTGTTTTGCAAAATCCCAACAACCCAATAAGAATGTTGACGTGAGACTAAAACCATCTGAAAGTATACTACATAAGTTTTCCAAAAATACTCATAAGCTCCGAGATTCCTTCTAGATTAGTAGTTAGGTCCGCTTGAAGTTGATGTTAACAGGAGGCCCGAATCCGAATCCAAAACGTGTAAAATTTCATCTCTCGTCTTTTGTGGATCAAAAGTGACGTGGTGACATGGGAGTAGACAAGGGGAAGGATATTGGTTGGTCCCCAATCTACTTCACAACTTCTTTGATCATCCAAGTATTCTTTGCGCTTAGTCTCTTTCTCCGTACCCAAGTAAGTACTTCTGTAAATGAGAACACACAAAATTCGTAGTGCAATAATGTTTGTTCAATTATATAACATGTAAATCTAACATATAAATCATGCACCTTTACTTGATGAATACATAAGGTAGCTATGGTCATATCCATGGTGGTGATGTCTCCATCACCATTCGTAAAAGAAAGAGCCACTACAATATCCCCCGAAAAGACGACTATAAGGGTAAACTTAATTAAAAGGAAGGTTGAGGTACAAATTCCATTTGTTGGGTCTCATCTTATCAGAAATATAATTTTTGTGGGACAAACTTTGAATGGTAGAAATGCAATTATCATGGGACGGAGGTAGTAGTATCAAATTGACTTCCCTGGTTCAGAGTGATTTTTAACACACACGAAAGGAGTAGTACATCCACGCAAAAAGAAAAAAAATAATATTAAAATTTTCTAAACCTCTCTGAAGATTAATTAGATCACACAACAAACTTTGGAACAAAAAGTTTCAGCTGCTACATATCCAACCTAATCCTATTAGATATTAATAAGCTATATAAGAGCCAAGTACCTCTTACGCTGCAGAAATTCTCTTAGGCTGTCGATGAGGTCCTTCATACTGCAGGAGTGAGAAGACTTTTGCCGCCCAATTTGTGAAATTATGCTGATGAGAAGAGCTGTCATATCAGGCCTTTGGGAAACTGACACAAATGCCTTACAGTCGAACTTCCCTCCAATATCACGGTACACTTCCTTGACAAGTGTGGTTTTACCTAAACCTGCAAGTCCCACAACAGATACCACATTCCTTTCTTGTTCATCACCCATTAACCACTTGATAAGGTTCGCCTTTGGGTCATCAATACCCACAAGGCTGGATGTCTCCGTGTAGAGTGCGGACAGTCGAGGATCAATGGAAAGAACAGAAGTAGGGACACAATTGTCATTAGGCATGTACCTTATGCGCCGTTTATTCGCCTCCAATACTCGAGCCTTAATCTCTTGGATTTGGTTGGCAATCTGATGGCGTGCCCTCAGTGTGCTGAGACGGTGAGCAGTCTTGTGAAGAAAACTTGGCTTGGCAGCTTTATGATCTGATACTGCGCGGTGCATGAAGTCATCGATGCAGTCCTCAATATCGTAGACCATCTCCCTGATATGGTTCCTCCAATCTGTGTTGAGTGGATCAAGCTCATCCCTATCGGCTAGCTCCTCTAGTAGCGCATTCATGGTGCTCAGCTCACTGTTGAGAAAAACTATCTCCTTCCTCACGCCTTTGAGCTTCTTGTACTCATCTCCCATCAGTGTGGCTAACTTGGCGAGTAGGGGGTTCATCGCCCCCTTGGAAGCGGTCACCACAATCTCGGACATACTGTAGATAGCTAGCCCTCTCTATGCTTGTGCTTGTGCTTGTGTTTGCTCATAGCTCATGGCATGGATCATGATATGAGAGCAGAACATTGCAGGCTTTATCACCATCAGATCAGAATTGACGATTTAATCTATCTTAATTTCTGGTCATTGTCGTTTGCTATAAGATTTATTTTACACTAAATCCGGCACCCCACTTGTGTATTTTAAGTAAAGAAAAGACGTTACAACCACTGCTAACACAGCACATGAACAGTTATGTTGACTCCTAACTTATCATTATCCCCTCTAGACTAGACTTGATGACCCAAGGCTGGATTATTAACTGAAGAATTAAGTCCTAGCGCATCAAGATGTCAGGGAAATTAAAGAAATGCATAAGGCACAAGCACCACATCCAATTTTTCTTTTTCTTTTGGTACCAATACCATGGGGAACGCCACATTGTTTCACTACTCATATATGAACAGAAAAAGAAGTAGTACACACAGTATTTCAATTGAATACCTGACGGAAGGTAATAATAAAATTGTAAGGCATTAAACGCAAGCAGATGATTAACCAAGATATATAGCAGAAACGCCTCAAGTGAAGTAAATCTCTGATATATATATATCCTCCTGCCTTAGCCTTACCGATTTCGTTGCAACAAAAAACAACAATGTACTGCAGTAACAATAGAACTGAGCTCAAAACCAACTTAACAATACCTTAGATGCACCACTAATTAAATTGCAAAACGTAGATGTGGTGTGAGCTGTGTCTGACCTGGAGTAGCTAGGATGATGAGATCCGAGCGTGTGGATTAGATTACCGTAAGGCGATGCGAGGTGAGGGGAACGGGACTCTCGGGAGGCAGATCGCCGCGCCACTCTTGCAGGCGGCGGCGGCGGTGATCTCTTGCCAGCAACATGCTGCCGGCCGGAGTGGTTGATGGAGTGGCTTCATGGGCCAGGCCCAGGCCAACAGGCCCAAGAAAGAGAAGAGAGGACCAAACAAATACTGTAGGAATAATCAAGGTCCTTTTGTTTAGCCTTGCTAGCCAGCCATATAATCTATCTACACCCAAATAAAACAAGTACTAGTTGTTTCATTGAGCTTTTTTTTAAGCTACGAGCCACTCTTGTAGTCTTTCTTGTACGAGTATTAATTTAGCCAAAAGTTATACTCCTCGTGGACTCTAGTTGTAACGCACTCATACATGTATATATAGTACTAACTTTGTTTCTGTATTATATATATAGTACATTTTGATTTTCTTATTCAATTTTAAGTTTGATCAAATTTATTAAAAAAATATAGCAATATTTTTAACATAAAAGAAAACATAGTACCAAAAATGTTCAATACATATTTAATATAATGAAACTGATTTGCTGTGGTACATATTACTATTTTTTTCAATAAATTTAATCAAACTTAAAATTTTGATTTAGAAAAAAAGGTCAAACATCTGTAATATATATGAAACACTGCAAACGGATGAAGTACCAGTATAAGTTAAATGAACCATAACATTTTCGCATTGACATAAGCTAGTGGTTAACTACGCTCAATGCGAGCGTGTATATTGCCTATGAGTTCAAGTAATAAGGTTGCCTTTTTTCTTTTTCCGCCCAGCATAAATAAACTTGGCACTCGTTTCCACAGAAACCGGCCATGCATGATATCAACAAAAAGTAATATTCTGGCTACATATTATATCAGTCATATAGACATGAGGGGTGTGTACGTACCTAGCTAGTTCAATTATTAGACATAAAGTCCTGAAAAATGGGGCAACTGCATGTTGTCCAAACTGTCCCTGCAAATGCTATCGACGATGCTCCATCATTTCACTTCTACTTATACTTATCGGTATGACTTAATACTTATAAGTAAGCAAAGACCATTTAATTTATATGTAAAACTTTTATATGTGTTTTTAACTATAAAATAAACTACAATGAGAAAAACACAAAATCAATTTCACAATTTAAGTTATAAAAAAATTCATTATCGAAGTATAGGCATACGCGAAACAATAACGTCGTACGTGAATAAATGTATGGCGATACATGATGCTTTAATAATGTGTTAAACTCCCTTCTTCCTAAAACAACAAGCTAAGTTGAGCAACACAGGAAGTATACATGATACTATGCGGCTAGCTGTAACTAGTCATAACCTAGCTTGCACGCCATGCTCTTCAGCTACTGTGTATCGTTCCATGCTACTTATCCAGTACAATCAACTGTAATTGCTTCACCAAAAACTGCCGTACAAATGCCCGGAAAACTGCAATGATTTGTGTGCTACTAGCTTGTTTCTTCTTCACATCACTCAAATTAAATTCCATTTCAGATGCGTTTTCAGCAGGCGAAGCATGCATTCTGCTAGAATTGTGGTTAAAATGGTACTGTAGTAATTTTTTTTTTCCCCTTGTACTGCTGAATTAGTGCATGTTCAACTACAGCATGGCTAACCACGCACTTGACATCTCGTTGTAATTTACCAATATAAATACATAGAGCGCCTAACAAACTTAGTTTGTCCATTGTGCACACCGACCTAATTAATTAAGCTAGCTGCTGCCTGCTATAGTGGGTTTGGTCCTGATTGCTCCTAATCATGGAAGATGAGTAGGCGATGACACAAGACTCCTTGTGCCTAATTCTTCTTGATTCCTGCAACAAAACAAGAATAATATAATCTACACACTATATATCATTAGGAGTATATATTCAATTACTACCGCAATCACAGGACCATCTACGTGCTCTATAGCCTCTAGGTACCATGCATAAAACCTAACACAATTTTTAATCTAGCTGCTACGCAGTATAATCATGCTTTTTTTTTGGATAAATAAATAATGAAAAGGGCAGCTGCAACCGATGTTCTAAAGAGTAAAGAATTAAGCTGCAGCTAAGTAGAATTATCCAGTAAAAATATTCATTCAGTAGACCACAGAATAACATTTGTATATTATATCTCATTCCAAAAAATATTCATGCCAACTGCCAAGCACTGTCTAACTATCACCAAAAAAGATGAACAGAAACTTTACAAAAAGGGATACATAATTACATAGTGATTAACATGAAAGAACACTGATCTGTGATTGATGATCATTCCATCTGCAACTGCAAGGCCATCTCAATCAAGAAGTGAGGAAACTGACACGTATAAATTAAAATGAAATTCTTTTTACCACCAAAACCGCAGGTTTCTACTGTTGCATTGCATGGTCAGTTTCACCATCATTTCTTGGCGGAATTACTGCAAGAGGAGGCGGTGGCGGTGGTGTGGTCGTCGGACTTGTGCACCTTGCTCTTCCCCTTGTGCGCCACCAGCATCCTCTTCAGCGACCGCATCATCGCTACCAGCCCCGGCGCCCGCCGCCGCGAGCTCCTCGACGCCCCCAACCCCAACACCGCCGCGCCTCCGCCG
>CM020186.1:13639606-13658209 GCA_009805545.1 Oryza longistaminata | reverse complement strand
TCGAGGGAGGCGAGGAACATGTCGCCGCCCTTCTTCCCGGCGGCGTCGTCGTCGTTGAGGTCTTCCCAGAGACTGTCCATCCTCTCCTCCTCCTCATCCTCTTCCTCCTCCTCCTCCTCCGCGCCGTCGCAGAAGCCGGCCGCGTAGTCGCTGAGGGCGGGAGAGTATGCGCCGCCGCCGGTGGCGTGGCGACGACGGAGCACGACACGCGCGTTTCGCCACGGCGAGCCGGCGCAGTCGGCGGCGGAGAAGCTGCGGCGGATGGGGGAGGAGAGTAGCCAGACGGGCGGGGAGGAGGAAGGTGACGGTGAGCAGGGGAGGTGGCGGGCGGTGGCGAAGAGGTGCGGCTGCGGTGGAGTCGGGAAGGTGAAGTCGTCGTCGTCGGCGTCTTGTCGTTGCTTCTGCTCCGGCGCCATGGGCATCGTCGTCGTCTCGTGGAGTGGAGTGATGTCGTCGTCGTGGTCTTGGTTCAAATGGAAACTGAAAAGAGAAGAGAAGAGAAGAGATGCAACGGAAAGGAGGAGAGAATGACGGCAGCGAGCGGCATCGTCGCCCGCTTTATTACCAGTTATTACTAGGACTACCAATGACGACAAAGTGATAATTAGGTCACTGCTTTGTCTTTTTTTGGATTTATTTTATGTCTTGTATATGAAATGAAAACGTGTTTCTAAATTTGTGCTGAGTAAATATAATTTTGTAAAGTTCAAATGTCACTGGATTTCATAATACTAGCTAGAAAGTAATACAATTAAAATTTTGTTAAGGCTGTGTTCGCTACAACTAGTTGGGAACATATCTCACGCGCACAGAAAACGGAGCGGTCCATTAGCACGTAATTAATTAAGTATTTGCTAATTTTTTTTAAAAAATAGATCAATATGATTTTTAAGCAACTTTCATATAGAAAATTTTTGCAAATAATATAATACCATATAAGAAAATATTATAAGAAAATGTATTTTTCAAAATTGGAACAAATAAACTTTTTTTATAATTTGGTGAATAAGTTATAAAGAACTAGGCTTACCCATCAACAATGATGCGACTATGGTGACCTTGTCAATTAAAAGATACACCGGCAGCGTTTTTTTTAAAGGCGCTCATAGGATTAGAACGTGCGTGTTTGTATCTTTTTATAAGAATGAGTATGTGAGTATGTGTTTGTCAGGTTTAATTTACGGTCAATGGGGTCCGACCGAACCGTGCCAGATTATGTGGATATTGGTCAATCAAGGCCTAATTCGATCATTTGAGAGACAGGGAGTCAAGGGCTAACCGGTTGACGTTTTCCATGCATCTTTTGGATTCAACTTGGATCCTTCTCCCATATGTATCCTTTCTACTGGTGGTGGAATAAGATCGATTCTCTACGGTTTGCGCCTAACATTGGACAAATTTAAAGTCCTCTTGGAGGGATAACTCTACTCGTATCGATTACAATTTCATACTCACTTTTAGATAGTACTTGACTATTCACTAATTTAGATAGTACTTGACTCACTTTTAATTTGCGAAATTAATATTTTTAAACTTTTGACAGGAAAACCGGGTGCTAATTAATTGCAATTGGACAACTTGCCATGAGCTGGTACGTTTTTTGTTCTTCATTCCCATAAACTACTAGTACTACAGCAGCAGCTCTTCATAAAAATCTGTGATTAGTGGGAGCAGCACAGATTGACAAATTAACTGAGAGCACAATGTAATTAACGACATATATATAGTGAGTAGAAACATGGAATATATAGCTAGGGAGAGAGAATATATATGTAGGGAAGTAGCATAGTTAAGTGACTGATCTCCTGATTTCCATGTGGAATTAATGTTGACTCTTAATAAGTGTTCATATGGAGTATGCAGAACAAAAACAGTAGTAGTACTTGATCATTAACTTATATATGCTGCCTAATCTACCTACCTATCTACCTAACTTAACTAGGACTAACTACTATTAGCTGTTTGCACTGCAATTATATGGTACTTGTTGGTAGTACGTACCATACATGCACATACATGGATTAATTGTACATGTCACGATAAGCAAGATAGGTGATGAACCTATCTTGACGCTAATTCTCTCATCGATGGACTTATTATTGCACTAAGTACTGTACAATACAGCAAATTAACTTGTGTGCACTTAATTTATTAGCTAATTCAATACAGATCGATTGCTTCAGTGATCTGGAGAAACAGGCAATGAACAGGTAGCTAAATTGATTATCCGATCTGATCCTCTTAATTTGCAACTGAGCTGATTGGGCCCACGTTGAGTTCAGTTCGGTTAATGCAGGCCTTGCCCCCCTAACTTAATTGGAATAAGTCCATTTTCCCTCCCTCAACTTATGGCCGTGTATGAATAGCATCCCTCAACCACAAAACCGGGTATAACCTATCCCTCAACTCGGAAAACCGTTGCAAATCAACTCCCCGGGCGGTTTTGGAGGTGGTTTTGTCCTACGTGGCACCTTTGACCCTGTTGACTTGCTGAGTCAGCAGGTGGTGCTCACCTGTCAGTGATAAGGATAAAAGAAAAAGGTGGGACCCACTGTCAACCACACTTATCTTCTTCTCTACGCCCTTCTCTCGCTCCTCCGGCCGATCCCGGCGGTGACGTGCCGCCCCACCCCGCCGCCAGCCGTCGAGGCCGCGGCCCGCTCTTGCTCGGCAGCCCCTCAGCGCCACGCTCCGCTCCGCCTCCTCTCTCCCACCCCCATCCCCACCCTACCGCCTCCACCGCTGCCGCCCATCCCCTCCTCAGATCCGGAGCGGAGGAGGGCGAACGAGATGAGGGAGCTGGCCGGCAACCCTTGGACGTGGAGCGGCCTCTCACTGCAGGTGGACCCGCCCGTCTTCGCCGCCGCGTCCATGTGCACGACGGCCTCCCCCTAGGCTTCGCCGCCTACACTGGTGCGCGCCATATGGGTTTGCAAATATTTGCAAATCGATGGGGATTCTCTGGTGACGGTGTTTTGCGTGCTTGGGCAGAGTGATTTAGTGCTGATCATAAGCATCATAGTATCCTACACGCTTCAAAAATCACGATACAGTCGACCAAATTGCTGATCGATAGCTTAGTAAATTTGGTCAGCATGGTATGCCCACCCGGCAATTTTCTGATTGATACTATTGTTGGGGTACCTGGCTATCTGCAGCTTTGTTGATGGATAACCATTGATCTTGCATTGTTTATATCCGACTGCTTGCTTCCTGGAGCCGTTTGTAGATGTAACTGGAGATGGAATTTTTGCAGCAATTGGTCTTGCCACTGCCGTCTCATGTGCTGCCCCAGCCAAGTCTCCCCCGAGGCGGCCGCACGAATCACGCTATGCCGCGGGCCGCACTGATGTGCAGACATAGGTGCAGGAGGAGGAGGGGAAAGAGCGGCGGGAGAAGTTGTCGTACATGACGGTGGTATGGGCGGCGCTGCTCCTCCTCGTGGCGCTCAGCACACTCTCGCCGCGGGGTCTCGGAACGACCGCCATGCGGCCTCGGTCTCGCCGCGCTTCTGCCCATCCACAGCTGTCCCCGCAAGCCTCCCCAGCAGCATCGTCGCGGTGGCTAGGCACCGGGATGGCGGCGAGCTCCTAGCCGTCGGGATCGGTCGGAGGAGCGAGAGAAGGGTAGAAGAAGAAGTGTGGTTGACAGTGGGCCACCGTTTTTCTTTCATCCTAGTCACTGACAGGTGGGTCCCACCTGCTGACTCAGCAAGTCAACAGTGTCAAAGATGCCACGTAGGACAAAACCGCCTCCAAAAACCGCCCGGGGAGTTGATTTGCAATGGTTTTTAGAGTTGGGGGATGGGTTATACCCGGTTTTGCGGTTGAGGGATGCTATTCATACACGGCCATGAGTTGAGGGAGGGATGTGCACTTATTCCAACTTAATTAAGTTGCAGCAGACCGAAGGCCCATTTGAAAAGGAGGTTTTGGGCTTCCTTTAAGCCCATTACATCGCCCCTTCTAATCTCCAGTCTAATCGATGCTGATTTAAAAACTTAAGGGTTTTGATAAGAGTATAAGTGCAAAAGAGATAAATGTAAAACACGTGAAAAATACAAGAATGGCAACTTAACTAGATAACTGTAGGAAAAAAACACTGTAATTAGAGGTGGAAAAATAAAGACTCAAAATTTGTAAGAGGTTAAACTGGCCTTATACTAACATTCCTCAATTTTTTTTGTCTCAGTCATTTCAAAGGACGAATTACATAGAAACATTTTTATATAGCATTTAAATTGTAAAAAAATTTCTGTTTTTTTTTCTTGTAAATCAAAGGGCCCTTAACTATGTACGTTTGATCAATTTGGTTGGAATTAAACTCTATTTCTTGTCTGGTGTAGCTTCAATATTCCTGTGGAAGCCCACGGCAACAATACATTGATCGAATCCTATATATATACTTGATGGTGCTTTGTTCCCAATTCTGAAAGCAAGATAGCATATGTGCCACACAATTAATCAACAGTCTCTATCATAGGGCCGGGCTACATGTGTATTATGCTACACTTGTACTACTCCTCCGTTTCGAAATGTTTGACGCCGTTGACTTTTATCACATGTTTGACCGTTCGTCTTATTCAAACTTTTGTGAGATATGTAAAATTATATACCTACATAAAAATATATTTAACAATGAATCTAATGATAGGAAAAGAATTAATAATTACTTAAATTTTTTGAATAAGACGAACGGTCAATATGTGCTAAAAAGTAACGGCGTCAAACATTTCGAAACGGAGGGAGTATATATATATATATCTTCCAGCTGCCACGTCTTACTTATATTTTCGTCATCTATCGGTTCGGTTGATGCAACTTGCAAGCAACGACGATCGAGTAATTAACTTTGTTCAACATCATCATGCATGTTTAATTACACTCACCTCACATCTTCATTAATTTTATTACAACACGTTTTGTTCACGATCGATCAAATTTGGAGGATTAGCTATGACGTACGTTGCAAATTGGGTATCAGTTCTTGACTTTACGCCTTCCCAAAACAATGTGTGATTCCTCCTGCTACGCGTTTTGCATTGCATGCTGCTGTCGTCGTCGTTCGTTGCTTCTCAATTCCATCAGCACCTAGCAGTTGATCTCTTCAAGCCACATTATTTTCCTTCTTTTTTTTTTCTTTTTTGTTCGAGACAACAATAACATACTCCTCCTATATGCTTTCTATTTCTTCCAGCGTATGCATGTCCATGTCCATTCCTTCACGCCTTGCACAATCTCCATTGATCACCAATTCACCGGAGCAAATTAATTGAGCTATCTAGCTAGCTAGCTGCCTGTCCAAGAACAATCCGGTCGATCATGGCGTCTCCCGCCGTCGTCAGGCAGAGGCCAACGGTAGGTAAGCAAGCTGGAGAAGGAGAGAGCGCTGCTGCTGCCGGCGACGGCGGTGGTGGTCGTCCGGCGGCAGCAGCAGCAAGGCCGTCGCTGTTGTCGCAGGCGCTGGCGTCGACGGCGAGCCTGGCGAACCTGCTCCCGACGGGGACGGTGATGGCGTTCCAGCTGCTGGCGCCGACCTTCACCAACAACGGCGCCTGCGACGCCACCACCTCGCTCCTCACCGCCGCCCTCCTCGCCCTGCTCGCGCTCTCCTGCGTCCTCGCCTCCTTCACCGACTCCGTCAGGGGTCCCGACGGCCGCGTCTACTACGGCCTCGCCACGCCGCGGGGGCTCTGGCTGCTCGACTACCCTCCCGCCGGCGCCGGCGCGCCGCCGCCGCCGGACACGTCGAGGTACCGGCTGAGGGCCATCGACGGCGTGCACGCGTTGCTGTCGGTGGGCGTGTTCGGGGTGGTGGCGGCGAGGGACAAGAACGTGGTGGGGTGCTTCTGGCCGTCGCCGGCGAAGGGGACGGAGGAGGTGCTGGGCATCGTGCCGCTGGGCGTCGGCGTCATTTGCAGCCTCCTCTTCGTCGTCTTCCCCACCACTCGCCATGGCATCGGCTACCCCGTCACCAACAACAACACTACTTCTTCTTCTTAGTTACTTGCATCGATCAAAGTATATATTACTGTAATTACTTTACTCGATTTGATCCATTATTAATTACGGTTCAATTTTCCTTGTTTCAATTAATTGTGGATTTAGTAAATTTCATTAAGTATACTACAGTTGTGTTGATTAATCTTTGACTGCAATTCTCAAAGTTTTGTCTAAAATTAGGAAGCTACTAGCATTTGTTATGCGACAAGATTTGTCACCTGATGCAACACCTAGCACAGGGTTTTCTTTGGGTAAGAGTCTGTTTGTTCTTAGGCAATTTCTTGCAAAGCTGGGTCAATATATTTTGCTCTGTTCTCTCAAAAAAAAAAAAAAAAACAGCTACCACATGATGAATATTGAAGCTCAACCGGAAACATAAAAGAACGAGAAGTGGCTTCGCCGGCGTGGAACAGCTCGTTCCATCTCGATCTTGTTCACCTTCTCTGCTCTCGCGTACATGGTGCGTGTAAAACCATGTATGGTTTGATTCAGTTGTGATGAAAAATTGGCAAGTGCCGGATTAATTGCAGGAAATGTGTGTGTGTGTATGTATGTATGTGTTAACTTGGATGCATCCTTATAAGTACAAAAGTACATACATATGTACTACAGTATGTGTAAACCGAAACGGAGGGAGTATATATATATATATCTTCCAGCTGCCACGTCTTACTTATATTTTCGTCATCTATCGGTTCGGTTGATGCAACTTGCAAGCAACGACGATCGAGTAATTAACTTTGTTCAACATCATCATGCATGTTTAATTACACTCACCTCATCTTCATTAATTATTATTAACAACACGTTTTGTTCACGATCGATCAAATTTGGAGGATTAGCTATGACGTACGTTGCAAATTGGGTATCAGTTCTTGACTTTACGCCTTCCCAAAACAATGTGTGATTCCTCCTGCTACGCGTTTTGCATTGCATGCTGCTGTCGTCGTCGTCGTTGCTTCTCAATTCCATCAGCAGTTAGCAGTTGATCTCTTCAAGCCACATTATTTTCCTTCTTTTTTTTTTCTTTTTTGTTCGAGACAACAATAACATATATGCTTTCTATTTCTTCCAGCGCATGCATGTCCATGTACATTCCTTCACGCCTTGCACAATCGTCTCCATTGATCACCAATTCACCGGAGCAAATTAATTGAGCTATCTAGCGAGCTAGCTGCCTGTCCAAGAACAATCCGGTCGATCATGGCGTCTCCCGCCGTCGTCAGGCAGAGGCCAACGGTAGGTAAGCAAGCTGGAGAAGGAGAGAGCGCTGCTGCTGCCGGCGACGGCGGTGGTGGTCGTCCGGCGGCAGCAGCAGCAAGGCCGTCGCTGTTGTCGCAGGCGCTGGCGTCGACGGCGAGCCTGGCGAACCTGCTCCCGACGGGGACGGTGATGGCGTTCCAGCTGCTGGCGCCGACCTTCACCAACAACGGCGCCTGCGACGCCACCACCTCGCTCCTCACCGCCGCCCTCCTCGCCCTGCTCGCGCTCTCCTGCGTCCTCGCCTCCTTCACCGACTCCGTCAGGGGTCCCGACGGCCGCGTCTACTACGGCCTCGCCACGCCGCGGGGGCTCTGGCTGCTCGACTACCCTCCCGCCGGCGCCGGCGCGCCGCCGCCGCCGGACACGTCGAGGTACCGGCTGAGGGCCATCGACGGCGTGCACGCGTTGCTGTCGGTGGGCGTGTTCGGGGTGGTGGCGGCGAGGGACAAGAACGTGGTGGGGTGCTTCTGGCCGTCGCCGGCGAAGGGGACGGAGGAGGTGCTGGGCATCGTGCCGCTGGGCGTCGGCGTCATTTGCAGCCTCCTCTTCGTCGTCTTCCCCACCACTCGCCATGGCATCGGCTACCCCGTCACCAACAACACTACTTCTTCTTCTTAGTTACTTGCATCGATCAAAGTATATATTACTGTAATTACTTTACTCGATTTGATCCATTATTAATTACGGTTCAATTTTCCTTGTTTCAATTAATTGTGGATTAAGTAAATTTCATTAAGTATACTACAGTTGTGTTGATTAATCTTTGACTGCAATTCTCAAAGTTTTGTCTAAAATTAGGAAGCTACTAGCATTTGTTATGCGACAAGATTTGTCACCTGATGCAACACCTAGCACAGGGTTTTCTTTGGGTAAGAGTCTGTTTGTTCTTAGGCAATTTCTTGCAAAGCTGGGTCAATATATTTTGCTCTGTTCTCTCAAAAAAAAAAAAAAAAACAGCTACCACATGATGAATATTGAAGCTCAACCGGAAACATAAAAGAACGAGAAGTGGCTTCGCCGGCGTGGAACAGCTCGTTCCATCTCGATCTTGTTCACCTTCTCTGCTCTCGCGTACATGGTGCGTGTAAAACCATGTATGGTTTGATTCAGTTGTGATGAAAAATTGGCAAGTGCCGGATTAATTGCAGGAAATGTGTGTGTGGATTAACATATGTATGTATGTACGGAGTATGTGTTAACTTGGATGCATCCTTATAAGTACAAAAGTACATACATATGTACTACAGTATGTGTTAACTTCTTTTTAATTTGGTCGTTTCTTGGAAGGAAAATGCAAGCAAAGTGATGGTCAGTAGATGGGCCGTATTGGATGGGCTACACTGTGTACATGTACTACGCTAACATGAAGTCCAGTGTATCTAGCTTGGGCTGCAAATATTAGGCGATTATTGGCCTTGTTTGGATTCTGAATTTAACTTGCATTTCGACATGTACGAATTGAGCCAATCATGTCATTCGACATGTAGGAAGTGAAAGCCAATCATATCATTCTTTTTTTAAAAATTTCACCACGGTACGTAGTTAGCTAGGATTCCAACAAGGGCCAATGAAGGTTTTGTTGATGTACATCCAAAAGTACAAATGGAGTGCGACGGACACAAATGTTATAGTTTTATGCAAACATTGTAAGTTGACATGTGCTAATATAAGAATAGCTTATTCTACAAGTAGTTGAACACACTTACGGGACTGTGTACTCACGATAACATGTAACGCTGATAATTAATTTAGATGGATACTATAGACCTTTACCCAATATTGTGTACTGCATGGATGCATATATATCGACACAATTAATGTTGCACAGCGCATATCCTCAATTAATTAGCAACTTGCGGGACTAAGAAGAGCTTCTCCTTCCGATGTATGGCCAATCCAAACACATCTGTCATATCGATATCCTCCTTCTTCATCCCTGACGGTAGCTTCCAGTTGAAACAGTATATGAGGTTCGCCAACATAATCTCGAGTGTGACCTTACCAGAATGAATTCCAGGGCACATTCTTCGTCCCGATCCAAATGGCAAGAACTGAAAGTCTTGCCCCTTAAAGTCGGTGTTCTTATTACTTCCATCCATGAATCTCTCGGGTAAGAACTCATCTGGCTTGTCCCAGTAATTAGCATCCCTACTAAGTGCCCACAAGTTAATAAGTACATGTGTTCCTGCTGGGATCATGTAGCCATCAACGTTGCAATCTTCTCTAGCGAGGTGGGGAATAGTGAAACCTCCCGGTGCGTGTAGCCGAAGTGTCTCTTTGATGACAGCCTTCAAGTAGACCATGTCAGCGATATCATCTTCGGTTACCATTTGTTGCCCTTTCGGTGTGATGCGTCTCACCTCATCTTGTAGCTTTGTTAGAATGTGCGGGTTGCGTATGAGCTCGACCATGGCATATTCTAGAACTAGGTGTGATGTGTCCGTACCCGCTTCAAACATGTCCTATGACAAATGCCATATAAATAACTCAGAGTTAAACCGTAAAATGTACCATGTGGTTCATAGTTTCAACTATCCTTAGTTTTCTAAATTTATTATCATATACACAACCTCCGGTTTTGTATGTACAACGTCATTAACATTTTGCGTTTGACTATTTGTTTTATTCAAAAATTTTAGTATAAATATATAAAAGTATAAGTTAAAATTATATATAGTTTATTTGATGACAAAACAAGCCACAACAAAATAAATAATATTTATCTACACTGGTGGAGAAACCATCTTTGGTCAGTCGACCAAAATCCACAATAGTTCCGGTTCCACTAAAAACCGGGGCTGGTAGCTACAGTGGGCATATTTGATCTTTAGTCCCGGTTGGTATGTTGTCAGGGGCTGTCAGGCCCTCCCGTGATCTTTAGTCCCGGTTGGTAACAACTGGTAAAACAAAACCTCTATCCAGTACACGCGCATGCAAAGTCTCCTATTAATTCCATCCTTATCTCCTCCTCTCCCATCCAGCCATCTCCATCTTATCTTCTTCTCTCCTCCTCTCCTCCCATCCTTCTCTTCCTTCTTCTCTCACCCCATCTCCTCCTCCCCTCTCTCCTCCCCCTCCTCCCCTCCCTTCCCCTCCGGCGGGGCGGGACTAAAGATCATCTTTAGTCCCGGTTCGTATGTTGTCAGGGGCTGTCAGGCCCTCCCGTGATCTTTAGTCCCGGTTGGTTAACACCAACCGGGACTAAAGTTAGAATTTTTAGTCCCGGTTGTTAAACAACCGGTAAAACAAAACCTCTATCCAGTACACGCGCATGCAAAGTCTCCTATTAATTCCATCCTTATCTCCTCCTCTCCCATCCAGCCATCTCCATCTTATCTTCTTCTCTCCTCCTCTCCTCCCATCCTTCTCTTCCTTCTTCTCTCACCCCATCTCCTCCTCCCCTCTCTCCTCCCCCTCCTCCCCTCCCTTCCCCTCCGGCGGGGCGGGACTAAAGATCATCTTTAGTCCCGGTTCGTATGTTGTCAGGGGCTGTCAGGCCCTCCCGTGATCTTTAGTCCCGGTTGGTAACACCAACCGGGACTAAAAATACCAACCGGGACTAAAGTTAGGATTTTTAGTCTGTTTGATGAAATTATGAGAGGGTATTTAGCCTAGTGGTTGTAGTGACCTGAGTAGCACTGAATGTCCTGATGTCAAATCTTCATATGAGCGAATTTTTGGGTTATTTAAGGGCTAAGTTCCCTATTTGATAGGCTAAGCTCCTAATTTAAAAAGGCTGCATATATCATAATTTAAAATGTTTGACGAAACTAATGAAAATTCCAAATAATGAGTATAATAATTGTTGGGGCTGAACCAAAACACTTTCAATGTGCAAACTACAATTCGCAAACCGGTAAACATATTTCACACAATCAACCCCTCATCTTGCCATGAACTTTGAGGATAGTTTCAACTAGGAAATCAGCAGGGAAACAACAATAAACACATGCACACAAGACACGGTGATTTACGTGAAAAAACCTCCTCGGTGTGAGTAGTAAAAAACCATGGGACCAACGGTCCACTCCAAGCTTCCACTATAATCAACACTGGTACAAATGGAGTCTTCTCTAGAACATCTAGAGGCACATCACAACAGCAGCTACAACATCAAGTTACACACTTGGTATCATCAACATCAACCATCAAAGCTAACGAAAGGTATATCAACAAACAAGCAGAGAAATGGCAGATTCTATCCTCTTCGGTTCTCAGCTGAGATCTCCCAAACCACAAATGCAAATTGCACGAAACTTGGCAAAAATGATACTCTACGAGTCCCTTCCTATATTTCCAAAAAACAGCCCAATCAGACACCATTTGACCCCACAAACTGACACTTTACTAACAACTGCACAATCTATAATTTCAGTAACTCGAGCTAAAAAACCACCACTCAAATCCAGTGCTCTACTTAACCAATTCTTATCCAAACTGACCAGATTGAAGTGCTCAAAGTGAGGAACAAACTTACCAAGTTTGGTGCTAATCCAACCACGTTTGAGCCTCCAAACGCTGACTTGATGAAGATCGGGTAAGAGCCCCCACTACTACAGAACCCCTAAATGGTGCTGATTGGGAAACCCTCTTATGTGTGGCATAGATCACAGAAGCCTAAAGGTGCTGGTTTCAAAACCGGCACCTTTGAGGTGCATATGAGCCAAAAAAAAAAATTGGCTCAATGCATCGAACTGTCGAGCCGATCCCTAAAATACCAAAAAAATACCCCAAATCCATGAACACATCTAGATCAAACAAATCACAAATCAACACATCAACAAATGTCAACAAATCATCACATCAACAAATATGAACAAATCATCACATCAAAATATCAACAAATCAAAAAATCAAAAAGCAGCCGCCGATTACGACGCTGCTGCCGCAGATGGGAGGATGATCTCGGGCCGCTGCCGTCCTTTCTCTCGCCGGATCCGGCGGAGGAAGAGCGCCTCCGGAGGCCGCTGCTCGTCCCGCCGAATGCCGAACGCCGCCCCACGCCGCTACAGCGGAAGGGACTGCGCTGTCGGGCCGCCACCCTCCTTCCTCCCGCCGGATCTAGCGGAGGGGATGGCGCTGTCCGGCCGCACGCCGACGACGCCGACGCCGGCACCGACGCACGCTGCTGACGACGCCGGCACCGATGCACGCTGCTGACAACGCCGACACCGACGCCTCCGCTCCTCCTGCCGCTCTTCCTGCCGCCAGGAGAGGAGAAGAGAAAGGAAGAGAAGAGAAGAGGAGGTGTGCGGTTGAGAAAGAGAAAGGAAGAGAAGAGACCGAGAGAGAGACACGTGAGAAAGATTCGGTCTCCCTATCCGCTTGATGAGACCGAGACGCTCTCCCTTATCCGCTCCTCAGGCGGCTCGGCTCATGGCTTGATCTGAAAGGTGCCCTTTTTTTTAGAAAAAAAACGACACCTTTAAGTAAATAACCGACACCTATAATAAATTAAAGGTGTTAGTTTTTACTGAAAACCGACACCTATAATATAGGTGTCTTTTTTTTATAGAACCGACACCTATAACAGCTTAAAGGTGCCGGTTTTCTGTGTTTTCGTACCGCGGAGGTGGAAAAAGACTTATAGGTGCCGGTTTTGCTAGGTTTTAGCAAAACCGGCACCTATAGTGCCGACACCTATTTGATGTTTTGTAGTAGTGCCTCAAGCTGAACAAGCTACGCTTCTTCTTCTCCACTCTCCTCTAACTCTCTTGTGTTTGTTGGTTGTTTCTTCACCTCAAAGGCATAAAGGATGAGTCAATATCATTCATTGATTAAGGCATGAATCAATGGCTCATAATTGTTGGACATTTTGGGCTGTAAATGGGCTGAGAACAAAAGGTCCATGTGGAGGGAATTTAGCCCAACAATAATTATGTGGACTTTATAGAGCTTTAGCTTTACTGCTCGAACCTGGTGGTATCATCCATAATTTTATTCCTACCGAAGATAAACTGTTTAAGTATGATAATAAAATTTCAATAGTATTTGAAAAAATCAACATGTCAGGCCAAGATCAAGTATTCAAGCTAATTGACTCCAATTACTTGTCTGGAATACTCAACTTCAAAGAAATGCTAACCAGTCAATTCTTCAAGTGTGTGTGCTAGTGTGCTACTGGTGCCAGTGCATGCCAGAGCCTTGCCCTCCGCGTGAACTATCATTGCTAGCCTCACCTCTGGCGTTAGGGCTCCCATTGTGTAGTCTAGCACATTCCTCCAATCACAGTTCACCACCCACCAGCGCAAATCGAATCACTGATTTGGGATCTAGGGTTAGGGATTGACATTGGGCACAAATTGAATCATTCGAATAAATGCAAAATCGAATCAGGGATTAGGGATCTGAAGTCTTGAGTATACCATACCTTTGGGTTGCAGAGCGGAAAGCCTCACGTTGTAAGCGTCCCATCCTCGTCGTCAGCCTTGTCCACCTCCTTCCCAGCTCCGCTCCCCGGTGATGTGTGCCCCTACCGTATCTGGCCTTGCTAGCATGTGGTGACCGGGTCGCACAGGAGGGTATTCTGGTCGGGAATAAGTTTACTCTGACTCACTTAACTAGTGACCGAATCTGATTCGTTTCCCTCAACCACAATACGGGATAATTTAACCCCTAAACTATTAATTTAAAACCAATTCAATTTGACTCCCTCGGTGGTTTTGGAAGGCACGCGGTTTCGCCGACGTGGCGCCTACGTGGCGGTGTTGACTCGGTCTTTATTACACGTGGACCTGACGTGGCGTTTAGGTGCACTAGAATTAAAAATAGTATGTGCGGGACCCATTTGTCATTCACACCAAAAAAATTTGTGAGACCCACTGACATGTGGGGGCCACATGTCATCCCCTTTCCCTCCTTCCTCTTTCCTCTCCCTCCCTTATATCTCTCTCTCCCCATTTCTCTCCAATCTTCACGGGAGGGCCGGAACAAGGAAGAGGGGCTGGGAACTTGAACGAAAGAACAGAGCTTAGGAGAACCCATCACATGACATCGCATCCTAGCGGCTAGCGGCTTCCCACCGACGAGTTAGTGATTATGGTTATATCGATTATGAGAGGCTTGGCAGATTGCTAATTTTATTGATGCTAACGCGATTTGAAACAATTGCGAACGATCCAAATTCCAAAACAATGGCACAAAGCATTACTGGCTAATGGCTATAGCAGTATATACAGATACATTATACCCTGACATATCCAGGACCAACCATTCACCGTACTGATCAAAATCTGATGCACAGAATCATCAGAACCAATGGCCCACAAAACAATTAATTATCCTCCACAAGACTAAGGGTAAAAGGGATGGAAGGACTCCTGTCCTGTGATGAGATTATATTCTGCAGTTTATTTTCCAAGCAGACGGCGTGCCCGAGTGTTTGCTCCCTTGATCCTGAAGTTCAGTTCGTCGTAGTCCTTCTCTGAATCTCCCAAAGCCTTTGTTTGTCTGAATCCAATCAACAAACAAAAAGACATATCACATGATGATTTTTATTGGTTGGACTGTTAAAGCAACAATACTCATCAGATTTAAATATAATTATGCAAAGTGTTCCAGATTAGATATTAGGAAGTAATTTGCCGTTTGAATTTGAAGGTACTTTGGCCAAACTTTTTACTCCTTTTTAGTTCGTTCAGCATGAAGAAGTGAAAAATTTTAAAGAATGGACTAAACATAAACTGGCAGTTAGTACAAACTATAAAAGTACGCTGGAATTAGAGCACAAAAAAGGGATTCCACATAACAATACGCCAATCTCAGAAAAAACAAGTGTGTATTAGTTTTTATGAACTAAAGTGAAAAATGTGGCATTCACCTGTCAATCTCAGTGCCCATGTCAACCGCCATGCCTTTCAGCTCGGTCAATATGTTACTTAGATCAGATAGGCCATCATCCTGCTTTGCCTTCTCCATCTGAGCAACACAACAAGATAATCAGAATACACACACTTAGCAAATCAATCACCATATATGTCTTAGTGCATTACCTCCACTTTCTGGAGGGCTGAAGTTGGCTCGGAATGGAATTGGCGTGCATTCGATTGAGGTGGGTGATCTGATAGTCCCAGTTTGTGCCTTTGTTCCAAATGGCTGCCCTTCCGAATGAAGGAATCATCTGCATACAAGTAATTCCATCCTTCCAGTTAGTTACACAGAGAACATAACTGATAAGTGATACCACATAGTACAAGCTTTCCCTGTCAGCAACTGTTGTTGCAGTCTACTATTTCAAGACTAGAGTTGGAGATTACCTCTAGTTAGCATAGGCCCCCTGATTTCTCCATTCTTTTTTGGCTTCCACTTCTTGGAAAATATACCCCCAAGATCACCCAGCAGCTTCTCGCTCTGAAAAGGTGCGAAGAATTCCCTTTAGCCATTATTACCACATAATACAGTAAATTTGGAGCTGGCAATTAATTTCTGAAGTGTGACACAAAGTTTGTTTCAGTTTTCGTGGACTTATTAAGGATGTAATTCTGAAGGAAACAGGCCAATTTTGGTGGGGACTTGTTACGCCACTATGTGATCAAACAGAATTAATCAGGCTTCTGAGTAATCACATAGTATTAGTTATTAGTTTGTGTTAGTTACCCTGGAGAGATCCTGGTCGATGTCGAGGGTCATCATGTGCGTGCGCGTGATCTGCTGGCCCTGCTGGTGTATGGTGACGAGGCTCTTGGACGCGGTATCCCTCATCTCCTCGGCGATGCGGACGCAGCCCTGCACCCGCTGAGTGGTCTCCTCCGCCTTGTACGCCGCGTAGCCCTCCAGCTCCTGCACCGACTGGGCCTCCACGCCGCCGGTGTCGCGGAAGTCGTTCCTGTACCGGCTCCTCGCCGCCGCCGACGAGGCGGAGAAGCCATCCCCGCCGCCGAAGAGGGAGCCCCGCTGGTCGGCCGGAGGAGGCACGGAGGAGGCCCTCGCCGGTCTCTGCTCCCTCCCGCCGTCGTCGGAGTCGGAGTCGAAGGGGTTGCTGCTCCGCGACGGCTTCTTGGATGCGAAGAACGATCTCCTCCCGCTCATCTCGAAAAATCCTTGGGTCAGATTCCGCAGCAAGCAAGTTTCTGCGCACAAATGAAACTGAATTGGGCAAAGATCATCCCCCGTGCCAACTTGCCAAGAATACACACACCAAATCCCGATTCCTTATAAATTCCAGTAACCAAGATCGACCTTAACTATCAAGAAGGTCCAGAAATAACTGCGCGTACCTCTGCGGACAGATCGGAAGAATTAGTAGTAGGCAAGAAGAACAAGGAAGAGCAGCACATAACAAGAGGATATATAACAGTAGAAAGCAAGGGCGGATGGTAAAAGCGAGGACTTGGTCGCGCGAAGGCAGAACCGCAATCGCGTGCGTTGCCTCTGGACCGCTGACCCTGTCCTCCTGCTCCTCCTACTCCCTTCCTGGCTTCTTCGGCGGTAGAGTGCGGGGCGGGGAGCCAGGGACACGCGCTTCTAGTTGGAAACAGGAAAAACCGTCGAGATTAAGAAAGAAGATAAATTGGCGACAGCGATGGGGATGGTGGCTTTACGCGCAGGGACTGCTACATCTCTCTGTGAAGGCAGCGAAATCTTAACTACTCCCTCGGTTTTATAACGTAAGAATTTCTAACATTAATAATATACCCGTGCTGCCTAAACCCTACGGTGTAATTCACTTAAAATTTCATGTTAGTAATTTTTTTTGTTAGCATAAAGGCGTGAATATAAACTCAAATAACAATATGATATGATATAGATATCAAATTAATAGTTTCACCATGTAAAACAAGATAACAATTGTTTTTTTAAAAAAAATATTATAACTATTTAATTAACATGTGATAAACAAGTAGACACCACCCACGATTGATTATAATCCCTCTCCGTCCTTAAGGCCTCCTTTGAGGGTTTGCACACATATGTACGACGATATATAGCGCTAAAATAACAATTCCCCGTGCGGAGGCTAGCAAGTGTAGATGAATGCTCTCACTTCCACATTTTACAAACGTGAAACTTGGGTGTAAAGTGACACGTACGTGCATGAAACACAATAATTAATAGAGTAGATTGGTCACTATTTAAAAAAAATGGCCTGGTCAAGATTTCATTTGAATTAAGAGCTAGATACTAGAAAGTATGGTTTAGCTATATATGTTAGTTCAAGAATAAAAAAAAATGCACAATTAATTTGTCAGAAATCTAGAAATTAGAGCTGATGAAAATATATTGCTTCATGGTCTGATGTGAAGGGTGACATCCCCTCCTAGGTTGGATTTTTTTTTGGGACGGAGGGAGTATAATAGCAACGCTACAAAATTAATACTACCTGTGCTGCCTTTTCTCTGTACGTTACAAAATACTACCTGTGCAACAATTGCGAATATAGCGCGTATTATTTAATACAAATTTGGTAATTTTTTTACTTGTGCAAGTTAAATTTAAATTTACGTATTTTTAAGTGATGTATTATATATACCTATCTTATCAATTGTTTTAGACTTTTTAATGACATTAAGATAACACACAAGAATGAGTGACATATCCGCTCGAGGGACAAATATACTTCCTGACCATATGCATCATGTACGTGTTATCTTCAAGCTAAAAAGGTATCTATAGGAAAGGAAATATCGAAAAGATTTTTCGTTTTCCGTGCACATGCTTCCCAAACTACTGAACAATGTATTTTTTTTAAAAAAAAATCTGTAGAAAAGTTGTTTGAAAAAAAATCATATTATTCTATTTTTAAAGTTGAAAATAAATAATACTTGATTAATTAATCATGTGTTGATGGTTTATCTCATTTTGTGTATTACCCTTTCACTCAAACAGTCTAATAGGTGGACTGGTGAACACAAAACAATTGAACGTAACACATTTATATCTTCACATTAAAATCCCCATGTGAAAAACGAACAGCCAGAATCTTAAAATACAAAAGACGAGCAGTCCATGCTTTTTTTTATAGTTGTCGAATGAAACATACGTGTATAGTATATGCATGCTGTCAATTCCACATATTATAAATGTGGAAAATATGTTGCTGAGTGATTCAAGAAGTACAATTATTAATAATATAGTAGCTTGGTCAAGAACTCATTTGATTTAAGAAATTAAAGAGAAAATATTTTTGAGCTGAAACACATACAATTAGAGAATAAAAAACAATCAATTTGTTTGAAATGATATGCGATGTTGGACAATAGCTAAGGTGGAGAGGAGCAGGATTAAAGACAACTAGTGGGGAAACTTTTTCAATCCCTTGAAAACATGTTACCTCTCGTTTGCTCAAACACCATACAAATAGTTACCACAAATTTTTTTTTTAAAAAAAGATCACAATAAT
>CM020186.1:13622296-13639581 GCA_009805545.1 Oryza longistaminata | reverse complement strand
CATACTCCCTCCATTAAAAAAAACCTTATCTAGGTGGGATGTAACACTACAGGTAGTACGACGAATCTGAACAGCTTAATTACTGTCTATAGATTTATTGTACTAAATAGTTCACATCATATCCCTACCTAGATTTGGGTTTTTATATCACTATTTTTTGAGCAGATTTATTTGTTTCTCATTTGTAGGTTGATTTGGAATTGATATTTAGTGGAGTGACAGATGTTGTACTTACACTGTCACGTTTTTCATAACCATTTATATTAATTTTAGAGAAAAAAGTTAATTGTGGCTAAGTAATTATAGGCATCTCAATATGCATGTAAAAGTGAGCATAAGTAATAACTTAATATTTGTAGTAAAATTTATGCATAGGAAGCTATATTTGTAAAACAAATAATTGTGGCTAATCCCATACGGAATATAAAATTACTTTGTGTCTTTTCAATATGTCTGTTGGTTTGAATCCTTCATGCAGAAGGACTAATAGAAATTATTTTATTAAGTGGATCGCAGCTTAAGATCAACGAGAGATCTTCAACATTATAGCATTAGCTATATATAAGTAAAAAAGACATATGTCTATGGGTCTTATTGAGAATCTATATATTTAACTATTTATGTTGTCTCTTCACTGCTAGTAGGTGTGGTGTCTTATCACATACTAGCTCCACTAAAAAAAGGACCAAGCTATGTATTTGGATATGCATCATGTTCAAGTATAAAGGCTGTGTTTAGTTATGAAATTGGGGAGAAGTTTGAGGAAAGTTGGTAGTTTGGAAAAAAGTTGGAAGTTTATGTTGAGTAGGAAAGTTTTGGATGCATGTGATGTGATGGAAAGTTGGGATTGGGGAAGTTGGTGTGAACTAAGGGCATAGTTGAAATTGATTTTTTTTAAATTGCAGTTGTTAATGGACACATAAAAGTTTTCTTTACTAGGAACATATATGAAGGTGTTTTGAGGAGGTATATAAGTGGAGTACCATGCAAGTACGTGATAATAATATTGAAAAGGCATCGATCTCATAGGTGGGTGAAGACAGACAAAACGTTTCCCGCTAGATTATCATGGACGACACGCCTTCAAACAGTAAGATATTCGATTAGACCGTAATAGTGCTGATGAGGGCCGTAAGTTGTATGTGTTGTAAGCTTTCAAGCATGCCTCATCGTTGCCCTATGATGTATCAGTTCGCTACTAAAATTTAAAATTTTAAAAGAGTTTATTTTAAGGTATTTTTAACATAGTTTCTTTTCGAGCATTGATTTTTAACTCGCTAAGAACTATATATAAAAGTTTACTTACAAATTATTTTTTATCACTAATAAGCCGTTTTGGCATGCAATTAACTCCACAATTGGTCCGCGCTGGTCTAGGCATGCGGGTGTCATCGATCATGTGTGCAATGTTGCTAATCTGGGTCTACAACGTCTGCAACGTTTGGCATATCAATTACTTAGAAAAAAAAAGTTTGTCCCAAAAAGAAAGAGAAAGATTAAGTATTTCAAATTATAGGACCAAAGCCACCCGTGAATATCACAAAACATTAATGATGGACGGTGACATATATGTATATGCATATTCAACGGACATTTTAATTAATTTGTACAAACAAGGAAAATGACATGTGCCAACAATTCTTATTTTTAGAGTAAATTTCACAAAACTACATGTTTTTATGTTCAAGTTGCAGAAAACTACATACATTTTGACACTTGGCATTTAAGTACATATATTTTGGTAGTTTAGTTTCACAAAACCACACTATCGATGAATGGATTCACCCATGAGATAACGTGGTTGTTCATCAAGGATGAGGACGTGCATCCTATTAGTTTTCGTGCGATGGCTGGTAATAGGATGCCATATCCTCATCCTAGGTGAAACAGTCACGTCATCTCGCGGGTGAATCCATTCATTGATAGTTGGTTCTGTGAAACTACACTACCAAAAATTAATGTATTAAGTGCCCAAGTATCACAAAGTGTGTGTGGTTTTATCAAACTTGGACTACAAAACGTTGTAATTTGTGAAATTTACTCTTATTTTTAATAAATTCTAATTTTTTTAAACTGGGCAAAAAAATTATTGAGAGGCTAGGAACAAATGAACAATGCTGCGCACATGGCTAGCGAAGTTGGGCCGCCATATACAAAAGAAGACCCATATGCATGCATGCATACGTGGAAGCGCTCTCCTAGGCGGCCTAGAAACAAATTAAACGAGTTATATGTCCGAATCAGAGGAAACACTAGACCGCATAATCCTTAATTATTATTCCCTCTGTATTTTAACATATGACGCTATTAACTTTTATTCAATGTTTGACCCGTTTGTCTTATTTAAAAAAATTATGTAATTATCATTTTTTATTGTGACTTGATTTATCATCAAAATGTTTTTAAGTATGACATTTTTTAAAAAAATATTTTTTATATTTTGCACAAAAAAAAATTTTAAATTTAAAAAAAAAAAAAAAAATTATCCTTTCGGGTCCGCCCCCCCGCCGTGGCCTCGTCGGACGCATCGCCTTCCCCAAAGACGGCCTCGTCGTCGATGATGGTGTCGGCAGTGGAAGACACTGCCGCGCGGAGGCTGAACGTTGCGGAGGCCGAGCTGGGGCGGTCGGCGCCGGCGTGGGAAATGGAGGCGACACGAGGCGAGGCGGCGACACGCGAGATGAGGAGGAGGCGGCCTCACCGTGCGGCCGCGCCGCCGCCAGCAGGAACCTCGCCGCGGCGCGCTCCGTCACCCGCGTGGCCACGCCATCGGCGTCACCGTCGATCGATTTCTATTTAAATTGATGGATTTAGGTTGTTAGATTTTTTAATAAAAAAATCCAAACCTCTCTCCCTCTCTCCCAACCCATGCAGTGTTAAAATCTATTAAACATTTTATTAACACCCCCAACCTACTATATGACATACTTAAATTAAAGAAAATCTTCGAAATTTTTTAAAACAGACAATTATATACTAAAAGTTTATTAAACATCCTACAAATACTCTTAAACCGCCAACTTGTATCTTACAAATGCTCCTAGGTCGTCAAGTGGCACACTAATCTAACCATTGATTTTTTACTTAAATCGGTGATCCATTATTTTTATATATTAGATCTTTTCTTTTAAAAAAAGCACACATTCGGAACCTCCCGTCACGTGCATACCAATGAGCTATCTTCATGATAAATTAAAATCAAAATTATTTTTACATTAAAAAACCCACAAAGAAACCTCCACCTATTAGGTCTAGCAGCTCTCGCTATGTCACTCTAAATATCCTATGAATGCTTCTAAACTGCTACGTGGTGCTATTAAATTAAAGAAAATACTAGAAAATCTTTAAAAAGAACAAAACATTTGACTATCGATTTGTTAGTTTTTCAATAAGAAAAAACCCAAACCTCTCTCCGTCCCTTCCCATCCCTATACGGTGTTAAAATCCATTATATATCCTATAAATACTTCTAGGAAACTATATGACATTCTTAAATTAGAGGAAAAATCATAGAAACTTTGGAAAAAAAATTCCAACCATCATATTTGACATAAATCGATGGACACATTATTTTCATGGATTAATTGACACATTATTTTAGGTCATTGGATCTTTTTTTAAAAGAATACCCTAAACCTTCTTCCCTCCCTCCTTTGTGGCAAGTGGTGTTAAAGTCCATTACACATCTTATAAATGCTCTAAGATGTAACGCCATTCTCTTAAATTAGTGAAAATCCTAATAAAATTCTGACAAGAAAGCAAAACATTCAACCATCGGTTTCAACATAAACATCTAACACATTATCTTAGGTTGTTAGATGAATGATTTAGAAAAACATCCCAAACCTCCCTCCCTCCCTGCTCGTGTACAGTGTGCGCCATTCTTCTTTCTGTTTTTTTATCTCCTTGACAATTAAAATTAAAATTATCTATATAGGCAAAAAAAAAACACAAATGGACCTCCATCTATTACTTGTATCCCATTAGGCATCTAATGACTTTTTACCAACTTAATTAATTTCTTTTAACATGCAGTTGAGGGCTACTTGACTATACGAATCGACCTTGATACTTTTAAAATGATCTTTTTCTCATAGCGTCCGAATTACACATATGATCTATGAAGTCACTAATCAGAGCAGGTATTCATCTAGCAATATTGACAACGGGGTAAGACAATACACTTTAGTGATGATTCGCTAAATAGACTATGACCATGACTTCAATATTTCTAAAGTGATGGTCATAGTGTATTTAGCGAATCCAAAATTAGAAAAAAAAAAAAAGAGAGTCCAAGTAGATATACAATTTAAAAATAGCTGAAATTCAGAATTAAAAATAAGCAATATCGAAATAAGTTACCATATAAGAACCCAATACGAGATTAATCAAAACTCGAAATAAAAATAATAAAATCCAAAATTAGAAAAGAAAAGGATAGTCCAAGTAGGAATACAATTTTAAAATAGCTCAAATTCGGAATTAAAATAAGGAATATTAAAAGAAAATTCCATATAAGAACCCCAATATGAGATTAATTAAAATTGGGAATAAAAATAAAAATAAAATCCGAAATTAACAAAAAATAAAAATAAAAGAAGAGTTCAAGTAGGAATACAATTTAAAATTAGCTAAAATTCGGAATTAAAAATAAGTAATATTGAAAGAAGAATCCATACAAAAACCCAATACGAGATTAATTAAAATTTAGAATAAAAAATAAAATAATATCCAAAACTAGAAAACTAAAAGAGAGTTCAAGTAGAAATACAATTTTGAAATAACTGAAGTTGAATATAAAAAATAAAAACATCAAAAGAATATAATACAAAAAATGAAATATGTTCTGAAATTAGAAAAAGAAAAAAAAGATTTCAACTAGAATACAATTTATAAATAACTATAAAATAATTAAGACTATTGAAAGAAAAGACCATCTAAAACATATGACGAGATTAATTAAGTAACAGGCCTATAGAGGAGCAGAGTGGTGGCGGTTGATGAGATATCAAAAAACTATTAATAAAACACCAAATAGAATCATAATGATGATTAAAAGAAAAGACGACGGGCATGTCGTGAAGCAATCGGTCAATGCGGTTGGAGAGGACTTCTAGAAAGTAAAAAATAAACTCCAATGATAATCATATTTAATTTTTAAAATCTCAATTACAATAAAAAAGAGAGGCAGTGGGCGGGTCGTATAGGAATAAAATGGCAGAGCAACCGATGGTTGGTGGGTCTTCTAGAAAGTAAAAAATGAATTCCAACATTAGTTATGTTCGATTTTTAAAATTCCAATGACAATAAAGAGTATGCGGCGAACGGGTCGTAGAGGAGTACAGTGGCAGCGTTTGACGAGATTTCTAAAGATTATAAAAAACATGAAACTCAACGAGACAATAAACTCTAAAACTATAAGGTCCAATTTTTAAATGTTCGTGCTTCTAAAAAGTAAAAAAAATAAAGCACAATGATAATCATGTTTGATTTTAAAATCTCAATGACAATAGAGAAGGATGGCAGCGGGCGAGCCGTAGAGGAGTACAGCGACAAAGTCGCTGGCGTTTTGGCGAAACTAAAAAAGAAGCCTAACATGACAATAAACTCTAAAAACTATAAGTTTTTAGATCCAATTTTTAAATGTTTCAAGGAGAATGAATAGAAACAGTACGGTAGATTGGGTAAGCTAATAAAAAATAATATGACAGAAGTAAATGGTAGCAACTGGTGTGACTTTTAAAAACTATAAAATTAATTAGAAACACAACGATGATAAGGTTTAGTCTTTTAAATCTTAAGACAACGAGATAACTATTTAATAAATTTTAAGTAAAAATATATTAAAAATATATAATTTTCTGTGCACGTTGCTCCGTCCAAAGTCAAGCTGGGGAGCCCTGAACCGCCCCCCACCTTCCGAGCTCCACTCCTTGCCGGCGTGCTCGATGCATCGAGCTCCAGAGGAATAAGGGGATGAGATGGGGAGAGAGAAGATGGAAGGAGAGTGAGGATGATATATAGGGTACATTTCACATAAACGCCTAGTCAGCATGAATGGATTAGATTAACTTACCATGTTAGTGAAACCAGTCATCTATACTATGAGAGGACCTAATTTAAATTTGTTTTACAAAACGGAAGGATTAAGATTTTAAGATGAGAGATATTGTTCTCCACATGAATGAACAAGTCTAGTTTGCAAACTTGCGAAGCATAACGTGGATCACAGAACAAGGTAGTCCATGTGATAGATAGAAGAGCAGTTTGATTTGGTCGGTAGATAGATATGCAATTATTGCCCATGCACCATGCCATCGACCATCAATCTACCGTCCATCCATCGTCGTGTCAATCACACTCCAGCCCAGTCCCAAGTACGTACCGGAGTGACACGCGTCGGTCGCAACATCAGCTGACCATCGCACTTGAGCCTATACTTTTCTGTACACAAAACTTGCACTACTCGGTGCACAAATATAAGGTATTTTAGATATAAATCTATTTATGAATATTAAGAATTTTAGAGTATTACTTGTCCCATGCAACCGCACTCATCATTAATTTTCTTAATTATCTCTATTCCTTAATCTCTTCAGAACAATCTAAAATCTAAAAACTGGTCTTTGTATTGTCTGGTTTATAAATTATTGACCTATGAACTTTCTGAAGCAGCATGACAACGGACAGCACCATGGCAATATCATCTTGATGAAAAAGACGAGCAAATGTTCTGCTGATAGAGGTGGCCGTAACTGAATATCCAGACATCCTACGTTTTATATATCTTCACAAGGACTGGAAATAAGCACTGGTAAATTTTTCATGAAAATAGAACATCGATTTGGGACATATGTTTGGGTTGGATAGAATTTGTAGCTAGCCAAATATGACCAAAGAAAGAGAAAATGAAAAGAGACGGTTTCTGAAGATTAGGTCAACAATATAAGCACAAATGTGTAGTCGCGCGCGTACACCCTCTGTCCAAAAATAAACCCACTTCTGAATATGAATGTAGACATACACTGTATCCACATTCTTCATATCTAGAAGTACTTAGTTTTTACTCTCTCCGCCCTAAAATATAAGCATTTTTAGAGTCTGATATGGTCTTCGAGATGCTACTTTGACCAATAATGTCTATAAAAGTAATATGTTTTAAATAAAAAGTGTTACATATAATGATAGTTTGTCTAATGATGAATGTAGTAACATCAATTTTACATGATTGATTTTTTTTCTATTAATAATCAAAGTTAAAAATGTTTGACTTGTCACTATATTAAAAATATTTATATTTTGGGAGGGAGGGAGTTTTTTTTTAACGGAAAGAGTATACCATATCTCATCACCTCATACTTGACGGTATTAATTCAACAGGACACGTACCTAGATAGGCTTCGATCTTGTCAGTTGTCACAACATGGACAAGGAACAATCAACCGGTTATAAATCTCTGGGCGTTTGGTGTGCGTCGATCGGATCATGGATGTAGTATACCTTACCTACTGTCCAATGTGGATAAACTGCTATGCATAAAAAGATTGCATTTTATGACTTCACTCATGCATCATGATCCATTCATACTGATAATTAGTACTAGTACTGCTCTCTCTTTTTATACATGAAGGCATTAACTTTTTTGAAATATGTCTGAACATTTATTCTATTTTCAAAAAAATATAATTATAATTTGTTTTGTTGGGACTTAATTAATTTATCATTAAATGGTATTTCTTAATTTTTTATGTTTGTAGAAAAAATCGATAAGACGAATTGTCGTTAAACGTTGGTTAAAAAGTTAATAGCGTCATGTATTAAAAAACGAAGGTAGCACAATGAACCATCGCCGCATAAAATGCTATGATTATCGTCCAAGAAGGCTTTGTTTTTTCTGTGAGTTTGGAGAGACTTTTTCGGACGAAGGTAGTATTCTTTTATATTTCTGTAATTCATCGGGTTCATGACTTGTAAGTACTACTCCACTGGCCTGGTTACATCCATGTAATTTCAGAGTAAATTTTATCTTGAATAGGGCCATCTGACAAGGCAGGCCCACCTGCCATGCTCACATGGCCATCTTGGGGTGGCAGTATGTGCCAGTAGGAATGGCACTTGTGCTGAATGTGTTCAGACATTCCATTTGCTATAGTCAGAAAATTGCTGGGAGACCGAGTCTATTAATTTAGCTTAAGCTATTAGTAGGTTTTAAGAAAGATATGAAAGTGGTAGAGATGAATTAATTAAATGTACTGCTAAACATAGATATACAAAGCAGTCGCAGACATGCACAAAAAAAAAGATGATACGCGCACAAAATTCAAATTTGAACACAATTCTGTGCCTTCTTTTGCCAATTTGATCTTTCTACCTGAGTTATTCCTATATAGACAAGAAAATGTACTCCTACCATACCCATTTCAACTCTCCTGCATCTGCTGCAAAAAGGAGAGGATTTTTCTTCCCAGAATATTAATGCGATATCCAACCTCCGCATGCATATACCATGCAAGTAAAAGTTAATTTGCACCAAAAAAATTACTCATTCATTGTTGATCTACTTCCACACATGTGAAAAACAGAAATACTCACAGATGCAGTAACTGGAGGAGAGCTTGCATTGCTAGTTAGTTGTAACATATATACATATTCAAGCCTTGATGGCTTCCTTGTACCAACCAATCTTGATCAGGAGCTATCACCTGATGCCAAAGCTTCATAGCTTCCAACAATCCGGCCAGCTACACTGAAATTTCATCAATGTACAGCTAGCTGGCCATTGATGCCACTCATCAAGGTATATAGCCAGCTAGCACGCATGCCAAGACCGATTTTTCGACATGTCGCGACGGGTTGTTGATCAGTGTAAAAGGGTGCATATATATACATCTATTTATGTGCATGTATATGTAATTTCCCTATCTATGTGTAAATGCGTGTATATATATTGTCGACAATCGGTCATCGGTCATCGGTGATGACTGGCATGAATTGCTGATTGGCTGGTTGGGCCCAATATGCCGGGAGGAGAAGGGACTAACGAAGGGGAGAGTTCAGAGTTCAGAATTGTGAAGAGTTGTACTACTCCTTATCCTTATTAGCATCCATTGGCATGCATGTGTGGGTGTGTGTCCAGCAAAAATGGGACAGGGTTTGTGCAGGCCTCACATGGGCAGGGCCATACAGAGATGTGAGCCTTTCAGCACTTGTATTTTGCTGGGACTGATTGGAGATGAAACTAAAACACAGTAATTAATGTAAAATGTAAATTTCAACAATGTGCTCCAAGTTGTACTTGGCTAGATTCGTTCTGAAAAAAGAATTGGCTAGCTAGTTAGTTTGCAGCTTCCATACTTTCACTTTAGTTCTGGTGATTTGGAGTGATGTGTATATGTAGAGTTGTGACTGATGACAAAGAGCATCTTCAGACTAAAACAGCCTGGTTGGATGCTGTCTAAATGTAATTCCAATTAGGATTACAGTCCTCAGTATTATTGCACATAAGAAATTTATTATGTGTTTTAACATGTTTGGCAATTTGTTTCTAATGTATTTTTAATTTACATTCTTGTTTCTTGATTAATGTTGATTAATAAAGGACAATAATAGTATGCCATAATGGTGCATACACAATTTTATTTTATTATCCTATACTTTTGGAATGGGACTTGTCAATCATGTATTTTTCATATTTGTAAGCATGCACTAAGTCTACTCAACTGAATCACAATTAATTACTACTATTTGTGCTTTTATAGATTTTCCGATTGACCATAGATTAATAAAGGGACCTATGCATTAAGTGCCGATGCACAGTAAACCGACATTATCATTGTTTTTGCGGGGAAAAGGGAATATATTACTCCTCACAAACAATATGTGAGATGAAATTACAACTGTTTTCAGGCCAAAATTCAGACATAGACTCACATCGTGCCTTACTTTTTTTAAGTATTAAATGATAATGTCGGTTGACATCGTAACCAGAATCGTGTAAACCAACAATATCATTTAATACTCTAAAAAAAAGTAAAGGATATCTGCGTGCGGAAAACCTCCTTGAAGGTGGACTGGAATTGTGGCTAGCAATGTAAGTTTCCACTTGTGCTTCCATTTATCCTTTTGGAGGATGCATGTTATAGAGTATATTGTTTTTGCTCACAAGATCTTTAACTAACATATGCGTGTTCGAGAAAAAAAAATCTTTGACTGATATTTATAAACTACAAATTACAGCACAAGATAGTTGAAGGACATTAGTATTATATATTAAAGGAGCACACTCATGATCCTAGGCAGAATTTAAATATATATATATTTTGTGAGGATTAACGGAAAATATATACCCACAAGTTCAATTAGCTAGTATTTCAATGTTACAAGCTAAGTTCAGCAATCAAGTATCTTTCCGGTTTCTACCTACTTTCTCGAAGCAAGAACTGCAGAGAACAGAGACCAAGAAATAGGCCTGAAATAATTTCCCTAGCAGTTTGCAGGTCCAAGCTCACAAGCTTTTCCCCAAGTTACAAGCTAATGATGCAATGCCATGAGGTAAATTAACTAGTACAGTGATGTCACACAAAGGTAGGTAAAATAAGGCAAAAGAATTGATTAAACCCCATGCAATTAATGGTTACAATGTGCAGGTAGGCCAGCCAAGAGGGGAAAGGAGGAAAGTTCAGGAGGAAGAAAAACACCAAGGCCAATATATAGATGGACTCTCTCCACAGCTACCACCACTCCATCTCATCTCATCCATCCCCAACCTTTCTCTTCTCCTTGAACACACCCTTCTTTTCCTCATTATTCTCTTCTCTTTGAACACACCCCTCTCTTCCTCATTATAATCTTTTCTGTGATTAGAGAAGAATTAGCAAACATGCACATATACAAAGAGCAGGAGGCTGAACCATCCACTGGCCTGATGGTAATTGTTTTTCTTGGATTGGAAACTCCTAATTTTCCTCTTCTTTCAGTGTCATTTTGCAAGAGGGTTTGGATTTCTTTTTTAATTGTATGCATATGGGAGCTTTGGGAAAGTATAAAAGTAGAATCATGGCTGCTAGCTGATGTGTGAGAATAGCTAGATGGCCATGAAGAGGGAGAGATATAGCTAGAGATCTTTACTCTTTTAGCAAAACAAGAAAAAGAAGAAAAAAAAACGTGAAAGGAAGGCACAAGATCAAGGAGATCTCTCCTTTTTTCGTTTGATCTACAAGAATTATACAACTCTCAAAAGGGGGCTGTAGTTACATATATTGATTTTAAGAGAGATGATGGCCATGATGTCTCTGGCACTTCTTGATTTTCTTGCCAAAGATCCATCTTCCGGTCTTGCATGTTGGCTAGTGCTGTGCTGTTAAGTTGTTGCATAGAGGACTGATTCATATTTCTGGAATATTTTTGTGACTGAAATTTAGATGCCAGAGCCAGCACCTGCTGCTTCCCCCGGCTCAGGTGGCTCAGGCTCGGTGGGAGCTGAGAAGATTGGGAGCAGGGGAAAGATTGAGATCAAGCGCATCGAGAACACGACGAACCGTCAGGTCACCTTCTGCAAGCGCCGCAACGGGCTACTCAAGAAGGCGTATGAGCTCTCCATGCTCTGCGATGCCGAGGTCGCCCTCGTCGTCTTCTCCAGCCGCGGCCGCCTCTACGAGTACTCCAACAACAGGTACTGCATTCCTCTTCCTCTCTTCAGCTCTAGGAACCTGAATTAATCCATGTGATATATGCTATCTTGTCCTAATTGGAGCAAGTTAGTTGCTACCTTTTCTTGTGACAAGGAGGAGGCATATATATGGTGATGTGCGTCCATCTCACCTTCTTTTCTGTTACTACATATATGTGCTTCAGTTAATTAACTGTCTTGTTGTTACTTCTGTGCTTTCTTGGGGGTAGTAGCAACTAGCAAGTGAGAAAGAAATTGCAGGAGTTTCTTTGTGTGTGTGATGATCTGTGTGCTTGCTGATGTGGTGTGCACATTTCTGGTTTCTTTTGTGTTTCCTGTGAGGTGAGCTAGATGTGTAGATAGATTCAGCACAGTGCATACTTTGTGAAGCAAGCATGAGCATGTACATGCATTCTTGTGAGCTTTTCTTGTGTGTGATGGGTGTCTGTGACTCTGTGTCTGTGTGTGTTGCTTTGGCTTGGTGGTCCTCTTCTTTTCTTGCTCCATTTATGTTCTTTCGTTTCTCTACCTCTGTCTGTGTGATGAGGCTTGCTTAGATCCTTCACACCTCACTGCATATAGAGATGACATATTATATATTATATTTTCTCTCTTGGCTATGCATATGTCTGCAGTAACTTGTTGTAACTACTAACTAGTATGCAAGATTGTGGGCGTGTGAGATTTGATGATTTTTTCCAGAGGTAAAAAGTAGTGTACACGAGTGATGCACACATTGATCATTCATGATTCTTTTGCATCATCTTCTTCAATTGGAGGTTAGTTAGGGTTAGGGTTTCATCACATCCTCCATCTCTCTCTCTGCAGAGTGCTGTAGATGTTACTGTTTTCACTAGTCATTTCTCTGTTCATTTACAGCCATGTGTGGTGTCCTTGTGTTAACACGATGCCCCATCACGAGTGCTCTGGGCCCCTAGCTACCTATCCTCTCTGACACCGGCACTGTACTTCTCATGAGGTACCGAACACAGTGAAGTCAGCAGTAAATAGGAAAAACAGTGCAATGAACTAGCCATTTTTTCTCCATCTATAAGGTTTGGACTTTCATTTGTATTTTTGTTACTACCTAAGGTTTACAGATTAGTAATTTGTGCAATATTTTTAGTAGAGTATCTTAAGGATTTGTTGTGCTTCTTTTTCCTTGTGCGATTACAGAAGACATACACGCACACATGACGCCACACACACAGACCACACTCGCACAAGTGTGTGCTTAGTTGTGCCTATAGTTGTTCAGCTAAGAAAGGATACAGAGTAATTAATACTATATAATCAGGATGTCTGGATGTATGCCATGATAATCCCCTGTGTAAAAAAATATGAAATGTGCGATCCCCTGTTACTACGTACAGGAATAAACTACTACTCCCTCCATATTTTAATGTATGATGCCGTTGACTTTTTTACAACGTTTGATTATTCGTCTTATTCAAAAAATTTATGTAATTATCATTTATTTTATCGTGACTTAATTCATCATCAAATATTCTTTAAGCATGACATAAATATTTTCATATTTACATAAAATTTTTGAATAAAACGAATGGTCAAACGTTGGTCGAAAAGTCAACGGCGTCATACATTAAAATACGGAGGGAGTACTAGATGAGTAACACATCCTAGGCCGCCTAGTCTTTTGTAGTTAATTAAATAATTGGACAAAAACAACCTAGTTGAACTGGTAAAAAAAAACTACAGGTAAAAAGGTCTAGAAAAAACTCTAAACTAGATTATATATGATGTTTCATTCATTTTTAAAATTAATTACGTTCTAATAACCAGATCTATCTTGGTTAAGAAAAAATATCTTTACTTAAACAATTAAATTTCCTACTCCAAATGTTAGTACCCTGCACAACACTATCTAGACTCTAGTATCATATACCCGTTCATTTCTCCAATAAGAGTTGGATGAAGATAAAAATTTTCGTGGTACGCTTTTCAACCTGCTAAACGGTGTGTTTCGTGTGAAACCTTTTTATACAAAAGTCGCTCTAAAATATTATATTAATCTATTTTTTAAGGTTATAATAATCAAAACTCAATCAGTTATATATTAATACCACCTCATTCTGTGTAAAAAAAAAATTAATCTTCATCTTCAGGAGAAATGAACACCACTGTACTTCTGTATTATCTTTTTGGATTACGAGTTTACGACTGATCAATACACACAATAGAGATATTTTTTGTGCATTTATTAAAAGTGATTTATAGGACTCCCATTAATTGAACAGTGAATTTCCTTGTTTTGATCTATCGAGTAATAAAAAGATTGGTTTAACAATTATTTACGACTAGTTAGGACAAAAAACAATTTTAGGGGGAAAAAAAAGCAAATTCTTTGCACCGCAACAGCAGACAAACACACTCTCTCTGTGTATACAGTATGTGTGTGTGTGTGTGAGGCTGCAAGTGTAAAACTGTACACTGTACTGTACAGAAGCAAAAATAACCAATGGCACGGTCAGTAGAATACGTACAAATGGCAGCGTTTGCATCGGGAGACTACAGGAGAAAAAGGCTGGTTAACCGGTCAGAATGGTTAAGGTCCCTGCCTGCCTGGCTGGCTGGCTAGGTTGGACCGTAGCTGCTTCTCTCTCTTGCATTGGCTCTCTCTCTCTCTCTCTCTATAAGCCATTGGTCACTTGGGTACTCCTATGATTCACTGTTTGCAGCAAGCAATCATGGTCATGCTGTGGTTCTCTGTGGTTGTCAATAGGATGCTCGAAGATATTAAGGTTTTGCAATTCGTTGGTGGAGTAAACATTAGTACAAGACAATGCTAATAAAATATTCATTTAGGAAGAATTTCAGAGAAGTGTTGCTACAGGTTCACACATGCTCCATGTTAATTTGTTGCAACTTGCAATGAGCTTACATCTTTGTATTTTTTTTAAAAAAAAATAAATTGTTAAGAAAATCATTGTTGGTCAAATTTGCTTGGACCATGATTTCTTCACATGTTTTTTCTTGTTTAAAAATGTATTCCAATAATACCATTCCTATGTGTGTGAGAGATAGACAGAAGCTGACTTGCATTGCTTTTATATTGGCCCTTGGGAATAGTTACTTGGCACTATTATACGTATGTGATGTGACATTGGCTCTCTTCTTGCCTTTGAGAATTCATGTTTGGTTTTGACGAGGAAAGGGAAATGATATGATAGTTTTCTTGGTTAAATTTTTGTATGGCACTTTATTGCTTATGGGGATGCCTGAGATTGACAAGTGTTGGAGTACGAAATGTGGCCAAATAATCTTGTCTGTCAATTTTCAGCAGGAGTACGTCTTTCTATAGGAACTTTGTGATATCCTCTTTGGTTTGTACTTTGTAGTAGTCTCAGGGTGTAAATGGTTAACCCGTGAACTCATTTATAGATAAATATATAAAATAAGTGACTTATATGTCAAAATAAATCGTTTATTTTGACTTATAATTAGGTTCGTGGGTTAGCCGCGAAGTACACCCTTAATCTCGGACAATATCAAAGGAAAATTAATTACACATACTTTGTACTATTTCAATTAGATGATGAACATATATATACTTTGCGTATAGTAGTAGTTTTTCTTGTATCAAGAGAGGGAAGGGCGTTACTGTGAGTCCTTTCTTGAAACATGTGTGCAAGATCTATGATCATTTCTCAAAAAAAAAAAAAATTATGATCAGGGCATATACATAGTTTTTATATATGTTGTTAGTAGAGAAAATGGCTAAGTAATTTCGCAAAAAAAAAAAGGCTAAAGTAATGAAGACAATAAAGTGGAACTCTCAGGTTATATTGGTTTCCAGTGTTCATAATAGCAAAGACATTAGCTATTTGGTAAATCCACAGAATACTGATAATAACTTATTAGTACCAATTACAATGACTTTTAAGTCCCTAGTTATAGCTATTTATGCAGCTACAATTTAAGCAACTATTTCCAGGAAATTCCTTATGCTTACATGTATGATGTTGATCGATTCCCATAAAAACATTCTGATTACATGAAATCCTAACATAACATATTTACTTCTCATATAATTTGAAAGAAATCATAAATCACATCTGAGCATGCAATACATGGATGGCTACTTGACTGGACCTCTATGGCTGGGCAGAACTAGAGCAAAGCAGAGGGGTATACCACTATATATGCTAGCTTATATGTTCTACTCCCTCCGTCTCCAAATATAATGGATTTGGATGGATCTGACATATCCTATGACTACGAATCTAAATAAGTTTCCTGTCTAGATTTATAGTCCTAGGATATGTCACATTCATCTAGAATCTCTTATATTTTGGGACAGGGGGAGTATCAAACAATATTACGGAATAGCTTGACGAGGCTGGCTAGCAAGAGCGTTTTGTTTCACTATGATTGCATACTAAGGATCTCCGTATTTTAATAGATAATATCTGACTTTTTGTCACATGTTTGATCGTTCATCTTATTTAAAAAAATTAAATAATTATAATTTACTTTGGTTGTAAGTTGTTTTATCGCTCAAAGTATTTTAAGCATAATTTATATTGTACACATTTGCATAAATTTTTTTGAATAAGACGAATGATTAACCATGTGTTCAACAGTCAACAGCGTCATCTATTAAAAAAAAAGAGACAGCACTAATTAAGATAAGGTTGACGAGGCTGTTTGTGTTGGGCTCCAAGCATGACAATTTGTCAAATTATTGACTACTCCCTCCGTCCCAAAAAAAAGGCAAACCCTGGGTTTTCGTGTCCAACTTTGACTGTCCGTCTTATATGAATTTTTTTTATAATTCGTATTTTCATTGTTGTTAGATGATAAAGCATGATTAATATTTTATGCGTGACTTGTCTTTTTAATTTTTTTCATAATTTTTTCAAATAAGACGAACGGTCAAACGTTGGGCACGGAAACCAGGGTTTGTCTTTTTTTGGGACGGAGGGAGTAGTGTTATACTTAACAACCAAACTAAACTTGCTATGGCCACAAGAACACTCATCACTGTGTGTATCTATTGGTTTATTGTCCTTGGTCGGCCTGATTGGCTGCTTGGGGGTACACAAAGTTAGGCTGACGGGGGTGCCTACATGGTAAAGATGGATACTTACAGCTTACAAAAAATTTCAACCGGGTGCCTAGGAACCCCCATGGCTCTATGTAGCTCCGCCCCTTATGGCTCTATAGTTGGGAAAAGATGTTCTCGGTAAAGCGCAACAACTGTAGCAGGTAGAATGACTTGTGATGTAAAATCTGTACTAGACTCCTGTTCAGATTTCTTCAATCTCTCCCCGGACCGGTGGATTTGACATTGTTCTTGGAGACAAACAGATGACCACAACAATGGTATATACAGTACAGTGTTTTTATAGTATGACACTCAATCTAACTGGCATCCTGATTTTTTTGCAAACTTTATTAGCAATGACTAGTAAGTCAGAGTGACATTTTTTACAACCAAACAATACTTTAGATTAAACATTAAATAAGATCATTCCACAATTGTTTTATTGTTTTGGAAATGAAAGGTGGCCCAAACTGCCACTCACTCTCTTTTTTTTTTGTTGATATCCATCAGGAAAAAAACCTATGTTATTTTGAAGATTTGAGCTTAGAA
>CM020186.1:13571540-13613170 GCA_009805545.1 Oryza longistaminata | reverse complement strand
CATGACATTGCGCGGGGCGGCCGGCGGGCGGTCAACGCCGCTCCCTAGCCACCTCAAAACGAACCAATTTGTGGAACTAACTCCTCCGTACATAAGCTCAATAAACAGATTAGTCCCTTTAACCATTTAGTCATTAATCACCCAAACCCACTAGGGGTTAGATGGACTTTCAGGAGAAAGAGGAGCAGCAAGCTCCAGAAAGAAAAAAAAAGGAAGAAGGCAAAGAGACATGCGTGTGTGCTTCCTCGCGACAACAACAAGCTGCAACGTATTGGGCTCCTCTCGCCTTCAATACAATTGCTAGGTCAGGCTTGGACACAACTCATGATGTGGGTTTGTGGGTCGTCTGTGCCTCCGTCTCTTTTCTAATGTGGGGGTACACCAAGCTGTGATTAGGGGGGCATATGGTCCGCAAGTGGTATGACCGCTATTTTTTTTTTTGCAGCCGGGTGCCCATGAACCCCCTTGACCTTACATAGCTCCACCCGGGAAGGGGGGGGGGGCAACATGGTTGTAGCTGGGCCGGTCGACCCACGGCAGCCCTAGCTCGCTCGACAGAACAACACGAGGCCCCTGGAAATCCTCGCCCTCAGACTAGCCAGTCGCGAGATCCAAAAACTGCACAACCCGTCCGCGCCAGAACATACCCTCTCAACATCAATCGCGAATGCACCAGCGCGATCCACCGACCGTAAGCCTAGACCTTCAGCATCCATCTTCCATGTGTATCCCCTGCCCAACATCAACAAGAAATACAAAGACAAAAAAAGCAACCGTCGTTAAACTCTATAAATCGATAGTCCTTGGCAACCGCCGCACCCACACCTCACCACAACCGCCCACCAGACAACACGCAAGATACCCACTCACAACCCAACAGACCCTAGCATCCTAGACACCGCTCACCACGAGACATCAAGGCCCTCAGACCTAAATATCCCGACGGCCGGGTGCCGATGACATATCATTACGTGTTGAGCCGATGTCATATATAGAGCTTGATCGGCAATGCGAAAATAGATAACTAGAACTAAATCTATCTCGATCGGGCGCTAATCATTAACCCAATACCTCATAATTCTCTATACTCGACTAATACTTAAGTTAAGTGTATTGGATAGATCGGCCATCCCTGCCCGAGACCAGCTATAATCACTTGGCACTGAAATATATGTCTAACTAAACAGAAACACTACCATACGTTTTACAGCATAATTCCGCACTGCAAACAGTGAACATGATGGGTTCAGCATCTACGAGCGAGTATGTGCAAAATATGATCCATTATGATCCAAGAAACTTCCTGCAATTCAACATCATGCAGCAGCCTCAGTATTATCCTGAACAGGAGGACCGAAAGGCCTTTATGTCAGGTAAAAAATATTCTCAGTGTAACATAGTCAGAGTTCATAGTTCAACAAATGAAATTTGAATGTTCATTACCTTCTTATTGTAAGCATCTGATTCCTAGTTAGAGATATCAAGTTTTTCAAAATAAAAAAATAATAATGAAGAGTTATCTTGGGAGCATTACAGGGTCTCAGAAATGTGTAGGGCTTATCTCACATTCTAGGTATTGTTTGGATTTGCTTGCAACCATAAGAATTATAACTCAAATTTCCCTTTGCATCAAATTATAGAAGGAATTCGGAGGCATAAGTTATAGACAAATAATGTGGTCGAGACAAGTTTGTGCAAGTACGTTCAACGCGTAACTAATTTTGTTTTACTGTTTACATTCCTTGCACTTGCAGATGAAAGATAAATATGGATCCGTATCATGCAACTATCTCAATCATGCATGTGCCTTCTTCAAGGAGACTGATCAGTTAGATATTACACTGTGTCAGTAGAACTTTTATGTGTGAACTCTTTTATGCATGAATAATTAACTTTATCCCATAATTCAGGCTTGGCACTATCAACCTGTGAAATTAAAATACTTCATACCCTTCCTAAGTTTATATATGTAATATTGGTGATAATATCTTGTGTATACATATAAGTGCTGTTTCGTTAGCTGCGGTTTTATCAGGAATCACTTCGAACTCTGAACTCACGCTCTCTGAATTTGCTCGCTCTGACTCTTTTCTTTTCAGACGTAAACAGTAAACTGAAGAAATTAACCGAAAACAGAAAGAACAGGGCAAGGCAGGGTGTTTTGTTGAGCTCGTTTTCAGTATTTTCTTCTCTTTTTAATTCAAACCCAAAACTTGCTGTTACATGAAATTATATTATATTGGTGGCCTACAAAAGCACCAGTTCATCAACTTTGTGCCATCCCATGATCGGGCGACGCGAAGAAGCAAAGATGAAGACTAATCACTGCCTCCATCATTGTTTGTGGCGTGTGTGCATGTGTTGTGAAGAGGCAGACCAACACTAGCTACGTTGATGCTTGATGCGGGCTGATCTGTTGGATCTTCACAATTTGCTATACCTAATTCTGATGGCCCATCACTACTATGAGGAGGACGAGGAGGAGAGAGAGAGGCTCGGGGGGAGGGGGGGTCCCGGGTCGTAGCTAGGCCGGTCGATCCACCCTATCCAATGGACAGATCCGCCTCTCGTTTGAATTGCACAATAGAAAACTAAACTATGCAAATAATAAAACAGAATACTGAAGTGTGCGCAAGATCACAATTTTCACTGTTACGATTAAACTTGAATTAAGCTTAGGATAGCTTATTAGACAGACATATGTTGAAAATGGTAAGACGCTACCTCGCCACGGTCCACGACGGCATGGTGCAAGATGTCCCCAATGAATCAGCTTCGATGGCCGTGGTGCTAGCAACATCTACGTGAACGGTTGATTTATAACTCAGTTACCCTCTGACGTTATCTGCCGCTTTAGTTCGGCACTAGTCATTAATGGTGACGTACGCAAAATTTGATCGGCACAATGATCAGCTGCTGATTTCAGAAATACAAGGACTACTATGTACAACTTGCAAGCCACTGTGCAGATTTTCGCCAACCATAGATATATAGAAATTTAGCAATAGGTGTTATCTTTGCCTTTAGGCTGGTATTTAAGTAGTTTTATTGTTTTTAATTAATTTATGATTTTGTAATTCGCAGTCGTTCAACCTGTAAACTCTGGTTATAGCTAGGTTCTTACAAGCGAAGATGGATAAGTCTGTTATTAAGAAAAGGACCATGTAACAGATATGAATTCAGGAAAGAAACTGCAATCTTCATTTCAACATATAGTAATTTAAGATGGGTCTAACAACATCCTAAGTTGCTACATTTTGAAACGGGGATACCAAAAGAAAAGATATATAGCTCATATATTTTTTTATATAAACTTCTTTAAAAAAATGTAGTGCTTATTAGACTATAGTGCTTGACCATATTTACAGGTGTGCTAAGTATCTATACTTGGCTGAGTTCTATTATCCGTATTTTCAGCTTGTACTCTCTCGTTTTTCATATGCACTTTTCTCAACCTACTAAACAATGTGTTCTTTTTAAGATTATATAGGAAAATTGTTTTAAAAATTATATTAATTCATTTTCAAGTCATCGTCCTCGCCTCGCTCATCCTTTTCCCCACCGCCGCCCCCTTCGGCCGCCGTCCGTAGCTGCCTCTGCGTCCGCCGCCGGCCTTGGCTCCTCACCCACCGCTCGCCAGTTGCCGCCTCTGTTCACCCCGAGAGAGGCAGAGGAGGAGAGAAAAAAAGGCGCTGACAGGTGGGCCCCACCCGTTTTTTATTTGTTTTTGCTGACTGTATCGCCACGTGTGTGCCACGTAGAAAGAATGAGATTCCCTTTCAAAAAGAGATTAACCTAGCTACATGGTAAATCTGAATTGAAGTTACTGAAATAACCTACATATATAGCAAATCATACCGAATTGACTGAAATTCTACGTCATCATACTAATTAATTATAATTATTATTGTGAAGGTTGCTGAGAGTGAAAGAGGACTGCAAACAGTGAACATGATGGGTTCAGCATCTACGAGCGAGTATGTGCAAAATATGATCCATTATGATCCAAGAAACTTCCTGCAATTCAACATCATGCAGCAGCCTCAGTATTATCCTGAACAGGAGGACCGAAAGGCCTTTATGTCAGGTAAAAAATATTCTCAGTGTAACATAGTCAGAGTTCATAGTTCAACAAATGAAATTTGAATGTTCATTACCTTCTTATTGTAAGCATCTGATTCCTAGTTAGAGATATCAAGTTTTTCAAAATAAAAAAATAATAATGAAGAGTTATCTTGGGAGCATTACAGGGTCTCAGAAATGTGTAGGGCTTATCTCACATTCTAGGTATTGTTTGGATTTGCTTGCAACCATAAGAATTATAACTCAAATTTCCCTTTGCATCAAATTATAGAAGGAATTCGGAGGCATAAGTTATAGACAAATAATGTGGTCGAGACAAGTTTGTGCAAGTACGTTCAACGCGTAACTAATTTTGTTTTACTGTTTACATTCCTTGCACTTGCAGATGAAAGATAAATATGGATCCGTATCATGCAACTATCTCAATCATGCATGTGCCTTCTTCAAGGAGACTGATCAGTTAGATATTACACTGTGTCAGTAGAACTTTTATGTGTGAACTCTTTTATGCATGAATAATTAACTTTATCCCATAATTCAGGCTTGGCACTATCAACCTGTGAAATTAAAATACTTCATACCCTTCCTAAGTTTATATATGTAATATTGGTGATAATATCTTGTGTATACATATAAGTGCTGTTTCGTTAGCTGCGGTTTTATCAGGAATCACTTCGAACTCTGAACTCACGCTCTCTGAATTTGCTCGCTCTGACTCTTTTCTTTTCAGACGTAAACAGTAAACTGAAGAAATTAACCGAAAACAGAAAGAACAGGGCAAGGCAGGGTGTTTTGTTGAGCTCGTTTTCAGTATTTTCTTCTCTTTTTAATTCAAACCCAAAACTTGCTGTTACATGAAATTATATTATATTGGTGGCCTACAAAAGCACCAGTTCATCAACTTCGTGCCATCCCATGATCGGGCGACGCGAAGAAGCAAAGATGAAGACTAATCACTGCCTCCATCATTGTTTGTGGCGTGTGTGCATGTGTTGTGAAGAGGCAGACCAACACTAGCTACGTTGATGCTTGATGCGGGCTGATCTGTTGGATCTTCACAATTTGCTATACCTAATTCTGATGGCCCATCACTACTATGAGGAGGACGAGGAGGAGAGAGAGAGGCTCGGGGGGAGGGGGGGTCCGGATTAATCTGATATTTTTAGAACAACTTTCATATAGAAAGTTTTCGCATGAAACGCACCGTTTAACAGTTTGAAAAGCGTGCCACGAATATCCAAAACTTAATCCAGTTTTTAAGTGGAAACGAACGGAGCCACATATATACAAAATTTTCAAATAAAATATACCGTTTAACGTCGGAAAGTATGCTAACTAAAAACAAAGGGATATCTCAGTTCAGAAGCGGAAAAAAATTTCAACCTAAAGTGGAAGCGGAGAACCAAAGATTGCAGATGTGGGTGTTCTTCTCTCCTTTGGGGCTTCCTTCCCCCAAAGGACGTCGACAGGCACTGATTCTTGATGGCTTGATGTCGGTGGTCTTCGAATTCCACAGCCTTCGATCGCCACAAATTCAAGTCAGTTTGAGCGTGGCATATTGGCCCTCCGGCGTTGAGTCTTTGGTGTTAGCAAGTCTGCATGAGGAATTGGTTGTTGCTGAGCTAGGGTGCCAGCTCTAGGTTGATTTGGTTTTCGGCTAGGTAATTTTGCAGGTGGCAAACGCCATTTGTTCTCTTTGGGGAGGTTGTCTCTGTGTTGTATTCTCTTCTCTGTATTCCTCGTGTATTCTCTACTACTATCCTCCAGGGGACCTGCGATTGCGTAGATGAAGTCTGCCCTGTGTAAAATCTCTTGATGCAATATATTCTGGTGGAGAAACTCTTCTCTCTGGTGACTTGCTAAAAAAAAGATTGCAGATGCTGTAGTCCAAGCAATGAGTTGGATGTTTTTTAGCTTGAGCAGCTAGTATTACCGTGGTACTAGGGTTTATATTTTTGCGCTCCTTACCGATTTATGGAAACCATTAAAAATTGACAACTTTAGATTAACACTGTACGAAAACTAACTAATATTGATCAGTTTTTTAGCGGTTTCACGAAAATTAACTAATATTGATCGGTTTTTAGCGGTTTCACGAAAACCAATCAATTTTGTGAAGCTTGTCCGCTAATTTTTCAGTCGATCAGCAGACTTACAAAAGGTATGCATAGTGCATCTTTCGAAGTATATGACTCATCTGAACAACTTGCAAGGATCCTAGTTGAAACTTTGAAAGTCTGCACTATGCGGTATGCATATCACTGAAGTGGAACGATACACTACATCCTACTCACCACTCCACAAACATGCCCATCGATGTGGTAGGCTGTAGGAAGATCAGAACAAATCAGATCCAATCTCGTTTGTCAGATTGGCTAGCTGTACAGTACTAACATCCTCCTAAAATAACCTCGCTATGAAGGTATGTGGCGCCAATGAGATTGTCACTTTTATCCCCACTCCGGCACTTCACTAGTTCACCACCGTGGCACACCCCATGGGACTGAAGTGGAACGAACTAGTCCAAGACTCGGAGTCGTCTCCTCCCTCCGTCAGCGCTTCCATCTTCCACTCCACATCACGATCGCGGGCGCCGGTATGCTTCTTCCATTCCACCTATGTGTTTCTTCCTTGCTAACAAATCAACCAATTTGTCCATTCCCTATGTCATCTCCTAAAGAAACTCTAGCCAATTCGCTCGTTTCTTCTTAGTTCCACAGAATCCCACCTGATGCTCGCCCAACAGTTGCATCTTGTCTGCTGATCAGATCGAGGTTCAGAAATTAGTCCCCATTCCTCTCCCATAGGCACTCGAATCCATCAATTCGTTCCCAAATCCAGTGCTTCCCCTTTGTATGCCACTAAAAACCGGAGCTTTCTTGGTAAAGATCGAGGTTTTTGGTTGCCGGAGATGGAGTTCGTGGCGTCCATCGTGGACGCGGTGTTCCGGCCGCTCAAGGACTACTTCGCCCGGACGTTCGGGTATGTCATGTCCTGCGGCGACTACATCGACCTGCTGGGCCACGAGATGGACGAGCTCAAGAGCAAGCGCGACGACGTGAAGCGCCTGGTCGACGTCGCCGAGCGCCGGGGCATGGAGGCCACCAGCCAGGTCAAGTGGTGGCTCGAGTGCGTCTCCAGGCTCGAGGACGCCGCGGCCCGGATCGAGGAGGAGTACCAGGCGCGCCTCCGCCTTCCCCCCGAGCAGGCGCCCGGCCTCAGGGCCACCTACCACCTCAGCCAGAGGGCCGACGAGATGTTCGCCGAGGCCGCCAACCTCAAGGAGAAGGGCGCGTTCCACAAGGTCGCCGACGAGCTTGTGCAGGTCCGCTTCGAGGAGATGCCCAGCGCGGCCGTCGTCGGCATGGACGCTGTGCTTCAGAGGCTCCACGCGTGCGTCCGGCACGGCGACGTGGGCATCGTCGGCATCTACGGCATGGCCGGGGTCGGCAAGACCGCGCTGCTGAACAAGTACAACAACGATTTCCTCATCAACTCGCCGGACATCAATGTCGCCATCAACATCGAAGTCGGCAAGGAGTTCAGTCTGGATGATATCCAGAAAATCATCGGCGACCGCCTCGGCGTGTCGTGGGAGAACAGAACGCCCAGGGAGCGTGCCGGAATGCTCTACAGAGTGCTCACCAAGATGAATTTCGTGCTGCTGCTGGACGACCTCTGGGAGCCACTCAACTTCCAGATGATCGGAATTCCCGTACCAAAGCACAACTCCAAGAGCAAGATCGTGTTGACGACGAGGATTGAGGACGTGTGTGACCGCATGGATGTCCGCCGCAAGCTCAAGATGGAGTGCCTGCCATGGGAGCCCGCCTGGGAGCTCTTCCGCGAGAAGGTCGGGGAGCATCTCATGTTTTCCAGCATGGAGATTCAGGAACAGGCGAAGGCGCTGGCGATGAAGTGTGGCGGCCTGCCGCTCGCGCTCATCACCGTCGGCCGGGCGATGGCCAGCAAGCGCACAGAAAAAGAGTGGAAGCATGCCATCACCGTGCTAAAGGTTGCCCCATGGCAGCTTCTTGGCATGGAGATGGATGTTCTAATGCCTCTCAAGAACAGCTACGATAGTTTGCCCAGTGACAAGCTAAGGCTTTGTCTACTGTATTGCTCACTGTTCCCAGAGGAATTCTCCATTTCTAAGGAATGGATAATAGGGTACTGCATCGGTGAAGGTTTCGTTGATGACCTGTACACTGACATGGATGAGATTTATAACAAAGGGCATGACCTTCTTGGTGTTCTCAAGATTGCCTGTTTGCTGGAGAAAGGGGATGACGAGGATCATATCAGTATGCATCCCATGGTCCGTGCCATGGCTCTGTGGATAGCATCAGATTTTGGCACAAAAGAAACAAAATGGCTTGTCCGTGCCGGAGTTGGGCTGAAGGAAGCACCAGGTGCAGAGAAATGGAGCGACGCTGAGCGGATTTCTTTCATGCGAAACAACATTCTTGAGCTGTATGAGAGACCTAATTGCCCTTTGCTGAAAACTTTGATGCTACAGGTCAACCCTGCATTGGATAAGATATGTGACGGCTTCTTCCAATTCATGCCATCTCTCAGGGTGTTAGATTTGTCGCATACTTCTATCCATGAATTACCTTCCGGGATCAGCTCATTAGTTGAGTTGCAGTACCTTGATTTGTATAACACAAACATCAAATCACTTCCAAGGGAGCTTGGAGCACTGGTAACCCTGCGGTTCCTGCTGCTTTCGCATATGCCACTGGATTTGATACCAGGTGGTGTAATAAGCAGCCTGAAAATGCTGCAAGTGTTGTACATGGATCTCAGTTATGGAGACTGGAAGGTCGACGAAAGTGGGAATGGTGTTGAATTTCAGGAGCTTGAAAGCCTACGCAGGCTCAAGATACTCGATATCACAATACAGTCGCTCGAGGCTCTGGAGAGACTATCATTGTCGAATCGACTCGCTGGTTCGACAAGGAATCTACTGATAAAGACATGTGCTAGCCTAACAAAGGTAGAGCTTCCTTCAAGCAGACTCTGGAAGAACATGACCGGACTCAAGAGAGTGTGGATCGTGAGCTGCAGCAACTTAGCAGAGGTAATCATCGATGGGAGCACAAAAACTGACCACATGTATACACCACCTGATGTTAGCTTGCAAAGCCGTGGAGATCTTTACTTCAGTGACGAGCAGCCCATCCTTCCAAACCTGCAAAATATCATCCTTCAGGCGCTTCATAAGGTAAAGATTATCTACAAATCCGGATGTGTCCAGAACATAACATCATTGTACATCTGGTATTGCCATGGGCTGGAGGAGCTGATTACTCTCAGCGATGAGGAGACTGTGGCCAACAGTAGTGAACAAGCTGCAAGAATTTGTAGAGACATCACACCCTTCCCTAACCTCAAGGAACTGTATCTCCATGGGCTGGCAAACTTCAGGGCATTGTGCAGTAGTACGTGCTTGCTGCGGTTTCCCTTGCTGGAGAGCCTGAAGATTGTCGAGTGCCCGAAGCTGAAGAAGCTCAAGCTTTCTGCTGGTAATCTGAATGTGGTACAGTGCACAAGGGAGTGGTGGGATGCGTTGGAGTGGGATGATGCCGAAGTCAAAGCGTCTTACGATCCATTGTTCCGTCCACTGCACTGATTCCAATTTTTACCACTTAACCATTTTTTGTCATCTGCTACTGTTGCTTCTCTGATCGTTGTGTAGTTCAGGTCTGTGTTTCCTCACTTGTATGATCTTACAAGTTGAGTGGTTTTACTACCTTTTTGCACAGACCATGTTCCACACACGTCAGGTACGGCAGTAGGAAAACTTAGTGTTATTAGCACTGGATGTATAGATGTGAGTATGTAACTTGTGAATGCAGAGCAGCACCAAAAGGACCTAAACAGCATGTCAATTTTCTTCTTTTTGGACTATAAATTGATGATTCTTCATTCACAAACGATCAGATCAAAACAGAATGATTGTGTAAGACTAAGATCTGAGTCTGACTGACATTATGCCTGCGTTGTCTTTCAGGGACTCTCCGCATCAGTTGCAGAGATAAGGTTTGACGTTTTCAAAGCAGATTCGGCCACGTAAAAAAGAAAAAAAAGCAAGTTATTGGGCTTACTTTCGTCTTAGCTACTACTCTCTTCGTATTTTAATGTATGACGCCGTTGACTTTTTAACCAACGTTTGACCATTCGTCTTATTTAAATTTTTTATGCAAATAGAAAAATACTTATGTCATGCTTAAAGAACATTTGATGATAAATTAAGTCACAATAAAATAAATGATAATTACATAAATTTTTTAAATAAGACGAAAGGTCAAACGTTTGTTAAAAAATCAATGGCGTCATACATTAAAATACGGAGGGAGTACATAGGTAGGCTTTAGCTTACTACAGGAGCATGGCCCGGCCCAGCAATTTGCGCTAGTGTATTTGCAGTCCTTTACAGCTTGTTTGGCAACTTGAGGGAAGGGGATAGGGAGTTTACACGAGGGAATTGATGGTGAGATTAAGATGAGAATTTGATTTTTCATCCCAGTCTCTTGTTTGGTAGACCTGGTGGAAATTGATAGGGAGTTTAGTTAGAGATTAGGTCATTAATGAAAATGGATGACTGAGATTTGTTTAGGCGAAGTAAAGGAGGAATTCTCTCCCAATTACCTGCCCCTACCCAGGTATTGAAAAGGAGGGAGTTCATTCCTCAATTCCCTATCCCCATCCCACCAAAATTCCCATATCCCCCAACCAAACAAAACAGTTAATAGCCTCATTCCTCTAAACTCCCAATCCCTTCTAAAAACTACCTCCAACCAAACAGGGTATGGACCGTGGAATATAACACGTGAATACGGCGTGGCAGAACGAACTTTGAGATGCACCTCCGATCAGATTGATCTGATCTGCGCCATTAGCATGCTTTATTGCTTTTATTTCCTGATGATGACGATGATTAGTACTCCGTATTGGAACCAACAGGGTGCATGCGAACATGGCAACTCGTACAAGATGGCAGATCAATAATGTCTCTACCCTTCTAATCAGAGCCCCTCGTTGTAGTTGACGCCGGTGGCCTTGAGCCAGTTCCCGCCCTGGATGAACTGCCCCACGGTGAACTGCATGGCGACGCTCTGGTCCGTGATGACGTGGTACCCGGGCCAGTTGACGCGGCCGGCCGTGCCGGCGCCGGGGCCCTGGTTCTGGTACTCGCCGTAGAAGAGCGTCTTGAGCGCGAAGTCGGCGCCGTTCCACTCGAGCCAACCCCTCGGGTCGACGTGCGAGTCCAGGTAGGACAGCATGTACACCGTCCGCGAGTACTCCTTCCACGGCCGGCCCAGGAACGTCGGGAACTGCTTCGCCGCGGGCGCCAGGTCGGGCGCCGGGACGACGCGGCACCGGTGGATGGACGTGCCGGTGCTCTGGTTCGGGTCGGTCCGGCCCTGCGCCGTGACCGCGTTCTTCTGCGCCCGCGCGGGGCGCCGCGCCGTGAGCACGCAGCCCTGGAGCACCGCCGCGGCGTTGCCGAACACGAAGTCCACCGTGCCGGAGACGGCGCAGTCGCGGTAGAACTGGCGGAGCTGGTGCGCGTACAGGGTGTCCTGGTAGCCGTCCAGGCGGCAGCGGTTGATCACGGCGCGGTCGGCGCTCACGCGGAGGGCCACCGCCTGCTGCTTCTCGGCGCCCGCCGTGTTCTCCACCTTGAGGTCCTGGAGGATGATCCCGTCGCCCGACAAGGCTGCACGCACGCATATGTTACGCATATATCCAAGGTCAAACTTAGTCATGACTGCTTGCAGCCAGTCAATGCATTGATGCAAGACAAGAAAATCCACGCAAATTGTTCATGTACAAGCTATTGGGCATGTTGTTAACTCAAGTGTGCCATCGTGGTCTCGTGGCGGCATGTCGTACGTTTTGGGCAGTCTACTTTGACCCTTGGGCAGGGCTAGTGGAAACATGACATTTTAATACTGTTCGTCAAGCCGTGTTCGTCGTTAATTGGTTTGTCCGAGAAGCTGGCTGTTTCAGGCTCCGGTTTTGCACTCGCCGCGGTATTCAATCGCCCTTATGTGCCGCCTGATAATTAAAGTATTCCCAGTTTGCAATAAGTGCTTTTGTTTAGTATATATCAACTTTTGATTCGAGGATGTGCCGGGCTGAGTTTACTTCTAAATTTTTTCTTCAAACTTACAACTTTTCCATGGATCGAAACTTTTCTACACACACAAACTTTCAACTTTTCCATCACATCATTCCAATTTCAACCAAACTTCTAATTTTAGCATGAACTAAACACGCCCTTGATGGCAAAAATAAACTTGGGTTTTGACTGAAGAAAAAGACTCGAAGATTGGCTTACAGTATAGTTAGCTAGGGCCTAAGGCTCTTTACTTGCACAGTTTACCCCTACTCTATTCAATAAAATGGCGCTCGTCGTTTCGTTAAAAAAAATAATTAGGAAGGCGATACCGTAGAATATCATGCTTTGTCGCCTGTGCTGCATTTTCAGCACTGTTAGATACTCCTAGTAACTGTTGCAAGAAAATTATACCGATGGATGTCTTGACAGCTTTCTGTCCTGCTGCTATGGTTGCTGAATTAAAATCCACGCAGTCAAGGCTGAAACGTGGGGAAACTCTCTCTGTAATGGAAAATTCAGATGGAGAGACTCTCCCCTCAGATGATTTCTTAAAAAAAAAAAAGCTGAAACGTGGGTGAAACCACCATCTAGAAGGTTTGAAAATAATGACTAATAAATTTGAAAAGTATATAATCTAAGAAATTTAAATTATGATGCCCATCATCTAAAGGATTCAAATTACGATGCCTAAGATCTAAAATTACTAATAAATCAAAAAATAATTACTACTCTACTAGGAAACCATGATATAAAAAAAACTCAAATCCCGATACTCATAAATGTTACGTATATGCAGGTGCGTTTCCAATGAGGCTAGGAATGTACTTAGTCCAACAGAGCATGTGTTTGTTAAATAAAAAAAATAGAGCAGGCATTTGTGCGTGTGTAAGTGTGCTGTATTTATGTACTAGCAGTGGAGCATGGCATGGAGCACGTAGCACGGACATGTGCAAAATTAAGTACGTCCACTGTGTGATGTGATGCTACCACCATTTAAGCCAAACAACCATTGCCGAAGATTTTAAGTGCTTTGCTTTTGGGGATAACTACTCTATGTTTCCACCTGTGTGTATTCTAGCCAATGGCACATCGATCTGCACATGCGCACCATGTCACCAACAACCACTGGTAATCATTTTTTTTCTATCTGCTTATACTATACTCCCTCCGTCTACTTTTGATAGTCATATTTCCAAATCTGAAAATTTTATTTTTGATAGTCATATTTCAATCCAACAACCTATCATCTTAATGGTTTTCTCGGATTTAATGTGTGACTCTTCATTCTTCCACACAAGATTGGTTGCATGGGCATCGAGAAATGTAAATATTATTGAATCGCTTGTTTACGAGAAATAACTAGTAACATGTTTAAATGGATGATAAGTAGAATTACTTATACTTGGTCTGTGTGCCAAGATGAAATATGATGATCAAAAGTAGATGGAGGGAGTATTAGTCAATGAATTAGATTATGAGATCCACTTGTTGATTCTTTTCCGGTTATTTCGAAGTTGACACTAACTGTTTACTGACCCAATCCTACGTACGTGAGCTTAGCGGGGCTTATATTATGGAGTATATCAGTGCACTACAGTACTGTGCCTCGTACACAGTACTGTGTAGACTTGTATACCAATTACCAAGCTAAGTTTAGATGACTAGTGTATATCAAGCAAGAAATGCGTAGCTATCCATGCATGTCAGTAGGACGTTACGAAGAAGGCAATCTGAAAGAATACCCATGGTTTCGTTTGAAGAAGAGAAAAGAATATTCATGCGCGCCAACGTTCAGGAATTATCATGTTGTGATTTCCCTTTAGAAAAGGTTGTATTATGCAAAGTAAAGATGCGGTTTGCGAAATAGTCGTAGTGTCGTAGATGGAATGAGTGCGAATTTCAGAAAGTAGAGAGAGACAGAGACACAGACGGCGATCGAGAGCATCACCTAGCGTGGCGGAGTTGAAAGTTGTGGAGCCGTCGACCACGTTGCGGCTGCCGGTGATGACCGTCTGGTCCATGCCGTCGCCGACGATCATCAGCTCCCGCTTCTTCTTCCCCACCTCGAGGTTCTCCTTGTACACCCCCTTCTTCACGTAGATCACGTACCGGCTCTTGCCGCCGTCGGGGGCCGCGTCCACCGCCTCCTTTATCGTCGTGTACTTGCCGCTCCCGTCTTTGGCCACCATCACGTCCGCCTGCACGGCGCCCGCGCCCGCGTCGAGGAGCGTGCGGTCTCTCGCCGGCAGCCACGACGGGAACCTGTCCACGCCGCCCTCCGCCAGCAACGTCCGAGCGCCGCCGCCGCCGCCGGCCGCTGAGCACGGCCAGCGACGCGCTCGCGAGGGACTGAGCGGCTCCAGGTTTGCGCCCCCACGGAGTCGCGCAGCGGCCCGTCGTCGTCGAGGCCGTCCAGGCACGTCACGTGGTCGCGTGAGCACGCGCTGAGCCACGTCCTCGCGTCGTCGACGTCGGGCGCGCCCGCCGCGTCGGCAGACGGTCGCCGCGCGAGCCCCATCAGCTGGACGCAGTCCCTCCAGGGCGCGCGGTGCCTCGGGTCGCCTGGCGCCCGGCGCATTGCCCGCCACCGCTTCCGCGGCCGCGTCATGCCGATGAGAACGTGGCAAGGATGGCGCGAGGACGTGCGACCGGGCGGCTCGAGGTGGGCGTGCCCGGGACGTATGGACGCGTCAGTCGGCGACGATGGCTTGGCACGAGGCCGGGTCAGGGAGCCTCGCGCAGAGGTTCGTTGGCCGTCGGGAGAGTAGGAGGAAAGCGGTCGCCCGCGCAGAGCACGGTGGCTAAAGAGAGCAGCGCGTGAACGATATAAGTTGCATGGTAGGCGTTCTGTGCGAGGAGAAGAGAGGAGAGGCTCGTCTCTCTGACGCATGTGTCCTAATCGTGTGCGCACAAATGGAACCGTTTCAAACTACTGATCTGCAACCTTGCTTGATGTAGCGGCTCATGATGAGACTTAATTAGTCATATTTATACTGCTGGCGCGACAGCGATGGGTTTGGGTTATTACCTTATCGCGAACATATCTCCTTCCGTCAAAAAACAAAAAAAAAAAAACGGGGCAAACCCGAGGGATTCCTTCCGTGCCAACCGTTTGATATGTCCGTACTTAATTGAAATTTTTTTATACATTTAGTATTTTCATTGTGATAGATGATTAAAACTGATGAATCTACTTACGCGTGAATTAGTCTCTTTAATTTTGTTTCCTAATAATTTTTTTCTTTGAATAAGACGGATGGGCCAAACGTGGGCTTTCCGGTTGTACCCAGGAAACCAGGGTTTTGTCCTTTTTTTGGCAGGAGGCAGTAGTGTAATTAGCGGCTAGTAGTTTAGGCACGCCGTGGCGTGGGTGCATGCATTTAATTGTTCCAACGTGGTAGTGGTTGTGTTTTAGATCAGCTTAAAGTTGGCATTTGAGTTGAATGGAGATTGACGTGACTAAAATGTTGGTGTTATGACATGGTTGATGTGATAGAAAAGGACATGAAGTTTGGATACAGAACTTCTGATCTAACACAGCTAGGAGTAAGTTTTCTCTGGACGTCCGCCTGACTCGAATGAGAGAGTTAGTCCGGCCCTCGGAGCTTTTCGTTCAGCTCGACGTGTGGAATGTATCGAGTCCTGTCGGTAGATGGTACCTGCGGGTTCTCGTTTTCGTTCAGCCACGTGCAGTTCACTGTGCTGTCCCCTCAGGTGATGAATACCAGCATACGCCATACTGTATTCCACACGTGGGTTTTACTGCCAGAACCATCTCACTAATCTTACCTATCTATCTATCAATCCTATTATCTCATCCTATCTATATATATCTATTTATAATTAAAGGAATAGAAAAAGGAATACCTCCATGGTTCGCTCTCAATGGTCCTAGAAACTTCTCACATTGAACGGAAGAAAAAGAAAAAAGCAGAGCCTACATGAAAATATCTAAATTTAGAAATAGCTGACCCTACGCAAATTCTCACTATTAAATCAGAGACTAAAAAGCGACAAAGCATAGTCCAAATACAAATACATATTTACCAAATAGCAGTGAAATTGGCGAAATTAAAAAAAATTAATGTGAAGATGTAGAAAGAGGAGACTAGATCACCATAGAAATACAATAAGAAAATAGCTCGAAATTCGGTAATTAAAAGACACGAATAAAGGGAACTAAGACGGTCAGTACGTAGGATCAAAAAATACAATAGGAAATAACTGAAATCCCGGAATTAAAAATAAGCGAAATATTAGAAGTAGAGATAGAATGTCCATATAGAAATACAATTAGGCAAATACACCGAAATTCGGGAATTAAAAATAAGACATAATATTAGAAGTCTAAGAGATATAGAGTTCCATATTAGGAAATACAATTAGAAAAGAATAGAATTTAGAATTAAAAATAAGGAAATATTAGAAAGTAGAGTATATAGTTCATAATTGGAACTTTAAAATCCAACTAAAATCGGAATAAAAAAGAGCCTCCACGTTCGCTCTTATGGCCTAGAAATTCTCACATTAATCACGAGAAAAGAAAAAACGCAGATACAGTATAGAAAGTACAAATTTAGAAATATGCTGAAATCTCAGATTAAAAAATAAGGAATATTAGAAGAGGAGACTGAGATTAGTTATACACATTAGTTTTAAAAATTATTTGTCATGTGTAATAATTTTAATAAGATAATGACACAAACATTATATGCTATTATATGAGAGAAAAATAATGATGCTAGGCGCACAATCTGGCGCGGGCCACCGTGCTAGTTGTACTATGAACGAAACCAGACCATTGTACTATAAGCTAGTTATCTTGATTAGTCTGGGTTGATGTATGGTTTGATTCAGTTGCAAAGTACTCCATGTGCCGTAGAGATAATAGGCATGTGTTCTTCCCCCCATTACGATGGCCACATCCGACGACCCCGAAGTCACAAGTTAATCTTGCACTTTGCAAGTAACTGTCTAGTGCTGTATTGTTGTGAAGCTGGACAGGTGGATAGTTGATGTGGGATCGATTTGAGGTTTTATTGCTTTTTTTAGCTTGCGGCCTGACGGTCCCCATTTCCCATTACGTCCCTTCAGACTATCAAATGTTAAGTTTACTGTGCTTAAAAACTAGAATAAACTCTCACGGTCAAAGGATCCTCTCGGTCGCTCTCGCCCAGGGGCGCGTCGGGAAGGCGACGACCCGGCGCTCCCCAGCTATCGGTAGCGCAGTGGAACCGTTGCCCCGCCAATACTGCGTCCCTCTCCGCCTCGCGTCACCCAAGCGGCTCCGGCAGCGCCGCTCGGCCCAAGGACGGCGATGGCGGGCTCTCCTCGTCTCCCCGGCTCGGCGGCTCCGCGGGAGCGCCGGAGCGCGACAGCGGTGTACCCAGATTCGCGCCGTTATGGCCAGATCTGGTACAGTGGCCTGGCGGCGGGAGAAGACGACGGCCGGCCGTGGCACAGCGGATGTGGCGGTCGAGGTAGTTGCGCCGCCGGTGGAGTGTGTGGGTGATGGCGGCAAGGGATGGGCGACGGCCCGATGGGGCAGCGAGTGGTGGAGGCCGCGGATCCGCGGCGGCGGCGCAGTGGCCGGTGGTGGGCAGCGCACGCAGGCATCCCGTGGCTGCCACTAGCGTTCTCCGGCGCTCCTCTTGGTGTCGGCCGGCGTTGGTGATGAGGAGGACGGCCGGATCTGGCTCCTCTTGCCCAGATCCGCTGTGTCCTCGGGTGGGGACGGGGTGGATTGGAGTGAATATTGGGGTGGATCTCGTATGTGCAGGTGGTGTGAATATTGAGGTACTCTCGGTGTGCAGGTGACATTTGGTGGCTCCCGCCATGGATGCTATGGTTGATGGGTGCTCCAAGGCAAAAGCCTTGCTTCGCTCTCGGTGCTAGCAACGGCGACGCCCTTGGGCGCCGTTCACCTTCTTGAAGGCGTTGCTACTGGAGCCCTCATTCAACTCCACTTCAAGAGATTTCTCCAGGTGAAAACCTAGATTCATTAGGATCAGACGATGTCGTTCCATCGGTATAACCTTTTTGAAGGCTTCGTTCTAGGAGTTTTTCTCCTGTTGGACGGCTGTACTTAGGTTCAGCTTGTCAATGTCGAGGTTTTCGCCGGTTTTCCTTTAATTAACCGTGCTGTTGTAAAGTTTTTAGGTCCGGTTTTTCTTCTTCTATAGTAAATTACAGGAGTTCCCTGCCTGTCCCCTCGAGAAAAAAAGAAATTAGAAATGATAGGAAGATACAGAGTTCGAACCAAACCAAAAACACGAGCTGTCATCACAGCAAAGAGCCTAGAAGCTGTCCATCTAGGGTAGAGAAAAAACAGAAAGCTGCTCTAGGCCTCCCAACTATACTAGCGAGTAGCGACACAGCTCAAAAATACAGTTTGGAGCTCCAGCTGACAGTCTCTCATGTACTCCAGGTGCCTTGTGCAGACCCTCCATCCAAACCTGGAGTGAAGACCTCATTTGCTACTTGTCTTGTAAGTTTGGTCCCCAGCAGCAGCCTTCTTCGCCTTTTCTTCAGCTTCTGCAAATTAGCCCAATTTTCAGTCAAATGACAGGTAAGAAAAATTAGTTCAATAGGATCATAAGGCATCTTTTTCCAAAACATGCTTTGTTCCTGGCTTTCCAGTCTTCCAGAGTTTATGCAGATTTATAAAGGTGTTTTGGTGAAATTCTGGTTAGGAATTAGTCCGTTGTTTCTCCTTGGCTTGCATCTGCACGGAATCGACTAATTTTTCCTTGCAAGTCGATTTGAGGGGATCACCTCGATAGGATAGAGGATAAGCAATAATATCACGAATATGGGCGTAAGATCCCATCCTATGAGATTAAGGTTTCTACGAGGAGTTGTGTTGTCACTTGTCAGCCGAATGATTGTTCCTCAGTTTCGGAGGGCTAAATGTTAGACAATCACTGCATTCGTCCCAAAATGTTAACCTTTTTTAGATAGGTACAAATATTAATTAAGTAGGTAAAAATAACTAGATGAAATTTGTGATTGGTTGAGAAGAGAAAGTAGATGAAAAGATTAAATAAAAAATAATGTGATTGGTTGAGAGGAGGTAGTAGGTTTAGAAGTAATTTCATTCTAGGATAAATCATTGTGCTAAAATAGTTACATTTTTAGACGGAGGTAGTATTACATGTAGTCCTTTATCTTAAAATAAATCAACTATTAGAGTTAAAACCTTATTCTAAAATAAAATAATTCCTACAATATCTTCTTACCTACACTTAGTCCTAGAATCAAAAAATTTTATTTCTTCGTCACTTCTGTCAGGTTATGAATACCACATACCTAATAGTAGTTGACTAAATCTCGGCAGGACCCACCACATACCATATCTTATACGGAAACAACTTTCGGATATAGGAAGAGTTCCGCATCAGGAAGGGTGAATAGAATTCTACATGGAAACGACAAGGACTACTCGGATTGTATCCATATTGGTTTCTCTAGTTCTACTTGGAAATGGGACACCTATGGGTATAAATACAAGGCCCCCTAGGAGGAGAGGGGAGACAATCAACAAACACGGAACAATAGATCAAGACACAAGATCAACATACAAGCCAACATACGCCAAGACAAGACGCCGGATATCGACTTCAGAGATAAGCATGGCTAGTCCTCTACGGTGTCTACGGATACTGATAGGAGAGACATAACGCTGTCTTTGATCTTGCTGGATGCGGATTCGAGGAGGAAGGCTACCCTGTTGTTGACTACGTGTCAGCACTTCAGACCGCCAAGTCGACAACAGTTAGATAGGCTACCCCAAATATTGTATTGGTGTGATTATGGTGAATAAGAGCAACGACCGACTTCGGCCAACAGGAGTAGGGTTATTACCTGACAATTCAGGGGCCCGAACTTGTATAAAAATCATCGTCACTATCTCTTTTATTACAATCTCGCATATATCCTAGTACCAACGATCCCCATACTATGCAAATATATACCGGAATCGCGACATCAAACGTTGACAACTTCATGCTACTTTCTTACCTTTACCTTACCAACCCACTCATCGATTCTACTTTATTGAAGTGGGTAACAGGGTAAGCGATGTAAGTGGGCTTTAAAAATTACCACATCAGATTTATATTATGGGGCGGAGGGAGTAGCATAAAAAATTTGTTTCTTTTTAGGAGAAAACCTTTACTGTGGAGGAAAAGTTATAGGTGCATGGTTATATCTGTGAGTCCAAATCTCAAAACGGAGAAAATTCCTTACGTGTACATGAGTTTTTTCTTTCCTCTAAATTTTGTTTAGTTCACTACATGCCATTGAGTTCTCATTTTAATCATCTCCATATCCAATATCAGTTAGTTAACCATGGGTTTAACATGTTTTTTTTAAAAAAAACACTATATTGCCTGTCCGGCCCTCTATTATACTTATGTGCTGAATTGTTGAGTAAAATAAAATTCTCAATGTGAAAAAAAAGATTCATTTGTGATAGAATTATTTCATCACAATTTAAAATTAAATTTTTTTTTAAATTAATTTTAAATCAAAATTGATGAAATTTTTTTAAAAAGATTTTCATCAAAATTTAACTAAACTAAAAAATAATTTTGATTTTTTTAGTTTCTCGCTGAAACACTATACTCTTGTTATGGATTTGATCGTTTTTGAATTTTGTTTTGAAAATTTCAAATTTTGCTTTCCAAATTTGGCAGGAAAATTTTTTATTCCATTTTGATTTTATTTTTTTTTCAAAATTGATATCTATATTTTTTAAAGTAGGTCACATAATTATGAGAAAGGGGCATTATGAAAAATCAATGGTCCACTAACGAAATAGGTAAGAAGGGATCAAAATAAAACTCAAAGTACATGTAGAGGATGAAGCAAAATTTATAGGCATGAAAAGGGTTGAGCAAAACTCACGTGCCATAAGTAATTTTCTATAGTCCTGTTTGGTTGAAGGGAGGGTTGGATGGGTCAGGTGGGGTTTGGACCCATTTGATAGGGTTTTCGTTTTTAGGATGGGTGAAATGGAATGGACATATTCCATTTAGATTCGGGTCTAAATCAGCCACAAAATCAAGCGGACCATCTCACCAACATGGACGGGAAAACAACATGAGTCTCGCCGTACTACTCCCTCGGTCTGGCCTGCCAGCGGGTCGCTACCCTTCGAGTGTCGTCGGTTGGCACGCTCCTCCTTTTTTTTAAAGGGTATACGATTTTAACCTTTGTCTATTTCTTTTTTTAATTATAAAAGCATCATTTTCAGTCTTGACTCATATATTTGCCATGTGTTAAAAGACATTGTGATAGTACAATATTTTCTGTGTAACTGTAAAAAAAAATGGTTTTCTTGTCTAAATGGATGTAAACCGGTGGCCCATGCATGGAGATTTCAATCGTTCCACGGAATTACTTAACAATCAGGAGAAGGCACAACACAACACGGTCATCACCCAACTTATTCTACGATGCTACATGAACGAAGGTAAAAGTACAGAGGGATGAAGCGAAAAGGTAGAGACGGCCGGAGAAGCTTCTCGCAATCTCGCATCCACATGGGCCAAAGCATCCTACGCCACCTGTTCTTTCGGCAGCCACACGCAACCTGCTGCTAGCGTAGTTGAGCCGGAATATGTCATTCTGCACGAAGAAGCTTCCCTGCTCGTTGGGCACCAGCTGAAACATCTGGCGATCAAATCATAACATAAACACGAGATTAGACCGTTTCCAAACTGAAAGTAAACAAGAGAAGGGAAATGAAGTCGTGTCGGTGTCAGCCAAGTGCTGCGGGTTCCAAGAATTGTTACCTGGCTGAACCTGAGCTGGTGCTCCTCGCCGGCGAGCTGGAGGTTGCCGCTGACGAAGACGAGGATGCTCCCGGGAAGGACGGCGTGGGCTGGCAGTCGACGGTGCAGACGGCGTGCCGGCATTGCTCGAAGGGGCAGCCCAACAGCTTCCGGCCGATCTCCTCGGCGCCGGCCACCATGTGCCCTCGAAGGAGAGCATGGACGTCTGGCCGTAGAGCGCGGCGAGCGCGGCGCGGTTGGTGTCGAACGTCTGGTAGAGTACTCCACGAAGGCCCTGGCCACCACGTCGCACTGATCGCTCCAGCCGCGGCCGCGCGCCGGCGCTGGCGCCGTTGCTGCTGCCCTCTTCCCCTGCCCGTCCATTGCCCCTGTCTCCGGCGCGGTCTGTGTCTAGCTATCGGTGGCTCTCTTGCCTCGTGCGGCAGAACAGACAGAGTACGAAACGCTCGCCGCGGGCGCGCCGGCTATTTGTATGCGCGCTGACGGATGGGACGAACGATTTGTATATGGGAGATCGAAGAGGTGTGTTGTGCTATGCTTTGCCTTCTGCTTTCCTGATATTGGCGTAGGTCGCACGCCCATATCGTGTACGCGAGTGCGTGGAGGTGGAGCCACGAGAGCGCGGACGCGGAGATGGACGAAAAGCAGAGACGATTCAGGTGAACACGGAAAAAGAGAATGAGAAAAGTGGGAGGCAGGAGAAAAGCGGCAAAGGATGGATATGAATCTCAGCATTTCGGACTATATTGCCTGATCACAGTAGCGGCATATTATTTGATGGGAAGTTGCAAAGTTGCAATGCACATCATCTCAAACTCCAACCTTTCATCTGAAATACTGATCCTTTGCATTGCTGGCTGCCTTCGGAAGATGCACGCAAAGAATCCACACGTGGACGTGGCCAATGCCAAATATTTGGCTGACAAGGCGAAAGATAATTCGGAAGCGCTTGCCCACTAGCCGCTTGGAGCGAGCCTTCGACCACCATACACCGAAAGCCGGCGGTTGCTTTCGGCCACGGAAAGGCGACCCGATCCGGCGCCGTCCTCGCGTGGTCGCACAGCGGAAACCGCAGCGCTTTCGGCGACCACACGAGGTGCCAATGGATCGCACCATTCTTTGCCGAGTCGCCGCAGACACAGCCCGCAGCAAGGCCGAAATTACGTCGTGGGCTAGCTACCTTGGACCAGGCCTTGGAATCATAATTCACCTGAAAAGGTACACCGAAGGTCCCTGAACTTGTCATCGAGTTAAAAAACATCATCAAACCGCAAAACCAGATATCCGGCGTCCTCGCACGCCGCCTCCGCCCTTCGCCACGAACTCGCCCACCACCGCTCTACTCCACCGGCCGCCGCGCGCTCGCCTGCCGCCTCCGTTGGCCATTGCTTAGTCCCGCTCACCGCCACCTGTTGCTACTCCCTCGCGGCAGAGGAAAAAAAAAGATGAGAACAATGAAAGGGGAAAGACGGGATGCTCTGCGTCGCTGGCCACCGGACCTCCTCTCCCGCCACGCCGCATCGATCTCCTCCCCACCCATCGGCTGGCCTGCAAGAAAAGAGTGAGAGAGAGATGAGGAAGGGAAAGAAGAGGGGAAAGAGAGAAATGACGTGGTATCCTGACATGTGGGGTCTACATGGGTTCCACGCTGACTCAGCCACCACGTCGGATAAAAACCGGGGTCAAAACCACCGAAGGACCTATTGTAACCGGTTTTGATTAGTTAAGGGACACCGGATATCTGGTTTTGCGGTTTGAGGATGTTTTTTCTATCTCGATGACAAGTTCAAGGACCTTTGGTGTACTTTTTCCTAATTCACCCATGGTTTCCAATCCCTTTCGGCCCAATATAAGGGTGCGCTTCTGTGCCAGTAGAATAGTTAGCGCACACTTTTTCCGTTTTATCGTATACCAATCTCAGTCCGACTCCCCAGCGCTCAGGCGCACCCACGCGCGCCTTATGACATCCGTGTCGCTAATTACATAATTAGCAAAAATTACCATCATTAGCATTATTTTCTAGAAAACACATATACACATAATCTATATCTCTACTATTATAAAAATTAAAGATGTTTTTACCGGTACTTTGATACGCCATTCGTGTATGAGTCAGTTTTAAGTTCGTTCGCTTTTGGAAATACAAATCTATATTTGAGTCGGGTTTTAAATTCATTCGCTTTTGAAAATACATGAGGGGTCATATAAGAGATCTCTTTGAAAAAAAACATGCATGCTAACTTGAGATGATCAGACTTCTAATTACAGCTCATGTTTTTCTAGAAAAATATATATCCAAGCGAATTCTCACAGTGAAACTATTATAAAGATTGGAGATGTTTTTGCCAGTACTTTGGTACGTCATCCGTGTATAAGTCGGTTTTTTCGTACGTCATCCGTATATGAGTCGGTTTTTAAGTTCATTCGCTTTGGGAAATGAACTTGAGATGATCAAACTCCTAATTGCAGCTCATGATTTCTAGAAAAAAAATATATCCAAGCGAATTCTTAAAGTGAATTTCATCTCAACTAAACTATATAGCAATAATAAAATTAAAATAGCCTTCACCCGTTGCAATGCACAGGCATTTTTTTTCTGGTTTATATGTAGTGGAAGGATTTCAAAAATTGAGTAAAAAGTTTAAATTTGAGTTGAAATATTTGAATTTTGATGAATAAAAGTTTTCAATTTGAGATGAAAAATTTGAATTGTGTGTTGAAAGTTTTTAAAATTTGAGTTGGATGTTATAGAAAATACTCCCTCCGTCCCTAAATATAAGAAAAACGTGTATGTTGTAGTGGAAATTTTTTTTGCTAATATACTTATTTTTTTAATAATTTATGTTTATATACCTGTATCAGACGGATTTATAAAAATATTCCCGTCCCCTGTCCCGCGGAGCGCGACGATCCCTCGGCTCCAAGTCGCGGTATGCCACGGAAAGGATGCGTAGGACCGCGACGGTCAGGTTCATAATGCAGCAGCGAGGCAATAACCAGCGATTTTTATCGTTGTGTAGCACTGTTTTTGAACTGTTTTGACTGTTTGACACTGTTCACGCGACGGTACCGCGGGTTCAACGCGCAGAACCGGTCCATGAACAGTGTCTAAACAGTGATGAACAGTAGCAAACAGTCATGAACCAGTGTCAAACGGTGCTGATGCAGTAAATAAATCGCTGGCTGCCTCGCTCCCACGTTTTGAAACCGTGCGACCGTCACGGTCCCACGCGAACGTTGCGGGACCGTTGCGGTCCTGTGTTCCGTCCCGCGGAACATGTATTTTTTTTTTGCAAATCTTTCTCATACAAATATATAAACATAAATTATTGAAAATATAAGTATATTTGTAATTTTTTTCATGATATAGAGATCGAAAAAACACGCGCCACTTAACCTCCTGGCGCGTGTGCCCTAATTAGGAATCTCGAATATAAGTTGGCTCCACACCTCTTCAAAGAAGCGGCCCAGTCACGTGTCCGATACCCAAGGACCTATCGCAATCGTTTGGATTGGCCTACTGTACTGGGTTAAGGAGTCTTCTCCTGATCTTTGTGCACGTCCCCATACTCTAATTTTACCATGAAGGAGACCTAATTACACCCAATAAATAATATACCATTTACCATTATTGCAATTCTCTGAATATAAGAGAAGTCCCGAAACAAATTTGGTGGGAAAAGAAGACCGAATTATTCCAAGCTCCCAACAGTATGTTGCGACGAACACCGCAGCGCAGGCACGCAAAAGAGACTACAGCAGCAAAACGCGACAGCTATAAACGGCAGTAACACTAACAGCAGGTTGACTTCATTAACAGCAGGCTGACATCGAGCTCAAGCGTAGCTTTCGGCGATGTCGGCGAGGCACCGCGCCAGCTCGTCGGGCCTCGAGAGCATCACGAGGTGGTCCGCCGCATCGATCTCCTTCACCTCATCCACCGGCGGGCTGTTCCCGATCATCCACCGCTGGAACCCCTCCGGTATGGCGAGGTCCTGGTTTACGACCACGTACACCTTCCGCACCGAGCCGTAGCGCCCCTCGGTGAACGGCTGCTGCTTTTGCAGGTCCTCCACGAACATCGAGCTCACCCTCAGCAGAGATCCCGCGAGTGTGACGTCCTGCAGCCGGACAAAACGATCGATTAGTTTTGGCGTGCAGTATATGCTATGCAGGCTCGAAAAGTCGAAATGAAATAATTGCACGTGCTCGCTTCTGTTATAAAACCAGTCCCAAAATCGACATCGGTAGCTAAACACGGAAGAAAACACCATAGAAGATCCAAACATGATGACGACACCGAGACACGATATTTGGTAACGGAGTTCAGCTGTAGCCTACATCTCCGGGTACTGATTACGGGTGCTCCTCCCCGACTCACGGTTGGACGTCGTCGGCAGCCGCTCCCTCTCGCTATGCTAAGTCGCTATACTGTTACAACAGGTACGCCCCTCTATTTATAAGATATCCTAAGATAGAATCCGACTCATAATCTAATTCTAATACCTATTACAACTTCAAATTCTAAACTGTAACCGACTACGTACATATATTCGACACAAACTCTAATAGTTTCTAGGGATCATATACAACTTTTTTTTCCTAGAGGATATATAAAACTTGTTTGTGATAAGAAGCGAGACTCAGGGTTTCCTAAACCGCCGGGACCGGGGTTACCGCGCCCTGGCGGTAAGCACGGTTACCGCACGGTAACCGTGGTAACCGTGAAAAACTATATGAAACCGTACAAAATTTATCAAAAATTCAAATTATTTTTTAAATTTATTTGAATTTAAGGAGGTTGCCATGGTTTTTCTATTAACGTATCCTTGCGGTAAGACCGGTAACCGCGGTAACCGCACGGTTACCGACGGTAAGTCGAAGAACCTGGAAGCGACTAGCTGGTGCTTGGCCAAGTCCGGTAGTGAATGGACAATGATGGATCTATAGACTGATCTATCAAATAATTAATAAAAAACAAAGAAGACGATAGGTGTGTGCCAACAAAAATAATTTCAGCTTGTAGTACATATGCTACCAGTGAATCTGAATATTATCGTGTTTTTTTATGGCTCTGCAATTTTTTCTTTTATAGTACCGTCCATGGCACGAGTACCATTTTGCTGGTGTAGACATTTTGGGTGTGTTTAGAGATGGTGGAGAATTTAGGAAGTTGGGAGAAAGTTGATAGTTTGGAGAAAAAGTTAGTACTCCCTTCGTCCCAAAATAAGTGCAGCTATGGTTTTTCGCGTTGAACTTTGACCGTTCGTCTTATTTGAAGATTTTTTTAAAAAAATTAAAAACATAAGTCACAAGTAAAGTACTATTTATGTTTTATCATCTCATAATAACAAAAATGTTAATTATAAAAAAATTTCAAATAAGACGGACGATCGAAGTTGGGCGCGGAAACTCACGGCTGCACTTGTTTTGGGATGGAGGTAGTAGTTTATCACCATGTTTAGATGAGACTAAAACTTTTAAGTCCCTATCACATCGGATGTTTGGACACTAATTATAAATATTAAACGTAGACTATTAATAAAACCCATCCATAATCTTGAACTAATTCGCGAGACGAATCTATTGAGCCTAATTAATCCATGATTAGCCTATGTGATGCTACAGTAAACATTCTCTAATTATGGATTAATTAGGCTTAAAAAATTGTCTCGCGAATTAGCTTTTATTTATTTAATTAGTTTTGTAAGTAGTTTATATTTAATACTCTAAATTAGTGTCTAAATACAGGGACTAAAGTTAAGTCCCTGGATCCAAACACCACCTATGTGTAGAAAAGTTTTCGATGTGATGTGATGTGATGGAAAGTTGGGAATTTGGGTGGAACTCAACAACACGGCCTTTGACTAGCTAAGCGATATGCACTAGCACCACCTATGTGTTTAGATCCAAACTTTGGATCCAAAGTTTGCAAAATTCCATCACATCAACCTGTCATACATACACAACTTTTCAGTCATATCATCTCCAATTTCAACCAAAATCCAAACTTTGGATGGAACTAAACACAGCCTAAGAGAAAAATGTGGCCCGAGGGCTACATGTAGCTAGCGGACACTATCATGTTACATGCTGATTTGATTAAGGATCCACCAAACAATCATCAATCCCTTTCAAGTCCCCTCTTAGCTAAGAGCACCCGCAATGGTACAGTAAGGTGCTCTCTATAAAACATCTACATCTCAGCAATAAACTAGATTAATAGTAAACCACCTCAATAGTATGTGTCTACATGGGTATCTATAGCTCTCTAATCCATTGCCTCGTTTTTCTCTATAGACTATCTCCAAGTTAGTAGATAGCTTTGGTCTCTCTCTTCATTTAATCTCTTCCAAGTAGGAAAATATACTGACATGGATCTCTTGTAGAGAGCCTATAGATAACCATTGCGGGTGCCATAAGGCTATGTTCTTAGGAGCTGGTTCCCAACTTACTATTCTTGTTTTCCGCGCGCACGCTTTTTAAGCTGTTAAATGATGTTTTTTTGCAAAAATTTCTATACGAAAATTGCTTAAAATAATCATATTGATCTATTTTTTTAAAAAAATAGCAAATACTTAATTAATCACGTGCTAATGGATAACTCCGTTTTTCGTGCATACTGTTTGGGTCGGGAACCGGCTGGACTGAACACAGCATAAGAGCAAGTATAATAGCAGGCTATAAGCCAGCTATAACCATATATCGAGAAGAAAAGGGAATAGAGAGAAGAAAGCGGGCTATAGATTTGTAGCAAGCTGCAACACGGACTCAAGACGTTGTGTGTGTATGAGAATTTTTTCTTTTATAGTACCGTCCATGGCACGAGTACCATTTTGCTGGTGTAGACATTTTGGGTGTGTTTAGAGATGGTGGAGAATTTAGGAAGTTAGGAGAAAGTTGATAGTTCGGAGAAAAAGTTGGTAGTTTATGTGCGTAGAAAAGTTTTCGATGTGATGTGATGCGATGGAAAGTTGGGAATTTGGGTGGAACTAAACAACACGGCCTTTGACTAGCTAAGTGATACTAGGCTGTGTTCGCATGAGGTGGATGGGAACATATTCGCTCAGCACGGAAAACGGAGCGATTCATTAGCGTGTGATTAATTAAGTATAAGCTAATTTTTTTTTTCAAAAATGGATTAATTTGATTTTTTTAAGCAACTTTCGTATAGAAACTTTTTGCAAAAAACACACCGTTTAGCAGTTTGAAAAACGTGCGCGCGGAAAACGAGTGAGAGGGGTTGGGAAAAGGGAGTTGCAAACACAGCCTTAAGAGAAAAATGTGGCCTGAGGGCTACATGTAGCTAGCGGACACTATCATGCTACATGCTGATTTGATTCAAGGATCCACCAAACAATCATCAATCCCTTTCAAGTCTCCTCTTAGCTATATAAGAGCATTCGCAATAGTAAAGTAATATGCTCTCTATAAAACATCTACATCTCAGCAATAAACTAGATTAATAGTAAACCACAGTATGTGTCTACATGGGTATCTATAGCTCTCTAATCCATTGCCTCGTTTTTCTCTATAGACTATCTCCAGGTTAGTAGATAGCTTTGCTCTTTTTCTTCATTTAATCTTTTCCAAGTAGAAAAATATGCTGACATGGATCTCTTATATAAAGCCTATAAATAACCATTGCGGGTGCCCTAAGGCTATGTTCTTAGGAGCTGGTTCCCAACTTACTATTCTCGTTTTTCGCGCGCACGCTTTTTAAGTTGTTAAATGATGTTTTTTTTGCAAAAATTTCTATACGAAAGTTGCTTAAAATAATCATATTAATCTATTTTTTTTTAAAAAAATAGCAAATACTTAATTAATCACGTGCTAATGGATAACTCCGTTTTTCGTGCGTACTGTTTGGGTTGGGAACCGGCTGGACTGAACATAGCCTAAGAGCAAGTACAATAGCAGGCTATAAGCCAGCTATAACCATATATCGAGAAGAAAAGGGAACAGAGAGAAGAAAGCGGGCTATAGATTTGTAGCAAGCTGCAACACGGACTCAAGACGTTGTGTGTGTATGAGAGGTGGGACCGGGTATTAATGGTGGTGTGTGTATGAGAGGTGGGACCGGGTATTAATGGTGTAGTATATTTTTATATGTAACTATTGTATAAATGGACTATTAGATTAGCTATGAATGATTTGAAGCTAACATTTGGCTATACTATTAAACTTGCTCTAAGAGAGTTTTATACTCCGTAATTCCAAAATAGAAGATATAACTATCCTTAATCCAAAAACCAAGAAACAATTATTATCACCTCATTATTTGAATCATCCTAATAAACACAATGCGTGCACCCAATAGAATATATGCATGCACATCTAAGAAAAATAGGTGTGTGTCTTATATTTTGGAATAATGGGAGTAGTAGAGACAACCATGAGCTTATAGTTAATATAATAGTTAATATGTACCCCCTCCAGTTGTAAATATCGTTGACGTATTGGGATAGAACCAAACTATGCAATTTTTTGACATTTTAGCCTCTGCCTATTCATCAAGGACCTGCTTGCTCCTACATGCATGCATCCTATTACTCCATAGTGCTACATTTGTCGAACGGTCGAACCTGGCATGCACAGAAGCTTAGTGGCAGGTTCATACCACCTACTCCAATTAGCACACCACCACATTTAATATGGGTAATAAATCATTTCTTGGTACGTGGGATTATGTTTAAAACGTCAATAAAATTAGAACAGAGGGAGTATAGTAGATAAACTATAAGATTATCTTTATATTTTTTATCTCTTCTCTCTTCTCTCACTTAGGGCACACACAATGGTTATCTATGGGCTCTCTACAAGAAATCCATGTCAGCATATTTTTCTACATGGAAGATATTAAATGAAGAGAGAGAGCAAAGCTATCTACTAACTTAGAGATAGTCTATAGAGAAAAACGAGACAATGCATGAGAGAGCTATAGATACCCATGTAGACATACTAATGAGGTGGTTTACTATTAATCTAGTCTATTGCTGAGATGTACATGTTTTATAGAGAGCACCTTACTTTATCATTGTGGGTGCTCTAAGAACTAATTAGCGTTAGGACCATTAGATAATGATTAGTATGAAGTATGTACAACCTCGCATAGGCGGATCTAGCGGTGGTCTCGGGACTTTAAAAAAATTCTAGCCTAATGCATATGTACATATATGAAAATAAACTTTTGAAAAAAAAACCTTATAAATATATTATGATACACATTTGATCAATTTATACATCTAACCTTGTTATGTTTAGGGTATTTTAAAAAAATATATAGGTTAGACTATCCATTTAAAAATTCTAAATACGCCACTGCTACCTCTCGTGAGAAAAATCCACATTAGAGATACTGGCAACTTTTCTCTCTCCAATGATCCATCAAGTACTCCTGCTTCCCTATCCAACTATCCAAGATATATAAGCTGCATTTTGATTATAAGTAATTAAATATGCAAAAGTCTATTTTTTCTCTAAGTAACCTCCATTCCTGATTCCCCTCTCGATCACATTGTCTCCCTCCCACCCAGCGAAAGGTTGAAAGCGGATCGTAAGCAAAAGGTTCATGGCAACAGTGTAACCTCTTTTATATAGATCGGGGTGCATCATGAGCTAACTATGACTATGGGCAACGCCCACCCTACCAAGCACTGGTTTCTCTGACGATGATGCCTCAAGTACAAAGATGACAGTTGCTCAAGCTTAGCCCACCGACAATGATTTGAGCAATAATGGCATCCTCGTATGCATCATTAGTAGTGCGGAGATGTACAAGTGCTATTGCTCAGCGACATCTTCCTCAAGCGTTGGTTGCGTCCTTCTTTTCCTTTGAGGTGGTGGCTGATTTTATTCCTAACTTTTGACTGCTAGTTTATTTTCTTGATTCTATAACTAAAGAATCTTAGAATGTCGACGCCCGACGCGCCGAGGTCCGGCGCGGTGACGCGGTACCCGGCCGACCGGAGCCGCGCCGCCACCTTGAAATAGGACCAGCCGCCGATGCACGCGCCGTGGACCAGGACGAGGTGCTTGCAAGCTACCTTGCCGTCCGCCATGGGTGGTACTCCTACAAGAGGTGTATCACGTATGGTTGTACGTAGTCCAGCCTCCTGCGAGTCGACGGGGCGACCTCTACGATCGGCCTAGGAATATATAGACCCCCCATGGGATTTTACAACCTCTCTCATTCAAATTTCAGATTAGGGAATAGGGATGGTAGTGGGATGACCCATATGCACGGGTAATAATTGACTCGCTTTAGTTCATTCAATAATTGGCGCACTTTAGTTCATTTAAAGTGGAGTATACAACTATATATATAAAATTTTACTTCCTCAAATTATTTCAGCTCATTAAGATTAATTTTAAAAAAGCTTATGATAAAGTTAAATAGTCTTTTGTACAACAGACGTTGAGAATGAAAGACTTTTATCCTAAATGGTGTGAGTGGATAGCTTCTTTTATTCAAGGTGGTCATGTTTGGTATAAAAGTTAATGATCAAATTGGTAACAATTTTCAAACTTACAAAAGTCATAGGCAAGGAGATCCTTTATCTCCAATTCTTTTTAATATAGTAGCTGATATGTTTGCTTTATTAATTAAGAGGGCTAAAGAGGCGGGACTTGAATGGGGTAATTCCTCAACTTGTTGATGATGGTTTGTCTATCTTGCAATATGCAGATGGTACCATCATCTTTTTGGAGCATGACTTGCAACAGGCAAAGAATATGAAATTGATTTTATCCGTATTTGAAAAGTTATCTGGCTTAAAAATAAATTTTCACAAGAGTGAATTATTTTGTTTTGGTCAGGCAAAGGAGTGTTAAAATCAATACTCTAATATCTTTGGTTGTAAGTTAGGTTCTTTTCCTGTTAAATATATAGGAATTCCAATGCATTTTAGGAAGCTTACAAATAAAGACTAGAAAAATTTTGAAGAAAGAATTGAGAAAAAGTTTAGTAGTTGGAAAGGCAAGCATATGTCGATTGGTGGTAGATTGGTTTTGATTAATTCTGTATTTTTGAGTTTAGCCATGTTTATGGTATCTTTTTTTAGATACCGAAAGGGGTTCTTCGAAAAGTTGATTATTATAGATCGCGGTTCTTTTGGCAAGGGGATGATCATAAGAAAAGTACAGGCTCACTAGGTGGGATATTATTTGCCAACCAGAGCACCAAGGGGGGGGGGTCTTTGGATACATAATTTGGAAATTCAGAATAAATATCTTTTAAGTAAATGGTTGTTTAAGTTAATTAATGAGGAAGGGGGTTGGCAAGACTTATTAAAGAGAAAGTATCTTTATAATAAATCTATAACCCAAGTTGACAAGAAACAAGAATTGGTCTGGACTTATGAAAGTCAAAAGTACTTTCTTAAATACGGGTTCTTGGATTGTCAATGATGGGGAAAAAATAGATTTTGGAAAGATAAATGGCTAGGCAACTTGGCTTTCAAGGATAAATATCTATCTTTATATGCTATTGTCCGAAGGAAATCGCCTTCTATTGCCACTGTCATGGGATCTGTTCCACTTAATGTTTCTTTCAGAAGAGCTTTAGTTGGTCAGAATCTTGTTGATTGGCATGAGTTGTGTGCTTCTATTGTACATATCCAGTTGAATATTTCTTCTAATAGCTTTAGATGGAATTATCATCAGAATTGTAAGTTCTCGGTAAGGTCAATGTACCTAGCTTTAATTAATAATGGATATATCGAGAGGAATAAGTACGTTTGGAAGCTTAAGATGCCATTTAAGATTAAGATCTTCATGTGGTACGTGCTTAAAGGGGTTGTGTTAACTAAGGATAATTTGGTAAGGCGAAATTGGAATGACAGCTTGAGGTGTTGTTTTTGTATGAAGAATGAGTCTATTCAACATCTCTTTATGGATTGTCATTTTGCGAAGTTCATATGGAGAGCAGTTCAGTTCTCTTCTGGTTTTAACCTTCCTACTAGTATATCTCATATTTTTTATGGGTGGTTTTTGGGGGTTGATAAGAAAAAGAGTAAACTGATACTTGTTGGAGCTTCTGCCATTTATTTTGCAATATAGCTGAGTAGAAATGATATGGTATTTGATAAATCACCATTAATTTCCTATATGCAGGTAATTTTCAGGGTAACTCATTGGCTCCAGTTTTGGGCACAATTACAACGGTGTGATGAAGATGGAGACTATCTGAAAGTTGCATGTCGCAAGCTGGAGACCACAGTTATGCAACTTTTTTTCAATTATGGATGGAGATTCATAAATAGACTACAATGAATGTGTTCTCCTTATTTTAGATTGGGTTTTTCTTTATCCTGTTTGGTGTGTTCTATTTGTTTGGAACTACATCTTTTCTGGAGTGCTACTATGTAATAATTGGTTATAGCACTTTTTGAGCAAAGGCTGGGATATTATATTCCATTATCTAAAAAAATTTCACCAGCTCATTTAGTTTGAGTTATTTTTAGCAACTCAAATTTATAGCTTCCTTGTTTTCTGTTAGCATGTTTCCTGAAATGCTACAAAGTGTGTTTCATACAAAAGGTTTCTATATAAATATTTCTTTTTAAAAAATCAAATAAATCTATTTTTAAAGTTTATAATAATTTGTCATGGTTATGGATACTACATACCTAATAGTAGTTGATTAAACTCGACAGAGCCCACCACATACCATGTCTTATACGGAAACAAACCCCGTATATAGAAGGAGTTGCGGATAAGGAAGGACAAGAAGAGTTCTACATGAAAACGACACGGACTACTCAGATCGTATCCATATTTATCTCCCTAGTTTTACTTGGACAAGGGAACCTATGGGTATAAATACAAGCTCCTAGGGTATAAATACAAGCCCCCCTAGGAGGAGAGAGGACACACCCACCATAGACGCCACAAAGCCACCAGCCAATACAAACCAACACACTGCCAGATATCGACATCAGAGATTACCCTAGACAAACCCAATCCAGTGCCCGCGGAGGCTGACAAGAGGGATCTAGCACTATCTCTGATCTCAACGAGTTCATGCTCGAGGAGGAAGACTACCCTGTCGTCGACTACGAGTTGGTTATCTAGCCGCCAAGTCGACGACAGCCAGATAGTTTATCCAGATGAACAAAGAGCAACACCGGCTTCAGCCAACAGGATGTAGGGCAATTACCTGTCAAATAAGGGGCCCGAACCTGTATAAAAATCCATGTCTCCATCTCTTTTACCTCAATCTCGCATATACCCTGGTACCAACAATCCCCATACCATCCAAACACCCTAGTCGCGATATCAAACGTCGACATAATTAATATTCAATTAATTATATGCTAATGACTTCTCTAATTTCACGTGCCGACAAAAAATTCCACCAAATTGGAACATGTCCATAACCCCTTAAACTATTTATTTACTCATTTTACACTCTGAACTATTGAAAACAATTCATATTACTCTTAATTCTATTTCTCTATTTTGTTTTCCCTATATAAGTCGCATTTTACATCAAAATTTGGCACGATGACGATAGATGTATTGCACTTACGCTTGAATATTTTTTTTTATGATTTCCTTTATGACTGTTTACATTGGTGGAAGCGCTTAAAATTGATTAAAACATCATAAAAGTTCAAACAAACATTGATGAGAAAATTTTAGTATTTTTGAACTTTGATAATGGTGTCATGTATGTAGAAACATGCAGATTAAATACATCTTATATAAATAAAAAATATAAATGTTATTAGGGAGTAATATGAATCATTTTTAATAATTTAGGGGTAAAATAAGACAAATAAATAATTTATGGGTTTTTACCCGTGTTAAGTGATCACCGAGGAAACAAAATAATATTTTTAGAATTAAATGAAAGAGTATTTAGGCTACAACGCCTGCTGCTCCAGGCTTCTCACAACGGAGACCTGAGCCACCCGCTTGACCATTATCTCCCGTGCCCCATCTTGCAGTATGCCGACGACAGCCTCATCATCTTGCCGGCAGAGCAACAACAACTTGTGGTTCTTAAATAATTAAACCTGGTTTCCACTCCTTAATTTATTGCATAGAGATGTTGTCGTCATGAATCGTCTAGATGCAAGGATTGATCCCTCTGACCTTTAAATGATGCAAGGAGTAGATGGGAAGCAGGATTCGGGGATCATTTGCATCGGGTTGCAAACCCTATGCAATTGGCAACGTGACCCTTATAAAGTTGTACCAAGTATCAGCAATGGTACAGCCAGAGATTTGGTGTACTAGTTAATACTCCCTCCGTCCCAAAATGTAGCTATTTCTAGCACAGTGTCTTGTCCCAAAATGAAGCTATTTCTTCACCTACCTCCTCCTCTCAACCAATCACAACCATTCTTCTTCACCTACTTTCTCTTTTCAACCAATCACACACTTCCTCCAATCATTCTCACCTACTTTCTTAATATCCGTGCCAACCTCAAAAATGGCTTCATTTTGGGACGGAGGAAGTAGTAGTACAGTGTGGTGCCTGGCCCATGGCCCATGGGGATAGCCAAGTTTCATGATAGTCAAGTTGGTGGCAGGTAACGTTGGGAGTTTGTTCCCAAGGATTGATGAGAATGCAGCTATCTCACGCAAAGCATCTGACACGACACACGGTTTTAAGGTGGTGTTTGGATCAGGGATTTAACTTTAGTCTCTATATTTAGACAGTAATTTAGAGTATTAAATATAGACTAATTACAAAACTAATTATATAAATAAAAGCTAATTTGTGAGATAAATTTTTTAAGCCTAATTAATCTATAATTAGATAATGTTTACTGTAACTGTAACATCACATAGACTAATCATGGATTAATTAAGCTTAATAGATTCGTCTCGCGAATTAGTCCAAAATTATATATAGGTTTTATTAATAGCCTACGTTTAATATTTATAATTAGTGTCCAAATATCCGATGTGATAGAGACAAGTCCCATCTAAACAGGGTCTAAGGTATGCATTCGAGGATCCCACGCAACCTGACGCATGCGTGGAGCAGTGGACAAACTGAATCCAGCACAGGGCCATCCGGGCGATATATTCAGAACACCAAACTAATTATTATGAACGGAAATTAGAGATTACGAGTATAATTTCTAACTGATACTACCCCGGTAGTGGCAAAAGGGGGAAGAAATTGGACTCTGAGATGTTCCTGGAATCAGAATTTCAGAATGAGCGCAGCATGGTGATGAACTGACCTGTGGTAGAAGGATTGGCGTCTCCGCTCCTCTCCCGCTCGCTACACGGTGGCACGTTTTGGAGCCGCGAGCTACGGAACCGTCACGGTGGCGCGCGACTGTCCCGCGGGATCGTCGCGGTCCCTCGTTTCCATCCCGCGGGACGAGTATATTTTTGCAACTCTTTCCCATGCAGTTGTATAAATGTAAATTATTGATTAATTGAGTATAGCCGTAATTTTTTTTTAGAGAGGATAGTGCAATCTATCTAACAAGTAATCTGAATGGGAAAAATCACAATTTAAAAGTGTCGTGCTAAGATCCTGCGGGTTGCTGGGCGAAAGCCCAAAAATCGTGAGAATCTATGATTACAATAAGTTCCTCATCTTGAAGCCGAGTATGAATTTCGTTTTTGAACTGCAACACCAAATATAACATGTTTCTCTCTGAACTTGCATAATATTTATGTTCGGTTTCGTCAAACGTGACGCTAAGTCAGCGTGGGACCCATGTGGACCTCACGTGTCAGCGACCAGCTTGCTCCTTCTATCTCCTCATCTTCCACCCTCGCATCACCAGCTCTTCCTAGGCGGGCAAGCGGCAGGGACAAGGGCGGTGCGCATCACCGAGCTGGACTAGCTGCTACACTGAAAGGGGCGACAAGCGGCGGACTAGAAGGAGGTCGACGGGTGGGATGGGTGACGGGATTCTACTGCGATGCTTGACAGTCGCGCGGGAGCACCACCGTGCCAACTGCGACAACACCCGGTTAGGAGGAGTCCACGCCACCGTCCGAGCTCCACCGCTAGCTATACAGGGGTACTCGGCTCCAAGCTCCACTTTCCAATCGCTGCCGTCGGCTTCTTGGCTCTGAGCAACACCCTCCGGCTGCCGCTACCATCTGTAGTTCTTTTTCCTTTCTTTGATCTTCATTTTTCATTAGGGCTAAATTTGATTGATATAAAAATTTGCCTTGCCAGTAGTTTCAATAATTTGGTAACTTCGGTAGCACTCGGAGCTTATTTAGAGTGGGGCCAATATTTTGAGAATTTTTACGGTATAATATACGGGTAGTATATACTATATATTGTCATTATAAACAATTCAAGGGTGTAAATTGATTTGTCTACTCACTTAAATCAAATGTTGTACAAAATTTAAGGGGGTAAAATGGTCTTTCTATGTGCTAGATAATCTCTCCTACTCTAGTTATCTAGCATGGGTTAATATGTTTATGTGCTTGATGGATTGGTCTGAACAAGAGATTTAATTGTGTCATCTATTCAACCATATCTAGTCAGTAATACGATGACACACAGACAATTAAGATTACTATAGCAATGGAGATATAACACGAAATAGCTAAGATCATTTTCAATTTTGTGGCAAATTCCCAACGTATCCTTATTTATACTGACAACATATACTAGCAGTATTGTACCTAAAAGTTCTCATATTTTGGTAACACTACCTTACCAAATTTCACCAAATTTTGGTAGTATCAAAACAAACTTATATTTTGATACTACCGATATTTAATAGTAGAGGGCAAAAACACTCCATCTACCCTTAAAGCTGAAAATTTCAGAAAAACTTATCCGAGTAACATATTTAAAGACGAGCATGTAGTAAGCTTTGCTTTTGTCACGAGGGGCACCCGGCAACTTAGGATCTGGATTATCTGCACTTATCTCCGTAGCTACAGTAATATGAGCATAGCATGGTGTAAACAGTACCTGGTCACTGTAGCAGAAGTGGCAGCATGCTCCGCAGCAGTTCACCTTGCGCGTTGATCAGCGGAAGTACTGTAGCAGTCGTCTCAAGCTTTGATCTGAAATATGCATGGCAGAGAATCCCATTCCGGCAAGTTAACATCTCAAGACTAAATTAGGAGGAGCGGTTCAATGGTCCGCAAAAGAATATTTATCTCTTCATGTGTAAAACCTCATATGTACAGTCAAAATCCCAAAGCTACAATAGGTAACTTCGTTGTTGCAGCGATAATGCTTTTATCCAATTTTCCCTGCCATTTTGTTCCACCGCCGTCGTCCATCCAATTGCTGTTCATGTGTTTATTTACACTTCAAGTATTCACCAATCACCTCATGCCACTTAAAAACTCTCTAACATACGGCCTACATATTTTTGTACAAACATCTAAATCATGGTGATATAATTAAGCAGTGATGTAACACTGCTAGTATAGAAACCAACCGTCCATTTCTTGATCTTTACAAACATCAGAAACACTATGAAAAGTGATAAACTGTGCGGTCAGATGGCATCACTGGCCATCAGCCTGACCTCCTGTCATCCTCCCCATTGAGAGTGTGAAGTAGAGCAAGATCAACGTGCCCACACTAGACCTGCGAATCAAACAAGATATGTTAAGGGCTTGAGATCATGTAGTGGATCACATCTTATAAGCAAGAAGCCCAGAACCAAGGTGAGGTCTTGGATATGTTTACAAAGCAATCATTTAATCTTCTTTTTAAAGACAGTATGCATAATAAGATATCTATCCCATAAGAGCTCTATTTCTCAAGTCAATTCAAGATCACGCCATAAGTTGAGAAAAGAAAATAATATGACAACATTGATTAATTGTGGTTCAACATTGATGCATTGCATCATTTGGGTTGTCACCGTGTACTACGGATTGCAGATTTTCGTGTACATAGTCTGTTTATAAGAATAACTGGCCCACACAACACTGTCATTTGAAAACAAACAGATAATAAATTGAGAGTTTAAAGGCTTAAGAAATATAGAGTTTAGTCTATTACAGCTAGAAATGTTGAGAAAATATGTTAAACCTGACAAATAACGAACCCTGACAAATTAATTCTACGGGCTAGGAAAATTGTTCATCTGAAGACAAGCTGAGGTCGATTGGTACACAAAGCTAGACTGAAACAGACACATCTTACCAAACTGCAAGCTATTAAGAACTTTTCACCAAATGGAAAACTAGGCAGGTACACAGCTCCTAACCGCTGGCAATGACACTGACAAGGCAACAAAATAAAGCGCACACGGTTGGTCTGGAAGGGACCCCTATTGGTGTTTTAATCATATCTTGGCAGCTTCAAGAATAGCTACAAAGGGCCTATCTAGATGAAAGGGGAAAAATGACCATATTATGAAAAATATCTCTACATAGGGCATCTAGTTCAAATGAAAGACCCAAGGAATTAATTCCTCGGAAACTCTTATAGGATGATGCACTTAAACTCGTTAGAATTTTAGATGATAAGAAACATCCAATCAAATTTATGGAATATTTTCTTTGGACCTATGATATTGATGCCAATCATAGCGTGCAATACCCATGATTTTCTCTGTATATAGTCAATCATCTTTGTTACGTATTATTGTGTTTCTAATTTCTAATTCACATAAGATGCAATGTATCCCTGTAAGTTTTCTATTAACAACACAGCTGATGAAGGCTACTGCCTTTTTTCCTTAATGGAAAATCAAACTCACAGTGCTGCGAAGGCAAAAAGGATCTTCCTCGGGTCACGCCACCCTGGGACCCGTCTGCCTGTTCGTCGGCGCTTTGCCCCACCAGCTGTTGGTGTTGAAGGGTGGAACTGCTCCTTTGGGCTACCATCAACGTGCACAGGCACCACCTGCTTCTCATACACGGCCAACACACCTGTGCATATACAATATTGAGTTGTGCATACGTATCTGAGTACATTGAGGAGATAGGACAAGATGATATGTGTTGCATTACTAGCGTTTTCAACACAATAAACTTATGATGATTTCTAGCACATGTAGTGCTACTATATTTCAGACTACAGTAACAGAGCTCTGAGCTCTGCAGTAGTGCTGCACAGATATGGTGGGTTAATTTTTTCTCTATGAATTTTTAGCATTTTTTTTTTGGGAGACTGTTGGGCCAGTGTGGTTCATCAGGTCATTTATGTTTGTATTTCTGACCTATATCCAAGTATTTTGCCCTATGGATAACAATGTCAAACTCATAATTAAACCTGGTTTCCACTCCTTAATTTATTGCATAGAGATGTTGTCGTCATGAATCGTCTAGATGCAAGGATTGATCCCTCTGACCTTTAAATGATGCAAGGAGTAGATGGGAAGCAGGATTCGGGGATCATTTGCATCGGGTTGCAAACCCTATGCAATTGGCAACGTGACCCTTATAAAGTTGTACCAAGTATCAGCAATGGTACAGCCAGAGATTTGGTGTACTAGTTAATACTCCCTCCGTCCCAAAATGTAGCTATTTCTAGCACAGTGTCTTGTCCCAAAATGAAGCTATTTCTTCACCTACCTCCTCCTCTCAACCAATCACAACCATTCTTCTTCACCTACTTTCTCTTTTCAACCAATCACACACTTCCTCCAATCATTCTCACCTACTTTCTTAATATCCGTGCCAACCTCAAAAATGGCTTCATTTTG
>CM020186.1:13555541-13571515 GCA_009805545.1 Oryza longistaminata | reverse complement strand
TCTCTATTTTAGACCAGTAATTTAGAGTATAAATATAGACTAATTACAAAACTAATTATATAAAATGAAAGCTAATTTACAAGATAAATTTTTTAAGCCTAATTAATCTATAATTAGAGAATGTTTACTGTAACTATAACATCACATAGACTAATCATGGATTAATTAGGCTCAATAGATTCGTCTCGCGAATTAATCCAAAATTATAGATAGATTTTATAATAGTCTACGTTTAATATTTATAATTAGTGTCCAAACATCCGATGTGACAAGGACAAGTCCCATCTAAGCAGGCTCTAAGGTATGCATTCGAGGATCCCACGCAACCTGCGCACTGACGCATGCGTGGAGCAGTGGACAAACTGAATCCAGCACAGGGCCATCCGGGCGATATATTCAGAACACCAAACTAATTATTATGAACGGAAATTAGAGATTACGAGTATAATTTCTAACTGATACTACCCCGGTAGTGGCAAAAGGGGGAAGAAATTGGACTCTGAGATGTTCCTGGAATCAGAATTTCAGAATGAGCGCAGCATGGTGATGAACTGACCTGTGGTAGAAGGATTGGCGTCTCCGCTCCTCTCCCGCTCGAGGCCCTTCCCAGCGAAGGAGGACTCCATCTTCTTCTACGATCGCACAAACAAGGTCAGAAGAACTAAGATTACCACACGCGAACAAACCGAATTCCAGTCAAGCGAGGACGCTTACGGGCTCCGCTTCTGCCCCGGCCATCTCCGCCTCGCCCCCGATGTCGACCGCCACGAACTCCGGCGCGGCGCCCCGGTCCGCTTCCCGGCGGACGAGGTCCATGGCCGTACGCGCGCCGACCGACGACGCTACCACCTCCTCCTCCTCCACGAGACTCAGCTGCTGCTGCCGCCACCCAAGGGAAAAGGCACGGACTCACATATATCAGGCACACACGGGTGGCAGAGTACGGCACCGCTGAGTCCGCGACCCGCGTGGAGGAGTCGAGTCGTCCCCCGAGACTTGAACCGGTCGCTGCTCTTGACTCCAAGCGGCTCCCCCGCAGACGACGGGGCGAAGCGGCGTGGGAGACGGGGGCGCCGCGGCGGCTGCGTGGAGGCTTGGAGCTCGGCGAGGTGGGGGAAGAGGAATTGCGAGGGCGGCTTGGGCTTGGGATTTAAGAGCGCGGCGGGGAAACGAAAGGAAACGGGGCTTTTAACTATTTGCCCCTCTTACAGATGCTGCTTAACGATTTGCCACTAGGCTCATATGTCATAGACACATAAGGGTCCACATATCATTGACAGGGTGTGGTAAATCGTTAATTAACATGTCATAAAAGTGGCAAATAGTTAAATTTCCCAAACGAAACGGCCGGACGATGGAGGATGGGGAGGGGGGGACGGCGGCCGCTCACCAAAATCGGGCGGGCGAGGCGGCACGGGAGGGGACGGGAGGGGTGAGCGTGACACGTAGACGTGGCGGCGACGTGTGTGTGTGTCGCGCGCGCGGAACCGGACAAGAAAATCAGCCCCCCTTCCTTTTGTCCATTCGAAGCAAGGGGGTTGATTATACGGCTCACCGCTCACGCACGCACGTACGTACAGCGGACGGAGTACAGGAGAAAGGAAAGGAGACAAAGGGCTGGTTTGATTTGAGATCTAAATTATGCTTACCAATATTTGGTAATTTTAATAGTATTTAGTGTTTATTTTATTTGAAGCCTAAATTTTGGCATACCTAAGAAGATAGGCCATTTCAATAGTGAACTTAGGTGGTGTTTTTTTATCCTTAAGGTGAAGATGAAGATGACGATTAAGTATTTTACGTAAAATGAGGTGGTATTAACGTATAATTGATTGAGTTTTAATTATTAAAAACTTAAAAAATAGATTAATATGATATTTTAGAGCAACTTTTATATAGAAAATTTTTGCACGAAATGCACCGTTTAGTAGTTTAAAAAACGTGCCACGAAAATCTTAATCTTAATACAACTTTTGTTGAAGAAAAGAACAGCACCTTAAGCTATTTTAGCTTCGATCCAAACACAACTTTGCCTTATCAAAATTAGTCATGTTAAAACTTACTAAAATTTGGCACTGATGAAAATTGGTAAGGCCTATTTAGACCACTAACCAAACCAATTTAAATGCCGTGGGTTTATCGCTTTTTGTTTAAGCAAAGCTCGATCATGAAACTTCTCATCCGCTCGTTATCTATCAACCGGGTCAGAGATTGAAAAGTGTGGGTTGGATGGTGCGTGGGCCCCGCGAGGTGGGTTCAGATGTTTTCCGCACAATTGTTAATGTCGTGCTTCTGGTTCGAAAGAAGCTCAGAAGCTGTTTCCTCGTAGTCATAGGGTGATGTGGCAATTGATTTTTTTTTCTTTTGCATCGAGCAGGGCGAGCATTAGAGCAAGGTTAATAATATAGCCAATTTATTTTTAGTAATGTTTTTTTACAGCTTTCTTGTAGCCCACTCATATAATAGTTAGCTCTTTACAATTAATATAGGATCTACTTATCCCTCTCACAAAGTTTTTTTTTTGTTCTTGTGTGTTGTGTCCAAGCCGGCTGTAAGTTTACAACCCGCTTTTCCTCTCTCTCCTATCTTCTCTCCTCTGTCTCAGCATTTAGTCGGCTTTAGAGTCTCCTATTATACTTGCTCTTAGTGGTGAGGGGGTGATAATCAGCTCATGACTAGACAAACGTTAACCAGAAATAAAGATGGGCGCTCTTCCAACCCTCACCAGCCCATTCTCGGGTGTCACGTTCACTTAGGGAAGAAACAGTTCAATAGCGATTTTGATATACATCACTCGGGTGATTCTTTGCATGATATTTGACGTTTTTTCAACCGTAGGATCTGCACCACGATTTGTGCGGATTTCACGCTGGATTAGGGCGCGAGGGGCGATGAGGCCTCGTGGGGCCCATGTTTACCGCTGTCTCCGTGCGAATTTTGATTTGCGCGCCCATGTCCTTGGCTGTTTTCTCGCTGATGCCGCCTTTACTAAAATTTACAGTGCATTTGTACTAAAATTACCCATATCTACTATTTTTACAAATATAATTTTAGTTATAAAGCACTGTAATTTTAGTTATAAATGCAATATTTAACACTTCTATATACCTAGACGGTTTCTCAAGCAGTGCATTTGTACTAAAACAATAAATATTCTAGTTACCAAAATTTACAATGCATTTGTACTAAAATTACAGTGCACTTACATGCCACATCTACTGTTTTTATAAATGTAATTTTAGTTATAAAGCACTGTAATTTTAGTTATAAATGTGATATTTGTGTTAATCTCTCCTAAATACTACTCTACTAACCATCACATTCACAAGCTACCTGGACGGTTTCTCAAGCAGAAAGTTCACTTACATACAAACTTCAGGAAAGTGACAGCTTCCGGTTCCTCCTCGCTATGGTCTATGTTTGTGTCAGTTCTTGCATATTCTATTAAGAATAGAGCCTGTACTGTTCTTTTTTACCGTTGGATGCAATTTTGAGGAGAAAAAAAATTTGGGTGATTTTTTCTCAAAACTCACACGACAGATGCCTAGATAGTCCCGTTCAATAGTCACCATAAACCTTGAGCCTTCTTTGATACTGGGCCAACTTTGTGTTGTGCTAAACATTGGGCCTCAGATTGTAGGTCTATCCGGGCTCCTCTCTTCTTCCCTCTCCCTCTCTTCGTCATCTCTTCTCGGACGGCGGATGGGTGGCGAGGAGAATGGCGGAGCAGGCGGGCGGCGACCTTGCTCCTGCTTGTGTGCAGCGTCAGCGTCGCCTTCGTCCTCAATAGAGAGCTCCCCAACGAGCTAGCAGAAGGGTCGAGTCGAGCGGGCGGCGGTGAGGTTGAGCATCGGGCGCGGCCCTCGGTAGAGCGGCGCGTCGCAGTGGGCGGGCGGAGGAGGAGCGAATCGGCGGTGCTCGAGCTCCGCGGGCCTACTCTAGCCATCGCCACCTATATAGTTCGCACCAAAAACTAAATATGCACTGAGCCACATCACCTAAAAACAAGAGCCATTGGATCATGCACTAAAAACGAAACATTCATTGAGCATATTTTGAATCAGAATTAATGCTTAGGTTCAAATGAAAAAATATGTATTCGATCTCTAGCAAAATTAATGCGTAGGTGAGTTAGTAAAGGAGAGCGTGCGTGAATGAGATATCTTGGATTCAAATCCTAGATATGACAATTTATCAAAACTAAATAGTTAGGATGATAGATTAATATTTAAAGTTTTAATTTGGTATTTAGAACTAATGTCACATATGGAATAATGACAATAATTACTTATGACTATGGTTGCAATATGATTTTTCCACCTCCTTTTTTTGGAAATATCAAAATTTATTACCATTAAATAAAAACCATTGCAATAACCTATTACCACGCTATTTATTACCACGGCTAGCAACAATTTTAAAATTGCGGCAATATGTACTATTGCCACAATTTTAGTATTCATGCCACGATGTTTTTCGTGGCGATTTTTTTCGTGGCGACAAATTATTTTTCTAGTAGTGAAATTTATAGTTGCATTGCACACACGAATAGTTCGCCGCAACTTGTGGGGTATCATCTAGTATCATATATACCCCAGGCCCCATTTGAACTTGTTGAAGATGAAAATTAAGTAGCGCATGCAAAACGAAAAAATCATTAGCGCATGATTAATTGAGTTTTAATTATTTTAAACTTGAAAAATAAAGTTATCTAATATTTTAAAGAAACTTTTGTGTATAAAGTTTTAGTGCAAAATACATTGTTTAAAAAACGTGCTAGCATTAACTGAGATAAAAATCTATACCTTCATCAGAAAAGAACTTGACTACGGGGGTGTTTAGATCCAGGGGTGTAAAGTTTTGTCATGTCACATCGGGTATTATATAGAGTGTCGCATAGGGTGTTCGGACATTAATAAAAAAAAACTAATTACAGAATCCGTCAGTAAACAGCGAGATGAATTTATTAAGCCTAATTAATATGCCATAAGCAAATGTTTGTTGTAGCACCATATTGTCAAATTATTGAGCAATTAGGTTTAAAAGATTCGTCTCACAGATTAGTCGCAATCTGTGCAATTAGTTATTTTTTAGCCTATATTTTATATTTTATGTATGTGTTCAAACGTTCGATGTGATATGGCGTAAAATTTTCGTGTTGGATTTAGGCCCACATGTGTTCCCACTCCTGCAGATGAACTGACGAAGTCAATGCATTGACAGGGGCAAAAACGCCCATGGCCGTCGTCCTGTGTGAACGTACTATAGAGGAATTGTCTCATACCGGATGTTTTTTGCCCTTTCCGCGTAGCCCCGTTCCCGATTCCCATTCCCAGCTATAGTACTGGTGGCTAGCTTTTGAGTTGACAGCCACCGTTTTTAACCAACGCGCGAGTTCTGAACTTTTCTGAAGGCGATACCTCACCCACCTACCTATCCGCGGCCTTTGTCATTGTTTCTTTATTCTCGAGTCGTCCGGAGAGTTTGTATTCGCGGGAGGCCGATGCCTGGAATGCAGCCAATTTTTAAGTCCAGTTCCCATTCCAGCTCCGTCTTTCTTTCTTCTCCTCCTGGATTTCTGCTTTCTTCGTTCACCCTGTTCTTCACGGTATGGCATGGTGCAAATATATATACGGCATCTTTTTAAAGTTCTACGACAAATCATGTATGTGTATGCGTGAACATGGATGTAGTACAGCGTGAACATGTATGTGTCCTGCGTCAGAATGGCAGTTTAGCACATGACCGCGCGGAGCGCGCAAGACGAGGATGAGGATTATTCGCCGTGACGAACGAACGGGCACGGGCGAATTGTCCCGGTAGACAAAAGGGGATCCCTGATGACACGACGGGCCAAATGCATTCACCGGGCGGCCCCAAGTACACCGCCCTTGGGCATTTTAAAAAAAAAACATAGAGCAAAAATTTTGCCTATCTCTACTATTATAAAAATTAAAAATGTTTTTATCGGTACTCTGGTATGTCATTTATATATGAGTCGGTTTTTAACTTCGTTTGCTTTTGGAAATATATATTCGTATTTGAGTCAGTTTTTAAGTTCGTTCACTTTGGGAAATACAAAAGGAGTTGTATAAAAATCTCTTTAAAAAAACTCGAATGCTAACCTGAGACGATCGGACTCCTGACTACAACTCATGATTTTCTAAACAAATATAAATATCCACGCGAATTCCCACAGTGAATTTTACCTTAACTAGACCGTATAACAATAATAAGATTAAAATAACATTTACCAGTTGCAACGCACGGACACTTTTCTAGTATATTGATAAAGCAGAAAAGACACTGATAGTTTTGTAGGACTTTTTCAACGCCCACAAAAGAAAGCATATTACAAGACTTCTCCCAAAACGGTAAATACTCATAGACTGAATGCCCCTGCCTGTAGTGGCCGAGGACGAGAAAAAAAAAACAAGGTGTGGTAGTAACAACACGGCAAAAACAACATAATACTATGCTTTGATGCAACAAAAATTGTATTGATCTGTGTTAGGATTTAAAATTCCCGAACAAAATTTTCAAGAACATTTTTTGAATTTAGCAAAATATATCCAAATTTGATCAAATTTTGTTCAAAATTCAAATTATTTTTGGAAGATAGAAATTGCCAAACCGATAAATTAAACCTTTATCTCGATTGTGTCATATAACTAACTAACAACTAGAGCTTATATAGATAGCTAATTACAAGAGTAAAAACAAGAGAAAACAAGGAGTGAAAACAAGACTATCAATGAAGAAGTTAATCACGCATTCATGCACTTTACCACTAGCTAACGGAATTGAGGTATGGCTAGTGCCATATCTCGCCATACCGGAAGCTTAGCCACTGCCTGCCTGGACCCAAGCGATCACTTTTTCTTTTATTTTTGCGGACATTGTTGTTGGGGCATACCGTTGTTTTGATAGATTCTTGCATTGCGCTCACACCATAGCTCTCACGAGATGAGGATTATCAAAGATTTTAGAGCCTTTGTCGGTTTTGCAGGCTAGGAAGGTTCATCTATCCCAATTTTGCAAATTGAGGTGCAACCCTATCCATCTCTAGAGGTCCGACCAGATTCGTCACGAGAACCTGCATTGAACAAGGAGGTGGACTGTCGTTTCATGCGTCGTGTGGCATAGTGGGCAGATTTGTTGGTTTGCCCAGTCTCTTTTATAGAGTCTATCAACAATCCATGCTCTGTTCTGCAGTACTATCCATGCAAAGAATTTGTATTTTGGCGACACCTAACGGTTTCCGCTCTTGGGTATGGCCAAGTAGGCCATTAACAACCGGTTTCTTGGGAGGTTTAAGTTCACTTTGACCCTCTTAAGAGAGGCCGAATTTGATTCGTATCCCCAAACCACAATACCGGATATCTTGACCCATCAACTATTAAAACCGGTATTGACATGGTCTTCTTTCCACATGGCGTTGACATGGCGCTTATGTGGCATTATGTCACGCCCAGAAGTTTCCCCCTTTTTTCCTTGCTTTAAAAATTTGTTAAATAAATCGTCCGGAGAAATTGTTCTAATTAACCTAGAGTTGAAACCCTAATTAATAAATGCATTTAATAATCGAATTCGGCGTGGTGGAATTTTTCTTGAGTTCCCCATGCTCCAATACATTAATAGGATTTTTAGTGGAATTTTCAGAGCACAGGAGATAATTTTAACCAATTAAAAATGAGCATGTGCGGTATTTAATCCCAGGAATCCCTTTTCCTTTTCTTCTTTTTATTTTCCCTTTTTCCTTTGTTGGGCCGTCGGCCCAATCTCCCTCTCGCGCTCAGCTTCCTCTTGGCCGGGCCGGCCCGTTTCCCCTCCCTCCTCTCGGGGACGCTGACTGGTGGGGCCCACCAGTCGGTCGTCCCTAACCTCCCACCGCCCGCGCTCCAGATGATTCCCATTCCCAGCTATAGTACTGGTGGCTAGCTTTTGAGTTGACAGCCACCGTTTTTAACCAACGCGCGAGTTCTGAACTTTTCTGAAGGCGATACCTCACCCACCTACCTATCCGCGGCCTTTGTCATTGTTTCTTTATTCTCGAGTCGTCCGGAGAGTTTGTATTCGCGGGAGGCCGATGCCTGGAATGCAGCAATTTTTAAGTCCAGTTCCCATTCCAGCTCCGTCTTTCTTTCTTCTCCTCCTGGATTTCTGCTGGCTGGAGATCTTTTCAACGCTCTTGAGCTAGCGGCGGCTTTGTTTAATTCGTGGTGAGCAGCGTCGTCGTCGACGACGAATTCGATCCGGAGGAACGGTTCGTTGTCCGGCCCAGTTCGGCCGGCCGGATGGCATTGTTGGGCGTTTCTGGTCAGGGCGGTGATCATCGTCGTCGCCGCCGCGGCCGCCGTTTCGGGCAGCGGGCTGCCGGTGCCTGGATACGACGGGCTCGCCATCGGGTTCTACCACGAGACGTGCCCACAGGCGGAGGACCTGGTGCTCGCCGAGATGCGGGAGATCGTCCAGGAGGACAGGACCCTCGCGCCGGCGCTCCTGCGTTTCATGCTCACACGACTGCTTCGTCAGGGTGCGTGCCTCGCGGTGCTCGATCCCTTCCTCGGTTCCTCATCATGTCGCGTCGCGTCGCGGGCACGAACCCTCGTGCGTCGACGTCGCGTCGCCGTGGTGCGTGCTGCTGATCGATGGACGATGGGTTTTTTGATGATATGTTTGTGCTTGCTTGGCTTCGCGTGGCGTGCAGGGGTGTGACGCGTCCATCATGCTGAAATCGCGGGAAAAATTCGGGGAGAGGGACGCCAACTCGAGCTACAGCCTCCGCGGCTACGAACAGATCGAAAGGATCAAGGCCAAGCTGGAAGATGAGTGCCCGATGACCGTGTCGTGTGCGGACATCATCGTCATGGCCGCACGGGACGCCGTGTTCCTGGTAATGACGCCAACTCCCTGGCTACTTTAATTCGAGATCAGTAGTAATCCGATCGCCGTGATCTTTATTATCGTTCATCCCGACGTACGTTGACGAGCGGCTTCGTTTTACCAGAGCAACGGGCCGCGGTACCAGGTGGAGACAGGACGCCGGGACGGCAAGGTGTCTTGTGAAATTGACGCCGACAACGATCTCCCACCGCCGCGGCTCCAACATTGTCGATCTCAAGATCTACTTCAGTGTCAAGAACCTGGGATGGAAGGACCTCGTCGTCCTATCAGGTACGCAATACCGCAAATACCAGCGTCCAGTACTACTTTTGGTCAGTGCGAGCAAAAGCACACACAATATCCATTCACAGCTTCAATTTCTGCTCGATTTTGCGCGTGATTTTCCGCAGGGAGCCACACGATAGGGAGGGCGCAGTGCGGCTCGTTCGCGCGCGACAGGCTGTACAACTACAGCGGGGAAGGGAGGCAGGACCCGCTGCTGAACACGGCGTACGCGCCGGAGCTGAGGAAGGCGTGCGTGGCCGGCGACCCTTTGGACAAGACGTACGTGGAGATGGACCGGGGAGCCCGTACACGTTCGACCTGAGCTACTACCGGACGTGTACAGCAACAGGGGCCTCTTCGTCTCCGACCAGGCCCTCCTCAATGACAAGTGGACCAGGCAGTACGTGGAGAGGATGGCGTCCGCGGATTCGACGGACGAGTACTTCAGGGACTACGCGGAGGCCATGACCAACATGGGGAGGATCGAGGTGCTCACCGGCGACAACGGCGAGATCAGGAAGGGTGGCGGCGCGTACGTTGACTAGGCAAGGCGCGTACGTTGCCAGCGCGCGCGTTGGTTGGGTGCGAGTTGGCGCAATCGCTTCGATCGATCAATCGTCATGTGGCCGTGGCAAACGTGGGAGCTAGCCAACCACAGAGGAGTTGCGTTATTATTCTATATATTCGGTCGAGGTGGTTGGGGCGTTGACGTTCGCTGCCCGCTGAAATTTTTCTCACAACTGAAAGAAAAACTGTAAGTATAAACACAAGTAGAATAGTCCCCTCTCTTTTTTTTTCTCGTTCACCCCTGTTCTTCACGGTATGGCATGGTGCAAATATATATACGGCATCTTTTTAAAGTTCTACGACAAATCATGTATGTGTATGCGTGAACATGGATGTAGTACAGCGTGAACATGTATGTGTCCTGCGTCAGAATGGCAGTTTAGGCACATGACCGCGCGGAGCGCGCAAGACGAGGATGAGGATTATTCGCCGTGACGACGAACGGGCACGGGCGAATTGTCCCGGTAGACAAAAGGGGATCCCTGATGACACGACGGGCCAAATGCATTCACCGGGCGGCCCAAGTACACCGCCCTTGGGCATTTTTTTAAAAAAAACATAGAGCAAAAATTTTGCCTATCTCTACTATTATAAAAATTAAAAATGTTTTTATCGGTACTCTGTTATGTCATTTATATATGAGTCAGTTTCGTTTGTTTTTTGGAAATATATATTCGTATTTGAGTCAGTTTTTGTTCGTTCGCTTTGGGAAATACAAAAGGAGTTGTATAAAAATCTCTTTAAAAAAACTCGAATGCTAACCTGAGACGATCGGACTCCTGACTACAACTCATGATTTTCTAAACAAATATAAATATCCAACGCGAATTCCACAGTGAATTTTATCTTAACTAAACCGTATAACAATAATAAGATTAAAATAGCATTTACCAGTTGCAACGCACGGACACTTTTCTAGTATATTGATAAAGCAGAAAAGACACTGATAGTTTTGTAGGACTTTTTTCAACGCCCACAAAAGAAAGCATATTACAAGACTTCTCCCAAAACGGTAAATACTCAATAGACTGAATGCCCCTGCCTGTAGTGGCCGAGGACGAGAAAAAAAAAAAAAGGTGTGGTAGCAACAACACGGCAAAAACAACATAATACTATGCTTTGATGCCAAAAATTGTATTGATCTGTGTTAGGATTTAAAATTCCCGAACAAAATTTTCAAGAACATTTTTTGAATTTAGCAAAATATATCCAAATTTGATCAAATTTTGTTCAAAATTCAAATTATTTTTGGAAGATAGAAATTGCCAAACCGATAAATTAAACATTTATCTCGATTGTGTCATATAACTAACTAACAACAGAGCTTATATAGATAGCTAATTACAAGAGTAAAAACAAGAGAAAACAAGGAGTGAAAACAAGACTACCAATGAAGAAGTTAATCACGCATTTCATGCACTTTACCACTAGCTAACGGAATTGAGGTATGGCTAGTGCCATATCTCGCCATACCGGAAGCTTAGCCACTGCCTGCCTGGACCCAAGCGATCACTTTTTCTTTTATTTTTGCGGACATTGTTGTTGGGGCATACCGTTGTTTTGATAGATTCTTGCATTGCGCTCACACCATAGCTCTCACAAGATGAGGATTATCAAAGATTTTAGAGCCTTTGTCGGTTTTGCAGGCTAGGAAGGTTCATCTATCCCAATTTTGCAAATTGAGGTGCATAACCTATCCATCTCTAGAGGTCCGACCAGATTCGTCACGAGAACCTGCATTGAACAAGGAGGTGGACTGTCGTTTCATGCGTCGTGTGGCATAGTGGGGCAGATTTGTTGGTATAGTGGGCAGATTTGTTGGTTTGCCCAGTCTCTTTTATAGAGTCTATCAACAATCCATGCTCTGTTCTGCAGTACTATCCATGCAAAGAATTTGTATTTTGGCGACACCTAACGGTTTCCGCTCTTGGGTATGGCCAAGTAGGCCATTAACAACCGGTTCTTGGGAGGTTTAAGTTCACTTTGACCCTCTTAAGAGAGGCCGAATTTGATTCGTATCCCTAAACCACAATACCGGATATCTCGACCCATCAACTATTAAGGCCCTCTTTGTTTAGGCTTAGGCTTATTGGCCTAGACTTTTAAGTCAGCTTATTGGCTTATATGATTTATAAGCCGGTGGATTTAATGTCCTAAGTTTAGTGGTTGAGTCATATATCTACCTCACATAAGCCAAAAAAGCTTCTCCAACTAGCTTTTGGCTTAATAGTGTTAGAGTGGCTTATGGCTTCAAAAAAGCCAAACAGAAAAGCTGCTTGTTTGTTTAGGCTTAGACTTTTCGACTTATAAGTTGGCTTATAAGCCTAAACAAAGAGGGCCTAAAAACCGGTACAATTTGACTCCCTGGGTGGTTTTGAAGGGCAGTTTCGCTTATGTGGCGGTATTGACATGGTCTTCTTTCCACATGGCGTTGACATGGCGCTTAGTGGCATTAATAATTTTAAAAATATGTGTGGGACCCATTTATCATTCGCACAAAAAGAAATGTAGGACATCTCTCTTCCCTTCTTCCTTATCCCTCTCTCTCTCCCTTCTATCTCTTTCTCTTTCTCTCCCCTTACTCTTCTCCTTCGGCTAGCGACGAGCGCGGTGGTGGGCGAGAGGGCAAGGCGAGGCGCAGCGGTGATGGCGTGGGCATGGGCACGGGAGCTTGATCACACCAGTGATGACACGGGCATGGGCGCGGGAGATGGCGCAGTGGCAGAGACGCCTCTCCTTCCTCAAGCATGGCGCGAGCGCATGCCTTCACACGCCGTCCCCACCGCCGCCGCCCTCCCATTGTTGTCCCGCTGCGTCCGCTCCGGAGCGTGGGGGACAATGAGGGAGTGGCGGGGTGGTGACCAGTGGTGGACGGTGGCAGCGACGGGTTAGTGCTCGCGGGCGTGCTCTAGGGCGGCAGCACCGACGGTGATGGGGATGGCTCTTACTCGCCCCTTCTCCCCAGTCTCCTTTTCTTCTTCGCGAGGACAGCGAGGGAGTGCGGGGCGGCAGCCTATGGTGGACGATGGCAGCGGCAGGATGGAGCTCGCCCAGGGAGGTCTAGGCAGCAACACCGGTTGTGACGGGGATGGCTCTCTCTCCCCCTCTCCCCGGTCTCCTTTTTATCTTCGCCGCTTCCTTTGCCATCGACACCGTGGGCTCGCCTTCGCTCAGCTGCGAGCTTGCCTTCGAGGCTCCTTGCCCGCCGCCGCGACCGCGACGCGTCACTATCCGCCGAAAAAGAGAAAGAAAGAGATAAGGGAGAGAGAGATGCTGGAAGAAGAAAGAGATAGAGGATGACACGTGTGCCTCATAATTTTTTTAATGACAAATAGGTCGCATATATATGTTTTTAACTTTAATGCCACCTAAGCGCCACATCAACGCCACGGACTAGTTCAACACTGTTATGTGGACGCCACGTCAGCGAAACCGTCCTCCAACTGCTAAGGGAGTTAATTGCATCGGTTTTAATAGTTGGGGCGGTCGAGATATCCGGTATTGCGGTTCCAGGGTACAAATCGGATTCGGTCACTAATTAAGGAGTCAAAATGAACTTATTCCTTCATGGGACGTGGACCCTGTGTCTTCCCGGGCTTGCAATGCGCTACGGCCCTAGTGTATTCCATTCCTATATGTAAGTTGCTTTTTGTGTAGGGGCCCATATCTCCTACGGTTATGAACTTCGGCCCATTATGCTTGGAAAGGATTCATCCGCAAAAACGGGGTGTTTTTCTAACGAAAGCACAATAGCGACCGGCTGGATTTGGCGCTGTCATATGATTCTTTGCTATCTACACACGATAGCGTGTGGCACCGAGCTTAATGCATTGTTATACGTCATAGTCCAGTTGTATGGGTATCATGGAGAGTTTGGGAAATCATGCGGCTATCAATCGGCTAATCCATCGTACAAAGTTTGCTAATCTGTATTTGCCGTTCTCGCACACGCATGCCTATTTTATTCTGCTCTCAAGGTCTTGGAAACCAAGAAATACGCTAGAGTTGTTTACGCGGGCTATCCTCGCACTCCTCCCAGCGATCTTATTACAATTGATCACCTTTATACAATGAAGTCAATCAACATCCTCTCTGCTTGGTCATGTTGGTTAATCTAGACTAGTTGCCCTAGTCCTCAAGTTTTAGAGGAAGTCAACAATAGTAATTTTGGCTAAAAACTAACAAATAATATACTTAATTGTAGTATCAAACAAATGATAACATTGCATTTGTATTGAAAATAATTTTATATGCGGTTAAATTTGTAGTTATTTGATTTTATCAAAGTATAACAATGGATATCATACCAAAAACATCGCAAACATTTTTTTAATGACCTACAAGAAAATGTGCGAAGTTTATATTGATATAACAGGGAAAAAATTACAACATTATAGCTGCAGGAAGCTATAACCAAGAAAAAAACAAATAAACCATGCTTCACACCTACACCAAGCTAAGTTGCCCATTGCAAAAATATTGCACACCTTATATCGAAAGAAAGTATTGCTCCCTCTGTCCTAAAATATAAGAGATTTTGAGTAGATATAATATATCTTAGTACTACGAATCTGGACAGGAGCAGTGCTAGGATATGTTACATTCACAAAAAATACTTTATATTTTGGAACGGAGAGATTACCAAACATACAATGGATAGAGATCACTGGCCATGTGTCCTATTCGAAAATTTATAGGATACCTATATGCATTGTTGCATGCATTAGTACAATTGGTACTTTATCATGATTCTTTTCGAATACAGATTTTTGCGATATTTTCAAAAGACCTAGTTTAATTCCGATAAATATTCTTCAAAATCATCCATTGCGAAAGAGAGAAAAACTTCCGTTTCCTATTCATAGTATAACCTACTCTCTCCGTTTCAAAAATAAACCAATTTCGTGTTACATCCTAATACGATAAATAGGTATGTCTAAATTCATTGTATTAGGATGATGGTAGTTTACTTGAAGACTGAGGAACTAGTGGGCAATACAGTCTGAAAAGAAATAAGGAATCAAAGCAGATAAAAGATAACTACAACTGCTAACTACTCCAGCAGAATAAAAATACAAGGGAAAATAAAAACAAACAGCATATCTCAGCGCCCAATTATGGAATTCGTGTTAAATGGGCATCCTTTCAATGCGGGAATTCAACAACCGTTTACAGAAGTTTTGCGAGATCAATTTGATCCCCACAGTAATAGCAGAGATAAATCTCCAAAGCCTCCCAGGAAACTTTTGAAACGGAGAACTTATCTCCCCATCAGATCCAGGAAAAATCTCGCAGTTCAAAACGGTGCCTTCTGTTGCTGACCCGATCTGGCGACGCAACTACAGCCAGATACGCGCACGAGCCTGCGGAAGGAGAGCCACAAGGAGAGTCCGTCCGAGGGGGAGAGAGAGAAGCAAACGTAGACGGCGAGGCAACGATCCGAACCCGAGGTGAAAAGAGATTATCCCCTCAACAACCAACGGCCCCACCACCACACCTCTTTAACATTCTCCGCTTCCTTCCTTGCCTCGCGCTTCGTTCTCCTCTCGCCGATCATACTCACCTATCGAAAAAAACCGCAACCGCAGATTGCTTGACTAGCGCATCATTATTTTCTTTTTTTTTCTCTTAGGGAGAGAACTAGAAGTAGTAGTAATAAACGTAACCTTTTCCTCCTATTTTATTTCACCTAATCCCAATCTCCTCCCCCTTCCTTCCTTCCTTCCTTCTCGGCCAGAGAAAAAAAAAAAGAGAGAAAAAAGAGGAGAGGCCTCGCAACTGCAAACCCTCGCTTTCTCCGATCGAATTGCTCGCCCGAGCACCACCAGTTCGCCGCCCTTCCCACCACCAGTCGCCTCCCTCCCCCGCGCAGGGTATCTTCTCCGGCCGCCCCAGTGGCGATTCCCCTCCGAGCTCCCCCGCGCGGCGCCGTGGCCATGTCGCTCACCTGAGGATACGGTCGGTGGGCTGTTTCTTGCAAGAGTCTCTCCCCCGAGCCCCCCAAGAGAAACAGCCCGGGGGACGCCGAGTTGTTGATTCGATCGCCGGAGTTGCGCCGAGGTGAACCTGTTTTTTGTTTTTGGTGGTGGTTCCGTCTCGGTTAATCTGCTTTGGCTTGGAGGCAAAGGCTCGGTCTGCATCTGAGGAACGCGGGGGAGCGGTGGTAGCGTGCACGGGTCCTCTCGAGGTCGGCTTGATGCGGAGCGGCGCGCAGGCTCCTCGTGGCGGCGGAGGCG
>CM020186.1:13526158-13555516 GCA_009805545.1 Oryza longistaminata | reverse complement strand
CCTAGTACACCGCCGCTTCGCCCGCCCATGCCGCCCCGCGGTCGCGCCAACATGTGCCACTCCTCCCGCGCCCTTCTCCGCACCCCACCGCCCACGTCACCCGGCCTCCCCCGCGTTGCCCGCGCGCGCGCGCCTGCAAATGGGCGGGGTTCGATTCCGGATCCCACCGCCCCTCTCTTCTCTCTCTTCCGGCCCACGTCGCCAGCGGTTTCGGCCACCCTCCCGGCCATGTTCTCACGCCCGTGCCCTACTAAATCACTCCGCCGATCCCCTCTCCTTTTTCCACTCTCGCCGCGCCCTCCATGCACTTCCCGCCGCTCCTCCCCACGCCACACCCGAGCTCCGACCTGCTGCTGCCCATCTCCGGCCGGCGCCGGCCCGCCGGCTAAGAGCCGCCGCCGCGCTGCGCAAGATCGGCGCCGTCGCGCTCACGCGAGCCCGCCCCACTCTCGGGCCGCTCATTTGGTTGGCGCCGACGAACGCCGGAGTCTCCGTTCCCCCACGTGTGCCGGTGAGCTTCGCCATTGTTTTCCCCATTTTCGGCCGGCCGTTTCAAAGCTGCCGGTGGTCCGTCGTCTCCTCTCCTAAGCCCTCTCCGCTCTCTCCTAGGCGTTGCCGTCGGCCGTCGTTGCCTCGCTTTCGGCCGGGTCGTCACGCGCCGGGCCATTCATCCCTTCCGCGCCGGCCGCCATGCTCGCGCGTGAGGACCCCCTCCTCTCCACTCTCCTCTCCCGTGTGCGGCAGTCGCCTTCGGCCGACGCCGCCGCCTTTGCGCCGTGCGCGCGCACTCCCGCGCCGCCGGTTGCCCGTCACCGGCGACCGAGCCCCGCCGCCTTCTGCAATTCCGCCATGGCTTGGGTTCGGGCCGGCTGTGCCGAGCCCAAGTCGGGCGGTACCCATCACCCGCCCCGCGTCCGATCGCCTTTGGAGGCCGATCCGGGCCGTTGGTTCCGTGGACTGGCGGCGTGGACCACTCCCGTGGTCCGGTCCCACGGTGGAACTGGTGCCTTCTCCCTCCGCCTTGAGCCAGTGCCAGTGGGGCCCGCAACTGCTCGGCACTGCCCCACCTTGGCTGACGTCATCCCTGGGCAATTATGGCGCAATCAAATAATTAAGACTTTTTCTTTTCAATAGTAAAAACCACAGATTATCTTCTAAATTCATATCTAATTCATCTGAGCTCCGTTTAAGTCCATTCAATCTCATAAATTCCTAAAAATGCATAAGAATCCATTTAAAAAATGGTTTGTTTCCTATTTCAGTTGGTCTTATAGCAGTGTTTTTGCTTTGTGTGCTTTGTTTGTTCGGCGTAGATTTTCGGCCGTTTCGTCGATCCGCGGTTTCACGAAGCACGTTGCTGAGATCTCATCAGGGGAGAGCAAGGCAAGTCATGCATTACAAGCTTGGATCATATTGTACCGCAATTTACAACATCCCGCATTTCTACTAAATGTTGCATTCCTTTTACAATGTCATGTGGATGGGTCCTACTACTTCAGCCATTATTTGTTTACACTATTGCCATTGGATTAACTTGGGTATCAAATGATAGATGTTTGGTTTAGGAAAATGCTTAGCCCATGCCTAGTTCAACTAGTACAACACATGGGGATTCACCATTATTACATACTTTGACTATTAGCATAAGCTTTTGGATTGGTGCCACCGCAATGGTGTTAGTTAATTAAAATACAGCTGAAATGGGTGAAGCTGTGGGTGGCATGGTTTTGCTAGTCGCACTAACCCATGGCAATTAAGGACCGGTTCACGGGGGAAACCCTGGGAGACTACCGTGCTTACCACAAGCGGGAGGGTAACTGCTTTGATCTGAAGTATAGCTGACCCTTTCCTAGGCACCGGTGGCGAGGGGGGCGTGATGGGTTGGTCGGCCCGGGGGTTGTCGCCGGTTGTCCAGACTCCGGATTCACCCGCGGCGCACGAGGGGGACTCCCCACTGCCCGTTGGGGTGGGGGTGAAACCTTAGCGTGGTGTGATGTGGGGAGGGTTTTTATGCGGAGGGTCTTTGTCACGATTTCCACCCTTCGCAGTATCATGGTGGTACTTCGGGGCCATGGCGTACATGTGTGGAATCCCGTCTTGTGGGTAACAGTTGTACACCTCTAGCCAGAAAGTAAAAACGTATTCGAATAGCCGTACCCATGATTATGGGCGATCACGCGTGATTAGTCTCACCCCTAGTTTAGCTTAAATGAACTGTTGTATGTTCAGGTGGTTGGTGGGCCCTGTGCTAGACAGGTGTAGCGTTGGACGCAGTGGTTGGTTCATATTGATTAATTACTGACCAATGTTTTTTACTGCTTTCAATCTACTGTTTTTAATTCCTGCTTTATGCAAATGAACCCTTAGCCTCCTTTTGGATATATCCTGCAGTCATACCTCCCTCTTCCGGTAATGACTTTGTTGAGTACAGTGGGTAGTACTCAGTCTTGCTCCTCTTTTCCCCCAACGCCAGAGCTGAAGATCTTCCTAATTAGTTGGAGCTGTCTTGTGGAGGTTGGTTCGTCGCTGCCGTCAAGGGATGCTGTGGATTGGAGTCGCCCCGCTGCAGAAGTCAAGCATCCAAGTTTTAAGCTCGCTTTTTACCTTTTCCAGACTGCATTGTTATCTTTTTTATATTTTTGTAAAGACGTGGAATCTGTATGTCATTAATTGTCATTTGTGTACCCCTGGCTGTCCTGACAGAGGCGGGGCCTTCTCGAAGCGGACGCTGTCCGGCTACATGAGGATCATGTCGTCGGGGGCGTCCACGGCCGCGTCCAGCCTGCTGTCGGTGGGCGCGTCGCTGGTGAACTCGATCGCCAGCCACGACGAGGATGGGAGCCGTGACCAGGTTATTTCGCTTGATTTTAAACAATTCACTGTGCTCGTTGGTTTTTTTGGGCTGGGTTTTACTAGCATAGCAACTGCTAGCTTGGCAATAATTGTAGTACAACGGAAAAGCCTTTAGATGTCTCACCGTCTCACGTGTGCATTAGTGGTAACTGGTGCAAAATGAGCAAAGATTAATTATGGCTGGAGGGCGCAATCAGTTTCTACTCCTGCCACCAAGGTGCTCACCGTATGTGGCAGTATTAGTATTTATTGTTAGTGTTGATGCATTTATTTTGAGCACCATATAACAATCTGCCTATGTTTGAAATAGATAGTGCTTTTGGTAGTTACTAGCAATTGTCCAGCGGAAAGAAAAAGTGGTGAGATGATTAGTGTGTTAACATTAACAATGCTAGCTGCAGATATTAATCCATTGAGTTATCATGAATATGAAAAGCTTCTTTTGAGCTTCGGCTATAATTCTCCGGGCCAAATATTTGGACAGCACATTATGATACGATGCTGCATATTATATGCCATTCCTAGTTCATCCAAATGGACAAATGTTGTGGCAAGAGTAGGGTCAGTCAAATCGTCCGGATGTACATAAACCGGTTGGATCTAAGTAAAAGATCCCCTTTTAGTAGAAGTAATACTTCCTTGCAAAGGACCCATGTCTACAAAAACTAGCAAATACATGCAGAAGGGTAACTTTTCCTTTTGTTTGCATCCTCGGGAAATATTTTCATATAAAAATGTATTTACACCTGTCTTACATGTAAAATGTGGTTGCAGGTACAATGGGCTGGATTTGATAAACTTGAATGTGGGGGTGACATGCTGCGACAGGTTTTACTTCTAGCTTACAGATCTGGTTTCCAAGTATGGGATGTTGAACATGCTAATGATGTAAGACAGCTAGAATCCAGACATGATGGTACTGTTTCTTTCATGCAACTCCTAAAGAAACCAATTGCCTCTACAAACAGTGAAGACAAATTTGCAGATGAACGGCCACTGTTAGCTCTTGCTTGTGACGGAACTAGCACAGGAAGTCTAATCAGCAATGATGGCAATGGCCCTGTTCCCAATGGAGCCAATGGTACTCTCCATAATATTGGCCATGAGAATCATCCTACTGTACTTCGGTTTTATTCATTAAGGGTCCATGATTACGTGCATACAATAAAGTTCAGATCAACTGTTTATTCCATACGGTGCAGTCCTAGAGTTGTAGCTGTATCTCAGGCTAATCAGGTATGCCATACTCCACGCTTTTAACTTGGTGTTTGGATCATGAATAATCCTTTATGGAAAACAAAAATGCTTCTTGCAGATACATTGTTTTGATGCTGCAACATTGGAGAGAGAATACACAATCCTTACCAGTCATATAGTTCCGCCAATTTCAAGTTATGGACCACTTGCACTGGGTCCTAGATGGATTGCATATTCTGGGAATCCAGTCCCAGTTCCGGATACAGGCCGTGTTACCCCTCAGCTTCTTAATCTATCTCCCCTAGTCCCACAACCTGGTTCAAATGGCAGTGTTGTGGCATACTATGCAAAAGAATCAAGCAAGCAACTGGCTTCTGGCATTATAACACTTGGTGATGTTGGATATAAGAAGCTGTCCAAGTATTGTTCAGACTTAATTCCAAGTAGTAACAATGTTATAAACCAAAGGAATTCTGGCTTCAAAGCAAATGGGGCAACAATAAACGGGCATACAGACAGCGAATATGCTGGAATGGTACAGATTTCATCTCAGTATATGTTGGTTACCAGCTTTGGATACTCTATTGTGATGTTTCTATATGCTAACCATATTAACAACCAACCAATTGAAGGCCATTGAGAAACCCATCTGACTAGTTGAGTAATCATCTGATGGTGCAGTTGGTGTTGTTCCTGTCTGATTGCACCATTCAGCCCTAACTCGCTGTCTCGCTGTGCATAAAAATGAAATTGTTTGTCATTTTATTTTGCAAACAACGAACTTTGAGTTAGTCTTGATGATTCCACCAAAAAGATTCTGTTTTGTTAAAGGCATAATGAGAATTACTGTTAACAACTTATCCCTCAATGCAACATGAATTTAAGTTTTCCCCTTCTGCTTAAACCTAGCAAAAGCAGGTGTTGTCGTAGGATAAATGGAAAGTTAATTCATCCTGTGGTCGTACTTTTGTCTTGGTGGAATTCAGATATAGAGTAAACTGACGATGGTGGATGTCAAAACTTATCCTGATTAAGTTGGTTAGTAATAGCGCTTATTTGTGACCAAAGGAGTTGTTTTATATATATAAAAAGTTGCAAGGAGTATTATTTCAAGATAGTTTTGTGCATATGCCACTGATATGCCATATCTCACTGACAATTGGTACTTATAGGATGGAGTGAACTTTCAGTGAGGATTTTATCCGTACTCGTATTTGTCTTGCCAGCTTCATGGGACCGTGACATTTAGAATGTTCCCTTTCCAATGACAGGTTATTGTTCGGGATATTGTCTCTAAATCAATGGTGGTTCAGTTCAGGGCACATACTAGCCCCATTTCAGCACTCTGTTTTGATCCCAGTGGAACTTTGTTGGTGACAGCTTCAATTCACGGTCGAAATATCAATGTTTTCCGCATTCTGCCTTCTTCGCATGGGAGTTCATCAGAAGCTGGTCCAAATGGAACCTGTGTTCATCTGTACAAATTGCAAAGAGGCATCACCAATGCGGTAAGTTAGCGTACATATTTCTGGACTATGTCTAATTTTTAGTTTTGGTAACAATATCTCTTTTTACCATAGGTCATAAAAGATATCAGTTTTAGTGACGACAGTGAATGGATAATGATTAGCTCTTCAAGGGGAACTAGTCATTTCTTTGCAATATCTCCATATTGTGGATCAACAAGCTTTCACTACAACGAAAACAATCTTGCAGAAAATAGTTATGCGGTGGATTCATCAATTAATCATACTGCCCATTGGTCCCAAAACTCAGCTCCCTCTCTGAGTCTCAATCAGAAGATACTCTCTGTTACGGGCCCCCCTGTAACATTGTCTGTTGTTAGTAGAATAAGAAATGGAGGCAACCTGTTGAAGGGCGCTGTTCATGGTGCTGCAGCATTTGCAACAGGTGTTTCCAGTCCAATTTCTGGTGCTATTGCTTCAACATTTCACAATTGCAAGGGTGCCGTCAAAAACTCAGATGGAAGTTCGCCTTGCATGAAGTATCATTTACTAGTATTTTCTCCATCTGGAAGCATCATTCAGTATGTTCTCCATCGCTCTGCAGAGCAGGATCCTGGAATTGATTTTCCCTCGAGTGCCATTCCTTATGGATCACAAAGAGAAACTGACACTAGGTTTATTATTGAGGCTCTTCAAAAGTGGGATGTTTGTCATAAAAGAAATCGAAGAGACGCTGCTGAGAGTTTTGTATATAGTGATTTTGACATCGGAGAAAACAATAAACTTTTTCAGAAAGTGGCAAAGAAAGGAACTAGTGTTTATCCATCCAATGGCACTGCTGTTGAAAAGCAGAAGCTAGGTGATGAGAATCATAATTTTTATATTTCTGAGAGTGAATTGCAGACTCATGTTGTTCCAACACCACTCTGGTCAAGATCTGGGGTATTTTGCTTCACCAATTCCCTTACAATACAGTTCTTTTGTTCTGCTTGACTTCTACATGTTTGCACAATTGCACACATAACACCTGTGTGTTGATTGATGTCCAGATGCATTTTCAAGTAATGGGGGATGGAGCTCTAGAAGCAGACAATACTGGTATAATTTCAGGTGAACTTGAAATAGAAAAGGTCCAGACTCGCAATATTGAATCTAGGTCAAAGAATCTTATACCAGTATTTGAATCTCTTCATACATCCAGGTTTCAACAGACAAGGTATGCTATGCACTTTTATTTGGCGATTGATACATTAGGCATTAACTCAATAATGTAAGGCATCTTTCCTGCTGGTAAAGGCCAAATGATGTCGTGGGTTTTTTAATGTACAAGAATAGTCTGTTGATATTTTTGGTTTTGTTAGCTCCCTCTCGTGCTAACCTTTTTCTTCTTTCCCTATAGGGTGAGCACACCTGATAGTAACAAATATGGATTGCTTCAGCGTCAAAAGTCCGGATTTTCAGAGGACGGTAGACTCTCCTGCAGAAGCAGTTCTAGTTCTTTGGACTGCATGTCTGAAGGCCCAATTAGCACTGATGATAATGGTTTTGGTCAATGTTTAGTAGAAGATAGTGGTGGTGCTGTAAATAAGAACCCAAATGTTAACCCCCGTTCCGAGCTTGTAAATAATACTCAGAGCCTTAACACAGAGGCCCAGCTCGGATTTGTAAATAACAAAGAGGATTGTGAAGACAGAGAGCAACTCCCAGATTTGTGATAGCAACTGTGATCAAAGGTAAGTACTGTATCACCTTTTGCCTGTGCATCAGCATACATGCATTTTTCTGAGGAACTGTATTGCATCTGAACTATCCTATGTTGACTAGTGAGCCATTCCTTCCTGCCAATGGATTATGATGTAGATCTTAATTCTTGTCACATGGTTTTGCAGCCTTTCAATATGTACAGCTGACATTCTAAATGTGTGATATTACTATTTTTTGGGTATTGAAATTCCTTAATCTAATACATTGCCATGGGCTCTTGGCATGCCTTGCAGACGATCACTGGTGATGGAGGAGCTTCTTGAATCGCAAGTCTTCATTATGCGTGTGTAGCTGCTATTCTTTCATTTCTCCTCCTGGAGTTCTTGACCTCTCTTCTATAGCTCTATTTATAAGCATTCATGATAAATTTACTGATAAAAAAAATGAAGGGGAGGTCGAATTAAGGCCCAATGGGTATGGGAGCGGTGGTGCTGTGAAGTTGGGTTTCCATCTTACAAAAGAACGTGTACATAACAAGATTGTTCATTGCATTTTCAATAATAGCTCTTAATTTGTGAATATTTGAATGCATGTGTGTCCATACTAATTTCGCCTTTGTACGTTGCAACTGGACCAGTAGCATATGTTTTACCCATCTTTTATCTTGTCAATACCGGCAAAGGCAAACAAGTAAAGGTCATCTATCCAAAAACTTCCATTTCTGATGGCGATTAGATCGAAGACTATACGTTGCCTTGGATACAGTACTGGTAAGATGTATGCGTTGAGGGTATGCGTTGCCTTGTATCCAGTACAAACTTTGTGTGCATGATTTTGTGATAATTGTTACTCCCTCTGATTTATATTATAAGTCGTTTGACTTCTTTCCTAGTCAAAGTTTTTTTTATTCGATTAAATTTATAGACAAAATTAGCAACATTTATAACATCAATTTAGTTTTATTAAATTTGACAATAAATATATTTTGATAATATGTTTGTTTTGTATTAGAAATGTTATTATTATATTTTTTATAAACTTGGTCAAACTTAAAAGTAGTTTAACTTGTTAACTAGGTGTAATTTAGTATATAAACTTGTAAAATGCTTGTTTCGGTATACGAATTTGTCTAATTCGTGTGAACGAGGACCAAAACAGCTTGGCAATGTTTGATTGTTCGAAGGTGATGTCGATTAGGATATGATGTGCATACGTTATACGTGTAGTGAGTATGTATAAGACATGCAATATTTATAAATTTTGTCTCTACTTTATCCTTCATCAAGGAAATATTGAATTTAATATATTTCTAACCCTTATATCATTGCTCGGTTTTCTTTTCTTTTTCTACGATCACTATATCCCATTCTTTTGATGTGTATGTGTAATAGCAAGCTTCTCAGATATATGCTTACAATGGTATCCTAATGAGCCCCTAAATAAGATGAGCTATGGTGTGTTCTTTTTGCTTTCCTCTGTACGCACTAGACAAGTTCATGCACCAAAATGAATATTTTACAAGTTTGTGCACTAGATTGCATCCACCTGACAAGTTCGTGTACCGGCGATGTAATTTACTCAAGAAAAAAAGTAAGACGACTTATAATATAAAACAGAGGGATTGCCTTTTGAATTCTGAACTATTGAATTGGTATAACAAAATTTCTCAAATAACAATTATATTCAGCAAAATGGCTAATATGACAGAGATGATGGGCCTTTTCAACTCACTTATTTTTCTTATACTAAAAAATATAAATCATTTCCTCTTGGAAAAAAGCCTTACCTTTTTTCATAAATAAAGTTTAGAAACTTTTCTCCTAAAGTAACAAGTCTAGCCACACACACCCAAAGCATGGCTTATAAAACCAGCCAGAAACAGGCTTTGGAAGGGCAAAAATACTCCACAACGTGCGAAGGGCAAAGAAGATGATGACGAGTACTAAGATCTTCCCTCTCGTCGCCGCCATCTGCATTTCCTTCCTGTCCGTAGCGTGCGCGTCCAACTCCACCTCGTCGCACCCCAGCTCCAGCTCTAGCCTCCTCACCAAACCGCCGCAATGGCGGGAACACCTCCTCCTTGCCGACTCGTCCTCACACGTCGGCCTCGGCCTGAACACCGTCGCCGCATGGCTACTCTCCTTCCTGGCCGCGTCCGTGTCGAGCGCCGGCGGCGTGGGGGGCGGATCGCTGTTCCTCCCCATCCTGAACTTCGTGGCGGGGCTCAGCCTCAAGCGGGCCACCGCCTACTCGTCCTTCATGGTCACCGGCGGGGCCGCCTCCAACGTGCTCTACAACCTCCTCTGCACGGGCTGCGGCCGGCGCGCCGCGGCGGCGGCGGCGGCGATCGACTACGACATCGCCCTGCTCTTCCAGCCCTGCCTGCTCCTGGGCGTCAGCATCGGGGTGGTGTGCAACGTCATGTTCCCGGAGTGGCTCATCACCGCGCTCTTCGCGCTGTTCCTCGCCTTCTGCACCACCAAGACGTTGCGTGCCGGGCTCAGGATATGGAGCTCGGAGAGCCGCGGCGCCACCCTCGCCACCGCCACCGCAGCCGCCACCGCGCACGGCCGCGAGGAGCCCCTGCTGCTGCCGCACGGCACCGATGCCGGCAATGGCGGTGGTGGTGCCCGCGGCGACGCGGGGTTCCCGTGGAAGGACGTGTCAGTGCTTGTCATGGTCTGGCTCTGCTTCTTCGTGCTCCATGTCTTCATTGGCGATAAGCATGGAAAGGTATGGCCCCCTTGCTTTGCTAGCCTCGTGACGTGTTCTGTCGTGCCGTAAGCTTCTCGAGCCTCCGTTACACAGTTAAAGCAACAAGACCAACGCACCATGCAACTTCACTGTACAAGTGTACATGGTGGTTGCTGATGCACGAAAGTGACGCATAGGCCAGTGCAAACCCGCAACGTTGGGTAGGAAGGAAACGGATCCATGGAGGCATGGACCATGGGTAGGAATTGAAGTATATCTGTTCGTGATCCAAAGCAAAGATACTCCAGAATGTGCCCTTCGTTATCACGGGTGCCTTTCTGCTTGTCAGTTTTTGCTTGCACTATGCAGTTATGCTCTCCATTTGTTGTTAGCTTTAGTGGAAAGTAGCGGCTAGGTTTGCTTGCTTCCTTTGCTTTAGTGAAAAATGTCAAAGTCAATTTTACTCGATAGGAATGCCTCACTTCATCTCAACACGCGCCTTTTTCATGAACTCTAGATAGGTATCGAGTCGGCCTGGAAATGATAAAGCAGCTCACATAAAGTCGACATGTTCTGAAAAGAAAATTTATGGGGTGTAAAATTTTAGCGTGCCACATCAGGTATTATATACTGTGTCGCATGGGGTGTTCGAGCACTAATAAAAAAACTAATTACAGAATCCATCAGTAAACCGCGAGACGAATTTATTAAGCATAATTAATCCGTCATTAGCAAATGTTTACTGTAGCACCACATTGTCAAATCATGGAGAAATTAGGCTTAAAAGATTCGTCTCGCAAGTTAGTCGCAATCTGTGTAATTAGTTTTTTTTAAACCTATATTTAATACTTCATGCAGGCGTTCAAACGTTCGATGTGACATGGTGAAAAATTTTAGGGTAAGATCTAAATAGGGCCTTAGCAGTTTTCTAGCTGATATTAGTTTGTTCCAGAAGTTGATTGACCTGGAATAACCTGTTGAACTCGTGTGTCTTTTCGGTAGCATGATGAATTGTTTTCTAAAAATATATATAAGCTGATGGAAGGACAACACCAAATCATATAGCTGGAGCCTGGAGGCTGGCCAATTCTCCCTGAAAACAAAAATAAATCGAACGTCGTGTCAGTGAATTACTGAATTGGGACCTTTTCTTCCTTGTTAGAATCATAACATTGTTCTTCTCCACATTCATTATATATGAACTGGAAAGATTGAAGACGTCAGTGGCAATTTTGGCAACTTAACCATACCGAGGTTGCAGTTTAGAAATTCTGGCCATCAATCATATTCATATGCATGATTCCAACATTTTGTTCTTATCTGCTCAGGGTATGATCAGGATAGAACCCTGTGGAGTTGCATACTGGTTGATCACCCTGTCCCAGGTTCCTTTCGCCGTGGCTTTCACAGCTTATATTATATACGCGAAGAGGAAGAAACAAGTTCTGCATAATCAAGAAGATGGCAAGGTGGCCTATTTTGTCTTTTATTAACTGTTCTTGTGACAATTACTTACAAGCAATTGGGGCTCATGAACCATTACATGGTCATGTAGGCAAATCCGGAGAGCACTAAAATGGATACCTTGCCCACGCTTCTATTCCCACTGGCTGCTTTTGTCACCGGCGCTCTGAGCGGCCTCTTTGGCATTGGGGGAGGCCTACTTCTGAACCCTGTTCTTCTTCAGATTGGAATACCACCGCAGGTACAGTGGTACACACACTACAGATTCTTAAGCTACTGAAACTATGAACCTATGGTTACCAATGTATGATCAGTAGTTTTCTGTCGAGTCCATGATTCATGCAGTAGCATTATCATCCTTGATTTGCAGACTGCAGCAGCGACGTCTTCGTTTATGGTCCTTTTCTGCGCATCCATGTCGATGATTCAGTTCATCCTGCTAGGCATGAAAGGCATCGGAGAAGCTTCTGTTTACGCAGGGATCTGCTTTGTTGCTTCGGTTGTTGGAGCGGTGGTGATTGAGCGAGCTATCAGGAAGTCCGGGAGGGTGTCACTGATCGTGTTCTTGGTAACTGGCATCATGGCGGTCAGCACCGTGATCGTCACCTTCTTCGGAGCATTGGATGTATGGGCGCAGTATACTAGTGGCGCTTACATGGGCTTCAAGTTACCTTGCTGACATTGTCAGTAAGCTAAATATATGCACACAGTTACACAGAAAAAAAAAAAACATCGAGTGAGAGGTGCTTGTTATAAATGGGCTTGTCTGAAAGAAGATTTTGTTGTCTGTGTCATAACATATACTACCTCCATATTTTAATCTATGACATCGTTGACTTTTTGTCCAACGTTTGACTATTCGTCATATTCAAAAAATTTATGTAATTATCATTTATTTTATTGTGACTTGATTCGTCATCAAATGTTCTTTAAGCATGGCATAAATATTTTCATATTTGCATAAAAAAATTGAATAAAACGAATGGTCAAACGTTGGTCGAAAAGTCAACAACGTCATACATTAAAATACGGAGTGAGTAGTTATTAGCTTACAGAATTCTCACTACAATAAATACCATTTCGGCATTTTGATGCCCATACTGAAAAAGAAGCCTGACTTACGGTGATCCAAGTAGCAGTAGAGTGCTTAAAACCAATTTCCCCCCTCTTTTTTAGATTTTTCTTTTAAATATGCTAAATCTGCTAGTATCAGTTTTCTTAGTTTGCCCGAAAAAACCGTATTAGTTTTTCTAGTTAATCTTGAAAAGGAGAGTTCTAGTTTTATCACACTAAAACGCCAGAAAGTACTATCAAGAATTATCTTGATTGGGTAGACGAACTTCTTGTCAGAGCACATTTGACATAAAAAAAATGATATAGTTTTTAACCATAAAAAAATGCCTAACATCATGCAGGTTATCTCCATGTGTTTCAATTGGCTCCACTCTTGGTGTATGATGCTTTCACAGGAACAACTGGATACTATGCGCAATGATGCTACACGCTTGGAATTAGTAGCCAAGGAACTTTTATTCCAGTTTGGATGGCGTAGTACCTACAGAATTTCGTGATAGAATCTACGTGATTTTGAAAAAAATATTATTTTAGTAGATCATATCATCGGCAGAAGTTGGGGGTTTGTCCCATCTCGCCTTTTTTAACTTTTCTGTTCACTTCTGAATTTTTTGGCTGTGTGCCTACGGGCAGAGGCCGGAGATGTAACCCATTTCCATTATTAAAAAAGAGCACATTTGACATCGTCCAAATAAAGTGCCCTTACTACCGTGCAATGCTTGGAAAGCATTTCAATCCGTGCAATAGTTGGAAAGTATTTTCATCTCGAGAATATCCCCTCGTTTTTCGTGTTATTTAAATAGTCACAGTTTTTTTAGAAAGCAATATCATAAATTAATATAAGATATGTTATTCTACAAACATTGAAATTTAAATCCAACCTGTGCTTTGTACTCCAATATGGAAATGTTTTAAACTAGCAAGGGGATGTCCCCTCGTTTGTTCAAATACTATTCAAATTGTTGTTAAAAGTTCTCAAACAAATTGACAGCATTGATACCATATACTATATAAGAGTGATTTTACAATTCTTGAGGAGGTACGGTACCTCTCGATACTATGAGATACGGAAATTTACACTAAAAATTTTGGTACATCTTGTTATCTCTCGAGGACTGTAAAATTTACCAATACATAAACTACTCTACCAAAACTCAACTCAACTCACACATTGAGAAAAAAAAAAAGACAAACCCAACGTTTGAATAGCCTTTGGTAGTACTCACGTATGAATTTATCTTTTTTTTTTATGTTTCGGTGGAATTTGAATATTATTTCTGGTGAAGTGGTAGATATCGCTATACTCTACATTGCCAAAAAAAAAAAGAATATTTTACAACTATTTATATTAAATTTGATTCAAAAAGTTACAGGAGGGAAAATCCCTCAAGGGTTAGGTTGCCCTCCCGTACTCCAACCATATTGATATGCATTCCGACTCAGAAAAACGTCTAAATACATAGTTGACCAAACTAAACTGTTGTCGACAGCAGATGGAAACTGTGCACGGAATATTTATCTGCAGAAATCTCAACACGCGCCTTTTTCATGAACTCTAGATAGGTATCGAGTCGGCCTGGAAATGATAAAGCAGCTCACATAAAGTCGACATGTTCTGAAAAGAAAATTTAGGGGATGTTTAGATCTAGGGTGTAAAATTTTAGCGTGTCACATAAGGTATTATATAGTGTGTCGCATAGGGTATTCGAGCACTAATAAAAAAAACTAATTACAGAATCCATCAGTAAACCGCGAGACGAATTTATTAAGGCTAATTAATCCGTCATTAGCAAATGTTTAATGTAGCACCACATAGTCAAATCATGGAGCAATTAGGCTTAAAAGATTCGTCTCGTAAATTAGTCGCAGTCTGTGTAATTAGTTATTTTGTTAAGCCTATATTTAATACTTCATACAGGCGTTTAAACGTTTGATGTGACATTGTGAAAAATTTTGGGATAGGATCTAAATAGGGCCTTAGCAGTTTTCTAGCTGATATTAGTTTGTTCCAGAAGTTGATTGACCTGGAATAACCTGTTGAACTCGTGTGTCTTTTCGGTAGCATGATGAATTGTTTTCTAAAAATATATATAAGCTGATGGAAGGACAACACCAAATCATATAGCTGGAGCCTGGAAGCTGGCCAATTCTCCCTGAAAACAAAAATAAATCGAACGTCGTGTCAGTGAATTACTGAATTGGGACCTTTTCTTCCTTGTTAGAATCATAACATTGTTCTTCTCCACATTCATTATATATGAACTGGAAAGATTGAAGACGTCAGTGGCAATTTTGGCAATTTAACCATACCGAGGTTGCAGTTTAGAAATTCTGGCCATCAATCATATTCATATGCATGATTCCAACATTTTGTTCTTATCTGCTCAGGGTATGATCAGGATAGAACCCTGTGGAGTTGCATACTGGTTGATCACCCTGTCCCAGGTTCCTTTCGCCGTGGCTTTCACAGCTTATATTATATACGCGAAGAGGAAGAAACAAGTTCTGCATAATCAAGAAGATGGCAAGGTGGCCTATTTTGTCTTTTATTAACTGTTCTTGTGACAATTACTTACAAGCAATTGGGGCTCATGAACCATTACATGGTCATGTAGGCAAATCCGGAGAGCACTAAAATGGATACCTTGCCCACGCTTCTATTCCCACTGGCTGCTTTTGTCACCGGTGCTCTGAGCGGCCTCTTTGGCATTGGGGGAGGCCTACTTCTGAACCCTGTTCTTCTTCAGATTGGAATACCACCGCAGGTACAGTGGTACACACACTACAGATTCTTAAGCTACTGAAACTATGGACCTATGGTTACCAAGGTATGATCAGTAGTTTTCTGTCGAGTCCATGATTCATGCAGTAGCATTATCATCCTTGATTTGCAGACTGCAGCAGCGACGTCTTCGTTTATGGTCCTTTTCTGCGCATCCATGTCGATGGTTCAGTTCATCCTGCTAGGCATGAAAGGCATCGGAGAAGCTTCTGTTTACGCAGGGATCTGCTTTGTTGCTTCGGTTGTTGGAGCGGTGGTGATTGAGCGAGCTATCAGGAAGTCCGGGAGGGTGTCGCTGATCGTGTTCTTGGTAACTGGCATCATGGCGGTCAGCACCGTGATCGTCACCTTCTTCGGAGCATTGGATGTATGGGCGCAGTATACTAGTGGCGCTTACATGGGCTTCAAGTTACCTTGCTGACATTGTCAGTAAGCTAAATATGTGCACACAGTTACACAGAAAAAAAAAAAAACATCGAGTGAGAGGTGCTTGCTATAAATGGGCTTGCCTGAAAGAAGATTTTGTTGTCCGTGTCATAACAGGTAGTTATTAGCTTACAGAATTCTCACTACAATAAATACCATTTCGGCATTTTTGATGCCCATACTGAAAAAGAAGCCTGACTTACGGTGATCCACGTAGCAGTAGAGTGCTTAAAACCGTATTAGTTTTTCTAGTTAATCTTGAAAAGGAGAGTTCTAGTTTATCACACTAAAACGCCAGAAAGTACTATCAAGAATTATCTTGATTGGGTAGACGAACTTCTTGTCAGAGCACATTTGACATCGTCCAAATAAAGTGCCCTAGGCCCCTTACTACCGTGCAATGCTCGGAAAGCATTTCATTCCTTGCAATAGTTGGAAAGTATTTTCATCTCGAGAATATCTCCTCGTTTTTCGTGTTATTCAAATAGTCACAGTTTTTCTAGAAAGCAATATAATAAATTAATATAAGAAATCTCATTTTACACAAATTAACACCATTGATACATAAGAGGATTTTATAGTTCTTGAGAGGTACGGTACCTCTCGATACTATGAGATACGGGAATTTGCACTAAAAATTTTGGTACATCTTGTTATCTCTTGAGAATTGTAAAATTTCTCTATACATAAACTACTCCACCAAAACTGAGTCAAAACTCAACCCACACATTGAGAAAAAAAAAAGAGACAAACCCAACATATGAATAGTCTTTGGTACTATTCACGTATGAATTTGTCTTTTGTTAATGTTTCAATAGAATTTGAATATGATTTCTGGTGAAGGGGTAGATATCGCTACTCTACATTGCTAAAAAAAAGAGAGAATATTTTACAGCTATTTATATTAAATTTGATTCAAAAAGTTACATGAGGGATAATCCCTCAAGGGATTAGGTTGCTCTCCCGTACTCCAACCATATTGATATGCACTCCGACTCAGAAAAACGTCTAAATACATAGTTGACCAAACTAAACTGTTGTCGACAGCAGATGGAAACTGTGCACGGAATATTTATCTGCAGAAACATCTAAACAAACAGGTAAACAACAGGAACGTCCACGTCGTAAGTATCAACTAGGACTATTACAAATAGATTCAAATCCTACTCTTCGATTTCAATTGCCCATTAGAATCTACGAAGAGCCTACCAGGCACTTCATAAAACACAGAATCAACACGATTACACGAACATAACCAAACTCGCCTCCAAAACATTGGCAAAGCTGATGAGTTCCTCACCACTCACAAGCAGCTAAGCGCTTCATTTCTGAAACAACCCCCAGCTCCACTCCGCGCCCTCTCTCAGTGGAGATTGCAGCAGCTAGCATCGATGGACCTTGGTACTGTTCTTGCATGCATCCTTTCCTTCTTGGCCGCGGCCTTCTCCAGCGCCGGGGGAGTCGGAGGCGGCTCATTGTACGTCCCCATCCTCAACATCGTCGCCGGCCTCAGCCTCAAGACGGCGACCGCGTTCTCCACGTTCATGGTCACCGGCGGCACGCTGTCCAACGTGCTCTACACCCTGATTGTGCTCCGCGGCCACGAGAAGGGCGGCCACCAGCCGCTGATCGACTACGACATCGCCGTGGTCTCGCAGCCGTGCCTCCTCCTCGGCGTCAGCGTCGGCGTGATCTGCAACGTCATGTTCCCCGAGTGGCTCATCACCGCGCTCTTCGCCGTGTTCCTCGCATCCGCCACGTTCAAGACGTACGGCACCGGGATGAAGCGGTGGCGCGCCGAGACGGCGGCTGCGGCGAGGAGGATGCTGGAGGGAGGGAGCTCCCTTGGCGATGGCGCGGGGGAAGCGCTTCTTGGCCAGAAGGATGGAGATGGTCATCGGCGTCAATGCGTTGACTTGATGGTGCTCGTCACCATCTGGCTTTGCTTCTTTGTCATCCATCTGTTCATAGGAGGCGAGGGCGCCAGGGTATGAGAATCTGTTACCTAATACTAGTAGTGATTTATTTTGCCCATTCGGATAATCCATGCCTTCATTTGCGCAATTGATTTTTCATCAGTTGTTCATTCAAGTGAACTGATTAGTGATAGCTAGCAGCCTAGCATCCAGGGGCGGATCCAACGTGGGGGACTCGAGTCCCCCCTACACCCACAAGACCCATGGATACCCCCGGAGCACCCCCTTCAATTTTTTCACCATGAATAATAAACTAAAAGTCTCTAGATGGCTAAAGGTCGAAGAAACTGTGTAATTGAGTCCTCCAATTTTTTTTTCCTGGATCCGCCCCTGCTAGCATCCATTGTCAAAGTTCCAGTTTTTATGATTAGTCTCAGCCTCTCTCAATTTGTAAGGACATTTCGTTCAAAAAGAATTTGTAAGGACACATTTATTTTCTTCAGGGGGTATTTGACATTGAGCCATGCGGAGTTACATACTGGCTCATCACCGTAGCACAGATTCCTATCGCTGTGGCTTTCACAGCGTGTATTGTGCACCAGAAGCGAAAATCACACGCTCAGAACAGCCAGGAGTTTGACCAGGTACACTAAAACAACTCAAACATATGGTTTATTACGTTTTTTTTTTTGATAGCCATCAACAATTTTCCTTGGAAATGTAGGCAATTTCAGTGAAGAGCAAGCTGGAATCTTTGCCAGTTTACGTCTTCCCGGTAGCTGCTCTGCTGACCGGCGTTATGAGTGGGCTCTTTGGCATTGGAGGCGGCCTGCTTCTCAACCCTGTCCTACTACAAATTGGAGTGCCCCCAAAAGTAATTCATGTCTGGTTCAAAAGTAGTATTACTATTAGAATATTAGTAAATGCCATAGTGGTATCTACTCGCTGACGCTTGGTTCTGATTTCTTTTTTGTTCAGACAGCATCGTCGACGACGATGTTTATGGTTCTTTTCTGCGCCTCGATGTCGATGGTTCAGTTCATAATCCTGGGAGTTGATGGGATCGTGACCGCGTTGGTTTACGCCATCACCTGCTTCGTGGCTTCGATCGTCGGGCTGGTGGTGATACAAGGCGCCATCAGGAAGTCAGGGAGGGTCTCGCTCATAGTGTTCATGGTGGCCGCCATCTTGGCGCTCAGCGTCGTCGTGATAGCTTGCTCCGGAGCGGTTCGAGTCTGGGTCCAGTACACGAGTGGACAGTACATGGGCTTCAAGATGCCATCGCTGATGAACGATTGATGAGAATATTTTTTTTTGGCAGATCGTAAGCTCGCATAGTCGCATGTACGTCAGCATGCTGAACGGTGAAAATGGACAGTTTGATCCATGGAATGGCTGGCACGAATAATCTGTTGTGTTTGCACCAAACGCTTCGGCCACTTTGGTCTTTGGTTTGATGGTGTGTATTTTTTTTAGAGGGCAGCTACACAACGGAATCCTGTTATTGTGAGATACTTCAAGTGACACCTCCCTTTCCTTTCTTCTATATAGTGAGATTTCACTTGGAACGTATGCTCCCTCCTGGTACCTGGTACCACGTACCATAGGCGCGATACCTCGTCGCCGGCATTGCTCCTCTGCAGCCAGAGAGCATAGCACAGGCTGTACCTGATACCTGATACCTGATACCCGGTACCTAAACCTGATACCTGGTAACTAGTACCTAGTCCCGATACCTGGTATCTGGTACCTGGTACCAGTATGATACTGCTGCATGGTGTGTGTACCTAGTACCTGTGGAATTGAAGAGATTCCTCAAGAGGATGGGAAGAGGGAATCGATACCATCCATATAAGCCAGAGAAAAAAAAATCAGCAAAGGACATCATCAAGCAAAAAAAGAAAACACACATGAGGAAGTGATGCAAGTGGCGGTGAAGCATTGCCGGCGTGGGGGGGGGGGTGGGGTGGAGGAATCAGCCAAAGCGGAATGGAGTGCGAGGGGTACGTACCTGCAGGTATTGAAGGAATGGATGCGAGCAGCGGCGCAAACACCACCGGCATGGAGAGGCGGATGAACGGAGGGAGCGGCGGCGGTGCAGCATTGTCGCGTGGGGGCGAGGGACGGAGGAGCTCGCAGTCCTCGTCGGCGGCCGCGGCGGCGCCGAGACCTCTCACGCTGCTTCGCCACCGCGCCGCATGTTCCTGAGCCAACGGGAGTAGCTCCGCGGGGCGCCCTTCCCGGCGCCGGCGAAGGAGAGGGGGTCGAGCGTCCTCCACGCCCAACATGCCACCCGAGCAGCTAGCCGCCGCCGTCGTCGCTGTGCTCATGAGGGTGGTAGTCAGACTAAAGGGAGAGGGAAGGGGAAAAGACAAAGAAGAGGATAAGATGCTAGATATTTAGTGTAATAGTTTTTCCATAGTTACGGGATACTGTTGAGTAGTTTTTCTGTTTTTTTTAATACAGATCAATATATTGACTCGGTTTTTTAAAGAAAGCCCGAAACATACATAATGTCCGATGGTGTTTCTCATGTGATCACTCGTGAAACATGCATGGCTGTAGTCCTGTAGTGCTGTGTTTGCACGACACGTTGCCGTCATTTTTGGTTTGATGGTATTGAGCGAGCTTCCGACGTGGGCTAGTCAAGTTAATGGAAGCAGAGCGGAATAAACCACACACGAACACATCGAAACAAGCCCATCTTAAATCTCACTTGGTCTTAAAGGCATATGCTCAAACGAGGGGCACCTCCACCGTCCACGTGAGCAAAAGTGATCAAAGACCCAGCTAGGGATATGCCTCACACGTGCAAGCCATACATCCATCTTATTTTGCACCGCAGCACCTGTCAGTCAGTCACATTTTGCATTGAAGCCCTTAGATTATTTTATTTGCATATAAGTCCAATATTTACAGTATGCCCCTAGAAATCACAAACATATATACACATCAACCTCTCCTCTCCTCACCATCTCCCCAACCCAATCTCTCTAGCGCCTCCTCTCTCTCCGGCGGTCTCTTTCCCGGCATCGCCTCTCTCTCCCCGCGCTTAAATCCCCTTCCGGAGGCGCCGCCTCTCCCCGGCCAGCCCTCCTCTCCCCGCCGCCGGATCGAGCCGCGGCCGGTGGCGGATCGATGCCGTTGGCGGCGGATCAGCAGCGCGTGGCGGATCGACGTGGCGGACGTGGATCCACGCGGCGACGGCCGGGATCGACGAGGCGGCGGCCAGTCTCGACGCGGCGACGACCGGGCGATGCGCCGTCGCGCTTCTTCTCCCCACCGACTGACCTTGAGCTCGCCGTATCCGCACGACAGTGACGACCTCGACCTCGACTGTGATGGCAATGACGCAGGAGCTCGAGTTGATGGCGAGCTGAAGCGATAGCATGGGCGACACAGCTACCCAACGCGCATCCTCGTCGATTCCTCCGGTCAAAATTGCGATGCCTCCTGACAAGGGTGCGCGGACCTCCTATAGCATTCGCGCACCCCTGCACGGGCGCGGCTCCTTCCGACGTGGCGCGAATATTCGCTTTGGGAGGTGAGATCTTGCTCGAGGGTGGAGCGTAGGGCATGCCCTAAATCTCACTTGGTGGAGCTACGCAAGAGACCGGGAACCTTTTTAGCCCACTCAATACATGGCCACATATAGCTTGCGCAGGCTCAGGCGGCGCAGCGGCCCTGGCCCTGGGCCCCTTGTGCGTGAATCGGTTGCAGCGAGGAACCGGGGTCGCGTGCCTCTCGCTTTTGCAAAAGCTACTCTACGGCTACGCAACCTCGCTATCGCCGTAGCTTTTCCGCGCACGCTTCCGTTGCAGCCGCGTTGGCGCAGCACGGAGGGCCCGTCGCATGCGTCCCCGTCCCCCGCCCGCGCGCAGCGCACATGCGCCGAACCGGCCCGCGCCTCCACCCGGCCAGTCCCTACGCTCTTGGACTGTTCACTTAGCCGCATCCAGCGCCGGCACCTTCTCCGTCTCGGTGGATTGCACGGACAACGGCGCGACGGCAAAAAGGCGCCTCGCGGACGTGGCATGCGCGAGAACCGGGCGGGCGCGCGCGGCTCGGTTTCCCGAACTTTTTTTCGGCTGTTTAACACTACTGGCACCTACGTACGTGGCGGGGCGCTCCGGTGCGCTTGCATCGGCGGGCGTTCCTCCCGGCGGAATCCGTTTGTCACCGACGCGGCCGCGCGCGAGCGTTGCGACAGCCTGTACGTGCCCAAGGAATGTACCGTTCGGCTAATCGGCTCGGCTTGCTTGCGCTGCATGCACATGGCACGATCGGTGGAACATATAAAGCCTGGCAATTGCAGCCAAAGCTATTGCTGCATGCTCCAAATATTTCATATGCTCAATTCGTCCTACGGCACCTACTACATCCTTGTCTGCTTCCGCGCGCATGATCTGTGGCAGCGAAATTCCGTGCCGGGTCTGATAAATTATTCTGTACCCTTCGGATCGACGTAGGGACAAACTGACACGCTAATTCCTCTATAAACATGGAGGCCCAGATCGATCGAGAACATGCGCCAGGGATACTGTCTGGATCGTCACGCTTTGTGCGGCGAAGATGGTAGAGATGAAGGCCGCCATTTGCATCGCCGCGGCAGTCTCACTGATCCACGTCGTGTCGGCTGCCGATTACACTATCGGCGGGCAGCCGGCGGCTGGGGCGGGAGTACAAGGCCTGGGTTGCATCGCAAACGTTGCTCCTGGAGACACTCTAAGTAAGTGTACTATAAGCTGCACACAAATTACTGCAATTTTTACCACCTCCTGCTCATTCTTTGCGGGCAAAACACTGTGCAGCATTCAAGTACAGCTCGTACCACAACGTCGTCGAAGTGACAAAGACGACTACGAAGCGTGCTCCGCGACCAGCCCTGTCTCCGCCGACAGCAGCGGCAGCACCACCATCGTGCTCACGGCGCCGGGGAAGCGCTACTTATCTGCGGCGCGCCGGGCACTGCCAGTCCGGAATGAAGCTGGTGGTGGACGTCGCCGACCGCCCCGCACCCGCAACGCCCAGTCCACCGCCGTGCTGCCACCTTCTCCAAGACACACGAAGCGGCGGACTGCACCGCGCGCCAATGCCGTTGCCACCAGCGCAAGCGCCAGTATGGTCACCGGCACCAGCACCCGCGGCGACGCAGCGAAGGCATTCGGGCACAAGAAGCACAGGAGCAGGCACCTTCCGCCTAAACCGGCGCCGGCGATGGCTCCCACTGTGCAGTCCGTGGAGGCAGATTTTCCGGCGCGGCTTTCGCACCGATGTCCTCACCACCTCCCCCGCCGCCGATGTCGTCGGACGCTTCTGCCGTCGTGCGTCAAAAGTGGAGCGATGTCATAGTCGGCCTAGTAGCTCTTGGGCTAGTTGTTTTGGGTGTATGAGTTGGAGAAGTTTTAGGCCAAGTCATGGATAATGCTGATTATGTGCATGCATGTTAATTTAGTCAAGTGTTAAGGTGTGATTTGTTGAGTTGAGGATTGTGTTTTTACATGGTTTTCTATGTGTTAATTCTAAGTCCTTGAGTCCTGACGACTGTGGAATGAGATTACTAGTTTAAGTGACAAATAATGGATTTGCTAAACTACAGAAGAAAGAAAGTCGAGGGCAAAATCTTGCGAATTGCTAACCCTCTTCTTTTTTTGGTCCATTATCAGAATCCCCTTAGGGGCCGGGGCACCGCGGGGGCGGGGGGGTGTTTTGTTCGAATATTGAAAGTTTAGAGTGAGCGTTGTCTGATTTTCAAGTTTAGAAGGGTAATTCGGTCGACCACAATAGTCTAGGGGTGTAATTTGTACTTTGTACATTCTAATTTCAACGTCCCGAGTAATGATTCCAAACCCATTATAGGATACCCCTTGAAGGAGATCAAGGCTCTCGGACAGTGATCACCGGTGACGCCTTGGGCATCAAGCGGCGATCAAGTCGTCTTGCATGTAGGACTTCTAATCGACACAAAGAAGGTGATCGATGACTTCCTTAAAGCGGGACCAAAGGATTTTTTAAATTCTGGTATACCCAATTCCGCTTTAGATCGAGAAATTAGTGATCATATCTTGGCTAAGTAGTAGATCATGAAGCTTAGGCCACACACACACACATACACAGAGCACTGTTGCGAGCGGTTTAGGGTTTGAATAGCAGATGTGACAGTCCAGTCAGCATTTTTTTAAAAAAAAATCGCTAGGGCCCACTCGTCAGAATCCCCACCACACTCTCTCTCCTCCCTCCCTTCTGAAGTGTGCGACGGCGGGAGAGATGAGGCGACACGGCATGGTGGCGCGACCGACGTCTCTTCTCCCTCCCCTTCTTAAGCGTGCAGCGGTGGGGGAGAGGGGGCGGCGCAACCGGCGACTCTTCTTCTTCCCCTTCTGAAGCACGCGGCGGCGGCGAAGACGGGACAACGTGGTAGGGCGACGCGAGCGGCGGTGGCATGGAGGCGGAGGCGAGGGCGACACGTGTTGGCGGCGTCAAATCCGACCCGACACATCCTTAGAGAACACGCAGCGTTAAATACAGTAGCTCTACAGGTGCCCCGCCATGGCCGCCGTCGCCGCGGCACCTTTGCCTTCGACCACGCTGCCCTCACCACCGCGGTCGCCGGCCTCTGCAGCCGCCCCGCTGTGCCGCCCTCTCTCCCTCTCCATGGCCACCTTCTCGCGCAAGTCCGGCGCCAGCCGCCGCTTCCCCGACTACAGGAGGATGAGGCAGATGGTGAGCTTGATAGGCCGACCACCGTCGGCACGTGCCTCATCCTCGACCTCCACCGCGATCTGGCTCGTAGCCGCCGGTGCGCCGCTTGCTCTCAGCCTCCGACAAGAATGAGAGATAGAGAGGAGAGAGAATATGACAGGTGAGACCCACCATTTCTTCAAATAAAAAATTGTTGACTGGACTGCCACGTAAGACCAAAACCACTTCGGGTTGAGTTAGTGAGGCTGGGTAATTTGTCCGGTATTGAAAGTTAAAGGTGTGCGATATCTTGTTTTCAAGTTCAGGGGGGTAATTCGATCGACTGCGATAGTTTATGGGGTAATTCATACTTTTTCCAATTAGAATCGGGATAGAAAATTAAGGTTTTAGGTAAAGACTTATAATGAGATTTGCCTTATACGATATTGGTGGTACTTAGGGACGATCCAAAAGGTGGGACTCTCAAGGATGATAAAAAGAGTCGTCCGATGAGAGAGAGAGAGGTGAAAGGGGATAGAGAGGAGAGAGAATATGACAGGTGGACCCCACCATTTCTTTAAATAAAAAATTACTAACTGGACTACGACAAAAGACCAAAATCACTTCGGGTTAAGTTAGGGGGGTAATTTGTCCGGTATTGAAAGTTTAAGGTGTGCGATATCTGGTTTTCGAGTTCAGTGGGGTAATTCAATCGACCGTGATAGTTTATGGGGCAATTCGTACTTTTTTTTTCAATTTGAATCGGGATAGAAAATTAAGGTTTTAGGTAAACACTTATAGTGAGATTTGTCTTATACGATACTGGTGGTACTAGCTTAGTGACGATCCAAAAGGTAGGACTCTCGGGGATGATCCAAAAGAGACGGGAGCGCCTAAGAGACCACAACAAAATTTTAGAAAATGTGCGTGATCTGCATGACTGCATGCGGAGTAGACTATGTCTTTATGATTCGGTTTTCCTTTACCTTGATGGATTACGTCCCTTCACTACTCATCTCTCAGTTTGTTAGCCAAGAGACTAACCAACAAATAGGCCGACCACCGTCGGCACGTGCCTCATCCTCGACCTCCACCGCGATCTGGCTCGCAGCGCCGGTGCGCCGCTTGCTCTCAGACAAGAGTGAGAGATAGAGAGGAGAGAGAATATGACAGGTGAGCCCCACCATTTCTTCAAATAAAAAATTGTTGACTGGACTGCCACGTAAGACCAAAACCACTTCGGGTTGAGTTAGTGGGGCTGGGTAATTTGTCCGGTATTGAAAGTTAAAGGTATGCGATATCTTGTTTTCAAGTTCACGGGGTAATTCGATCGATGCGATAGTTTATGGGGTAATTCATAATTTTTCCAATTAGAATCAGGATAGAAAATTAAGGTTTTAGGTAAAGACTTATAGTGAGATTTGTCTTATACGATACTTGTGGTATACGATCCAAAAGGTGGGACTCTCGCGGATGATCCAAAAAAGACGGGAGCGCCTAAGAGACCACAACAAAAATTTAGAAAATGTGCGTGATCTGCATGACTGCATGCGGAGTAGACTACTATGTCTTTATGATTCGGTTTTCCTTTACCTTGATGGATTACGTCCCTTCACTACTCATCTCTCAGTTTGTTAGCCAAGAGACTAACCAACAACACCCTTGACCTTGATGAAGTCAATACTTAGGATATAAAGAGTAGGGTTAGGATCAAGGTGGGAGGGGATGGGTGTGGATAAGAAAAGACCAGAAATTCACCGAGTTAGAGGGAGGCTAGGGTGGCAGATGGGTCGCCGAGATAGGTGGTGAATCAACAACAAACGGATACTGGATAGTGATCAACGCTAGGAACAAATAAGAGGGTTAGATTAAAAGGCACGGGCATTGTATCCAACAGAAACATAGTGGTAAAAATGTAAATAGTGTGAAACATATTGGGTGTTGTTTTATTAAAAAGAAGTATTGGTCATTGTAAGCTTTTATAGCATAGCAAATATTCAAACGAAATTTTATTCACGTCATCTCACAATAATACTATATCAAAGTCCATATACACAGCGTTCTTAAACGCTGTTTTCTTGGAAAAACAACTCAAGGGGAACTACCAACTGCTACAACTTAAGAGGAAGGGAAGAACCTAATAATAAAAATAAGGATAAAAGTAACTAGTATACGGCTCCTCATATTCGTCATCGTCGTCGAGTCCCTCGACGTCGAGGTAGTACGTCTTGATCTCGTCATGCTTGAACTTGTTCCTCCCCTTGCTCGTCTTCCTCTTGGTGTAGGCCTCGTACGGGTCCCTCCCGGTGTACTTGGAGTGGTTGGTGGGCTTCCTCGACACCCGGACGAACCCTCCGTTGGCCGTCTGCTCCGTGATCTCGTGCACCACGCGCCGCTTGGCCTTGCCGCCGGCGCCGTCGGGATCCATCGGGTCGACGAGCTTGTGGGCGTACACCCACCCGTGCATCCGCCCCTCGCGACGCATGGCGGCGGCGACTCTAGGAGTTTTGCGCGGATCAAAGACGATCCGTGGTCCGGTGTGTGCCGGCCTGGACGCACAGGGCCTCGTATTTGTAGGCCTCGCGCGCGATTCCTTGCCGGCCACGGGGCCCTGATGGAGTCGGTGTCGGCTGCGTGGGATCCAAGCTTATGACGGTTTGGACCGAGTCGGTATCAGCCTTGTGGAATCTGAATACTCATTGGGCCAACCGGTGGTCGTAGTTGTTGGGCCTTTGGTTTGAGGGTACGCTTGGTGCCACAAGCCTAAACAGGACATGGCCCATGGGACAGTCATCTGCATGCAGTGCAGGACCTCTGTGAATGCTTTTCCCTTTTCTGCACCGCTCACATCTCAAGGAGATGTACGCCTCTACCGAGCTAAACTGTAGGAGTACTCTGCATGAGAACGTCGTACTCCAACATGATACTGTTGCTTGGAAAAGGGCTAGCTTTGCTTGCTGAAACGAAGGTTGCAGGAAAGGATCTTTCGTCATTGAATGCCACGCGGTGTACAAAATTCTTGGCACTACTTAACTATAAGCACGTACTAGTACCACGTATAATGCGACACCGTGTAACTTTGTAACAGTAGTACAGCACAGTACTGTCGCTCCCGCTTGCACGATGGGCAAACTGAAACTCAAGCCTGACGAGAGTGAAGTTGAAACAGGGCAGAAAGCTCGAAGATTATCGGTGAAGACGACCTGAAGCTGGAGGGCCATCGGTTGGCTTGCCGGCAGGCCGGGGTCAGCACGGCTAGTTCCGGCCACTCTAGCTGCCGACCTGCCGCCTTGCCGGAAGACGCAACTCGACTCCTCCTGACGAGATGAGGGACCCCGCTTTGATTGGAGGTGGAGGTACTCATCCGGTACCCACTGCCACTATATAGCCAGTAGCCACCGTGCTGTGAGATCTGAGATGTATTTGAAGAATCAGGACATATCGTACAAAATTGGTTGTATCATTTTATAGAAGAGACGCCACGGTAAGCAGAAACTCCCACCACTCACTCTGTGATCTTACTATACTCTCAATTTTCACTGAAAAGGTGTATGGATGGGCTCCTTTTTCGGCTTGACACAAGAGCGTTTTCTTCCCTACCACTGATCTGCAAGGGCTGTAGCCTGTAGCCAATTGGCTAGAACTCCTTTTACCGATTACACTTGATGTTGCAGCCTTAAGCATTAAGCACTGTCTCTTAAAAAAGAAACAACTTCCGCACTGATTCAGGGGATTTCGAGATTCGAGAGGTGGACAATTTCACCCATGTTCTCATCAGGTATCACCCCCTGAAATGATGACAGAATAGGCAATGATTGTTCCGGGGATTCTATCGATTTATCTTTTGAGCTTTCTGTGCTTATACAGCCTGGCTAATTTCGTCCTGATGCAAGCATACCTCAGAGCTAATTCTGGAGTTTGATCTTTACACAGCAAAATGGGTTGATTCAGGTAAAACAACACAAATATCTTTCGTACCAATTGAACTAGTTGGGTGGCCCACGCAAGCAGCTAGCACCCAAACAAATTTATATATTTTTTTAGTATGATTTTACTTAAAATTTATTAAATAGCTATCTCATTGTTTTAAGACTTTGAAAGACCAAACCTTATCATCCTCGTGTTTCTACATATAGTTTTTAAAAGTCACACCAGTTGCTGCCCCTTATGTCATCTCCTTCTTTATTTGTTTGCTCGATCTACCACTATTTCAATTCATTGGATTTTATAGTTTTCAGAGTTTATCGTCACATTGGGTTTTGCTTTTATAATTTCTAGATATCCTGTTAAACGTTGCCATTATACTGCTCTACGGCCTGTCCACCGTTTCTTCTCTTTATTGTCATTGAGATTTTAAAAATCGAACATAATTATCGTTTGGGTTCATTTTTACTTTCTAGAAGTCCCGCCAAACCGTCAGCGGTTTTGCCATTGTACTCCTCTACGGCTCACGCGCTGCCTCCCTTCTTTATCGTCATTGAGATTTTAAAATCGAACATGATTATCATTGGTTTTTTTTTTACTTTTTGGAAGTTCCGAACCTTTGAAAATTGGACTTTGTAGTTTCATTTTTTATAATTTTTAGAAGTCCCATCTAACGATACCACTATGTCCCTCTACAGCTCGTCCGCCGCCTACTCTTTATTGCATTGTGATTCTAAAAATTGAATATAACTATCGTTGGAATCTATTTTTTATTTTCTAGAAGTCCCGTCAACCGTCGGTGGCTCTGCAACTATACTCTTATACACCCCGCCCGCTGCTTCTCCTTTTTATTGTCATTGAGATTTTAAAAATCGAATATGATTATCAATGAGGTTTATTTTCTTTTTTACTTTCTAGAAGTCCCGGCATCCGCATTACTTGTTTGCTTCACGGCCTACCTGACGTCCCTCCTTTTAATCGTCATTAGGATTCTATTTGGTGTTTTATTAACAATTTTTATATGTCGTAACAATCGCCACCACTCTACTCCTTTATAGGTCTGTTACTTAATTTATCTTGTCATGTGTTTAAGATGGTTTTTTTTTTCAATAGTCTTTATTTTTATCACAAATTTTAGTTATTTATAAATTGTATTCCTAATTGAAATCTTATTTTT
>CM020186.1:13416938-13523959 GCA_009805545.1 Oryza longistaminata | reverse complement strand
GGAGATACCTTTAAATTCTTTTTATTTTAGGTCATTTAAGACCCATTCCTATTTATACCACCACATAAACTATTAGCTATAACATTAACAAATATTTGATACTATAAAGCATACATAAATCAATAATTCAAATAGTTTTCTACTAGTGATATTTACATATACTTTTACGGTAACCTTATACATGAGAGATGATATAATGTAGGACATGGGCGGAGATAGCTAGAGAGGAGTAAACTGTCCTTCTTCTAAGTCTAAAATTCAATTGAGTCCCAATCTGAAGAAAATTCTAGTTCTGACCCTTCATAGATGAAGAGTTTAGAGGACAACTTAGAAACAATAGGTAAATTGAAGATATGTATATGTTTCTTATATCGGAGTCTCATATGCGCGCATGCGTGCAAAACTAAACCACCGACTGCTCTCATGTGGGAAGACATCTATCTATCTATTATATTATTAAACAGCCTTGAAAGAATGCACCACGTTTACGTGGGGGCAAGAAATTCCCACATTAATCGGAGAAAAAGAAAAGAAGAGTACAAATAGAAATACAATCTAAAATAGCTGAAATTCGAAATTAAAAATAAGCAATATTGAAAAAAGAGTCCGTATAGGAACCCAATACGAGATTAATCAAAATTCGAAATAAAATAATAAAATAAAATCTAAAATTAGAAAAAAAAAAGAAGAGTACAAGTATGAATACAATTTAAAAATAACTAAAATTCGGAATTAAAAATAAGGAATATTGAAAGAAGAATCTATACAAGAACCCATTACGAGATTAATTAAAATTCAAAATAAAAATAAAATAAAATCCAAAATTATAAAAATATAAAAGAAGAGTTCACGCAGGAATACAATTTGAAAATAACTAAAATTCTAAATTAAAATAAGCAATATTGAAAAAAGAGTCCATACAAGAAACCAATACAATATTAATTAAAATTAAAAAAATCAAATAAAATCCAGAATTAGAAAAAATAAAAATATAGTTCAAGTAGAAATACAAATTGAAACAATTGAAATTGGAAATAAAAAAGAAATATTAAAGAATAGTCTGCATAGAACACAAATTGAGATGAATTAAAATTCGAAATAAATATAAAATGAATTCAGAAAATAAAAAAAAGAGCTCAACTGGAATACATTTCATAAATAACTAAAATTTGTAATAAAAAATAAAGACTATTGAAATAAGAGACAATCTAGAACACATGACGAGATTAATTAAAGTTCGAAATAACAAATAAAATAAATTTCAAAAATAGAAAAATAATTATAAGAATTCAAGTAGGAATATAATTTATGAATAAACATTATCGGGATGAAAAATTATGCAATTTTAGAAAAAAAAATCCATAGAGAACACAACGATGACAAATGACAGTAAAGAGGAGAGAAGCAATAGGCTTGCAAAGGAATAGAGTGTTGGCGGTTGATGGGATATCTAAAAACTATAAACAAAACCCCAAATAGAATCCCAATGACGATGGGCATGCCGTAATGTAACATGGTCACGACGGTTGACGGGACTTATGGAGAGTAAAATAAACCCCAATGATAATCATGTTCGATTTTTAAATCTCAATAACAATAAGAAGGGAGGCAGTGGGTGGGCTGTAGAGGTGTATAGAGGCGAAGACGCTAACGATTTGACAAGACTTATAAAAAGTAAAAAAAACACAAAGAAAAATTATGTTCGATTTTTAAAATCCCAATGGCAATAAAGAGAGGTGGCAGCGAATGAGCCGTAGGGCATTAAATTGGCGATGCTTGACGATACTTCTAAAAATTATGAAAACGAAACCCAACAAGACAATGAACTCTAAAAACTATAATATTTTAAAGTTTTAAAGAGGATGAATAGAAGTTTGGGTCTATAAATTTTAGGTCTATAAACTTTAGGTGTATAAACTTTAGATGTATAGAAATACTATATATAAAAAATATTTGAATTCAAATTCAAATTTGAATCAGATATATGAACTTTTGACTTATAAACTCTGGGTCTCTAAACTTTAGATGTATAAACTTGAGGTATACAAACTTTAGTGTATAAATTCACTAAATAAAAAAGTAATACAGTGCCAAAAAAGAAATCCATGTGGAGGAAGGGGATAGCGATCGATCGCTCGCCCAGTAGGACTTTCGCCAACACACGTGGTACCTGTATTGGGACACGCATGCTGACGAGGGAAAAGGACCTACTCTACGTATGTGTCCAACCCAAACCGATCCATTTGTACTCAAAGCGGCTACGCCGCGAGTTTCCCATCTCCGATCGAGCCAACGCTCGTACAAGGAACGGTACAAGCAATACACACACCCGTGCCTCGCACCACGTATATCACGGTCGCTTCGATTTCTTTCGGTTGCTCGCCATCATGGCCGTCCCCCTTGCCTTGAGTGCCCCCACACCTGTCCCTTACCCGCCTCCGCCCCCCCACCTACAATTCGAGATTTGTTCTTACTCGCGTAGTTCCCCCTCTCTGTCTCGGTCCCCGTCTACGTCGTCTCTCGCATTTTTTCCTTTGCTCCTCTGCTTGGAAGTTGGAACTAACCTCGCTGTCTTGGCTGAGCTACTCCATATCTCCCACGCGAGTCGCAAGACAGCAGAACGCGCGCGAAACCAAAGAGAGAGCGCTCAGCGTGCAGAGCGAGCAGTTGGTGGTGAGCCTTTACTACCGCCAACCCCAAGATTTAATTGCGTCCTCCTCCTGTGCCGCCGCGCGCTCTCTCTCTCTCTCTCGCTTCGGATGCCGCTATTGCTGCTGCTGCGCCTGTGGCTGCCATAAGTATATCGCACTCCACGGTGACCGACCGACCGACGCAGTCGTCACGGGCGCGGCAGATAGCTGGCTAGTGGCTAGCACCGCGCGTCGAGACGGGATGGGCGAGAGGAGGCGCCGTGCCAGCGCTGTCGCCGGCGGCCGGGCTGAGGATGAGAAGGCTGCTTCGGCGCCTGCGGCCGCGGCCCCGGCACCGACGGTGTGGTTCGCGCTGAAGAGGTCGCTGCACTGCCGGTCCGAGCCGTCGGAGGTGCGACGTGGCCGAAGGCCCAGGCCGTCGCCGCCGCCGCTGCGGGCGGTGGCGGGCACCTCTCGGCGATTGTGACCAAGCGCGCGGCGCCGCGGTCGGGGTGCTCCCGGTCGATAGCCAACCTGCGGGACGTCATCCACGGAGCAAGCGCCACCCGGAGCGGCCGCCGAGCTGCAGCCCGAGTCCATCGGCAGCAGCGAGTTCTTGAACCCCATCGCCCACGAGGTGGTGCTCAGCACCACTCCCGCTGCGAGCTCAAGATCACCGGCTTCGGTGGCTGCGGCGGCCTCGCGGCGGCGGCGGCGGCGGGGGCGGCGTACTCGCGTCGCCGCACGAAGCGGACGGCGACAGCGCGGTGGTTTCGTCGTTCGTTGGCACGCTCCGGCCGGGCACCCCGGGGCCGGCTGGAGCCACGGCCTGCAGTACAGCGCTCGTGCCGGGGCAGCATGCGGTGCACGCCTCGAGGTCGCCGAATGTGCTGCTGGACAGCAGGGACGCCACCGCGGCCGGGGTGACCGCTCACCGCGCGTCCTGCGAGGACGCCGTCAGAACGGTGGCAAGGGCGGCGGCGGCCTAAGCTGCCACCGTTGCGGTGAGCAGTTCAGCAAGTGGGAGGCACTGGAGGCGCACCACCTTTCCAAGCATGCAGGTGAGGGTGACATTTGCACTGCAGCTCATAGTACACGGTACACGGTACACCCACAGGCGGTGGTGATCTCCTCGGCGTTCGGGAAAAATGCTGTTCTTTTTTTCATGCATTTCCAGAGCACGTTAATCCCAATAGTGCAGTGTTTTCCTGTTATGTTTATGGGCGGTCAGGCGGTGTGGAACTTTAGCTATCGATAGACATTTCTTTACCTACAAGTGCAGTGCATGTGTGTCCTTTAGCTCAGAACTTTACTGTATGGATTTCAATTTCACTTTCACCAGCTAGGTTCCTCAAAACATCTGCTTTCTTCTCCTTATGCGAATCCATGCTTTCAACTTTGCTATAACTGCGAACCTGGTGTTCAGAGATCCTGCTAGATCTTTCAATTTTGTTGTACCAGTAGAAATAAAGTAGGGAGTAATAACTCCATGCTTTTTTCCTCCATTACTGCATCCCAGCCATTTATCGTAGTAAACTAACTTGTAAAATGATAGTACTAGCATGATTAAGTCTCAATTAAGCATCTTGCAGAGTCGACACTGACCAATGGTCTTGAATGCATGTGTGTATGTGACTGGTTTGATGGCAGTGACGGAGCTGGTGGAAGGGGACTCGTCGAGGAAGATCGTGGAGATCATCTGCCGGACGAGCCTGCTCAAGTCGGAGAGCAGCTGCGTGCGGATCGAGCGTGTGTTCAAGGTGCACAACACGCAGCGGACGCTGGCGCGCTTCGAGGAGTACCGCGAGGCGGTAAAGCTGAAGGCGAGCAAGCTGCCCAAGAAGCACCCGCGCTGCCTCGCCGCACGCAACGAGCTGCTCCGCTTCCACGGCGCCACGCTCTCGTGCGCGCTGGCGGCGCGGCGGGCTCCTCCAGCCTCTGCGCCTCCGACAAGTGCGCGCTGCCGCATCATCCGCCACGGATTCTCCGCCAAGAAGGAAGGCAAGGCCGGCGTCGGCGTCTTCACCACGTCCACCAGCGGCCGCGCCTACGAGTCCATCGAGGCTCCGCCGGCGCCGTCGTCGGTGGCGACGACCCGGCGGCGACGCGCAGGCGCTGCTGGTGTGCAGGGTCATCGCCGGCAGGGTGCACAAGCCGCTCGAGAACCTCAAGGAGTTCGCCGGACAGACCGGCTTCGACTCGCTCGCCGGCAAGGTCGGGCCCTACTCCAACATCGAGGAGCTCTACTGCTGAACCCGAGGGCGCTGCTCCCGTGCTTCGTGTCATCTGCAAGGCTTAACTCCAGAGTCATGCATTGCATTGCAAACGACTAATTAATCAGTAATTAACCATTCTTTCCTTCGTGTACTAGCTACCGATCGGTTGCCAGCTTGTTGCCGTCTCTTCTGTATGAGCTAGTATCCATCAGATGCATTTGTCCATACTTGTGTGAGCGTACGTGGGGGTTCACGTGTAAGAGTGGATCGATTCGCCATCTACTTGCATGCTTACCAGACGACAGCGAATCAACCATGCACCGTGAACCGAAACAACCTTTAGTTTTGTTACTTACTCCTTTTCGGTTACTTGGAATACTTTTCATGCGTGCTCTTCGATCTTGTCTTCTTTCTCTAGTAGCTACTGGCTACTGGCATAACATTCTCCTCCAGTCCTCCCGTGCATGCTTGTCTTGTTGACACATGATGATTTCAGAGTAAAACAGGCCAATGTGAAAAGCAGTTTATTCACAGGAAATAGTTTACTGTAACGTCATTATTAAAAAATATATTAATGTTTGACCATTAATCTTATTACAAAAACGTAATTGTTTTTTATGATTGTTTTCAAAGGTATTTTAAACATAACTACCTATATTTTTGCATATTTTCATAAAATTTTTAAAAGGTAATATTAAACATATGTCTGCAAGTTAATAGTGTCATGTATTAAAAAAAGAGGGAGTATTTGTGCGGGGAAACAAGAGAACAACACAGGGATAGTTTATGACAACCAACCAACGAGCGTGACGCCTAAATGACGCCCTCGCTCTCCTCAGGCGAACGGCGGCGAGCGGGCGGAGATCCCAGGTTGGGGCGCCTTTTCTGATTCAATCTACTTCGTTTCTCCACCCCCACGCCTGATCTGCTCCCTCAGCATCTCCCTGAGATCGGTGGTGCTCTGTATCGCGAGGTCGGGGTGATTAAGGGGGCGTTCTTGGCATCGCTACCCACCCTTGGCTTCACCGGTCAGAGTCGCCGATTTCCGGGCTTGAAGAGGAGCGATGGATTCAGCGGAGGAGGGAAGGAATCTGCGACAACGGATCAGCCGCGCCGTGGGTGACGCAGTGCCCGGAGGGGCTCTGGGAGCAGACGGCGGCAGACCCAAAGGAGCTACTGTAACAGGAGATGGTGCGGGGAGCTCTGGCTCCGGCGACCGGGTGGCGGAAATGATGGCACGCTTACACCTCACGGCGGCGGAGGCGCGAGCGGTGGTCACGATGATGAAGAAGAGGCGATCTTGTTGATCCGCCCGGCTCTGGTGGGTAAGGTCCTTGCTCCAGTGTGCCCATATCCAGAAATTTGGCGGCCATGCCGGCCGGCATGGGGGAATCCAAAAGGTTGGTTTTCAATCCAGTGGGGATAACATGTTCTTCGGCGGAATTTGGTTCGGGATGTGATAGGGACAGGGTGCTCGACAGGAGCCATGGATGGTAGGCAAGCATGCTGTCCTACTGAAGAATACGATGCGAATTTTTAAGCCTCTGCAAGTTCGCTTCGATCGTATGGCATCTGGGCAAGGATCATCGACCTGCCATACAGATTGATGATCTCGAGGGGGAAATCATTGCCAGTCTTTGGCAAGAAGTCTGAAAGTGGAGACGACGAGCAAGGCCGCTGCTGGGGGTTTCATGGGGGTGCGTGTGGAACTCAATGTGGAAGAGCCTATTCCAAGGTACATCACTGTTTTTCCTCCGCGACAAATCGGTGGAATGCTTCGAGGTGAAGTACGAGCGTCTCCCTCTATACTGTTTCTCGTCCGGAATGCTGGGGCACTCCTTCTTGGTTTGTCCTACCCCAGCGAGCGCGATGAGGAAGGTAACTTGCCGTATGCAGCCAAACGTCTGTGTGTGGCGGAGGATGTGAGAGAAGGCCAACAGTGGCAAGTCCGGCAATGCTTCCAGTTCAATGGGGGCAAACACGACTGGTTTCGACTCGAGGGCTCTTCGGGGGGCTCGGCCCGACCAGCGAACTCTAGGAGTCGCAGCAAAAAGGACCTGTCCTCGGAGGGTGATGGAAAAGGAGCTGAAGTCACCCTCTCCAATGAAAACCGCAGGGAGAGGTCGGGAGCTGGCCGGGGTGGCACAGAGCCCCTCGTGGCCGGGGGCGTAACCGTGCAAACGATCCTTGTAAGGAGCTGTTCCCGGATAATGTCAACCCAACTTGGTGACGGGTCAGAAGAGGAAAATCGGGCAAGGATCCTCTCTTGTTGGGGCCTCTCGGCTGCCCGGCCCCCTCGGTGCCACCCCTCGCTTTGGTCCTTCTTCCAAGGGGACCTCTTCTCCCCTTGGGGCCTGAGCAGGAACTTGGTGGTGAAGTGATCCAAACAAGAAGCAGAGGATGGTACATCCACGATCGGCGGATCAGGCGGGGCCTGCAGGGCAGGCCCGCCAGACGCAATGAGTATCCTTTGTTGGAACTGTCGCGGTTTGGGGTCGGACGCGACAGTGGGGAGAACTCGTGCTGGTTAGTGAAGTCTACCGACCTCCCTTCTCTCTTGTCGGAAACGAAGATGAGGGACAAACGCGCTCAAAATTTGATGTGGTCCTTGGGGTTCTCAGGATCTTTCGCCATTAGTAGTGAGGGCTCAGTGGCGGCCTCGCGCTTTTTTGGTCCGACAGGTGTTCGTTTCCCTTCGAGGCTATAACCCCCATTGCATTGATGTGGTTGTCTCGACTGTGGATCAAAACCCTTGGCGGGTTACCTTCGTTTATGGGGAACCCAAACGGGAACTTCGTCACACCTTCTGGGCACTGCTCCGCCGGTTGCATGGACAGTGTGTGGGTCCGTGGCTGTGCTTGGGATTTCAATGAGGTGATTAGTATTGATGAACACTATGGGGCTCGGGATAGGGCCGAGTCGCAGATGGAGCAGTTCAGGGGCTGCTTGGATGATTGTGGTCTGATTGACCTTGGTTTCATTGGTCCAAAATTCACATGGACTAATAGACAGGATGCCCAGTGCAACACCAAGGTTCGCCTTGATCGTGCTGTGGCTAATGGAGATTTCTCACTTCACTTCGATTGCTGCCAGGGGAGAATGTGATCACGACGTCGTCGATCACTATGCCATCTCAATCTTGCTGGCAGGTGCCCCTTCTTCTCAGAGAAGGAATCCGGTGCAACATGGTTTCCGCTTCGAGGCGCTTGGATTAGGGCGGAGGATTATAGAGGAGTGGTCGAGAAGGCTTGGGGGGAGCAAGTCAAGGCACCCAAGCCTTGGGTGCGGCATGGCGAAGTTTCAACACACAGCTGCCACCCTACGCGACTGGAGTAGAATCTCCTTCGGCTCTGTAAGAAGAAGATCCAACAGCTGGAGAGGCGACTCACGCCTGCGCGAATCGGCGCTATTCGATAGGTGGTCAAGGAAGAAAGACTGGCGGAACAACTAACCTGTGAGCGTTGAGTAGATTATGGCAAGCAGAGGTCACGGATTGATTGGCTCAAAGAAGGGGACCGAAATACAGCTTTCTTTCATGCTCGAGCCTCCGCTAGACGACGCACCAACAATATTAAAGTGCTGGTTAGAGATGATGGCAGCAGGTGTACCTCCAGGAGGGGCTCAAAGGTATGGCTGAATGTTTCTATCGGAATCTGTTCTCCTCCGAACCCTGTGACTCTTTGGATACGGTGTTGGACGCTATACCAATAAAGTGGGCGACCATGTCAATGAGGAGCTGTGCAAGCCATATAGCAATGAGGAGATCAAGTAGCCCTTTTCCAAATGGGTCCGACCAAAGCACCGGGGCCAGATGGTTTCCCGGCAATCTTTTACCAGAACCACTGGGTTTCTTTGAGCAAGAAATCTGCAATGCTGTAAGGAGCTTTCTTTTGGGGAGGAGATCCCAGAAGGTTGTGTGACTCTATTATTGTGCTTATCCCGAAAATTCACAATGCTGAACATCTTTCGAAGTTCCGCCCTATCAGTCTGTGCAATGTCCTATACAAGATTGCCTCAAAGTGTTGGCGAACAGGTTGAAACCTTTCCTTCAGATATGGTCTGAGTTCCAAAGTGCCTTGTTTCCTGGCCGTCTAATCACTGACAGTGCCATTGTGGCTTTTGAATGTCTTCACACGGTGCGCAAGCAACATAGTAAGACCCCCTTCTTTGCTCTAAAGATAGACATGATGAAGGCGTATGACAGGGTTGAATGGCCTATCTCCAAGGTTGTCTCACCAAGCTAGGTTTTGACCAAGGGTGGATCCAGACGATCATGCGATGCGTCACTCTGTTCGCTATGCGGTAAAATCAATGGGGAGCTGACCAATCCGGTCCCCCTCGAGGGGGATTAGACAAGGGGATCCCATTAGCCCCTACCTTTTTCTCCTGTGCACTGAAGGCCTGTCCTGCCTATTGCATGAAAAAGAGTTCCGGGGGAGCTGTGTGGGATAAAAAACGGCAGACAGGGCCCTCAATCTCCCATCTACTGTTTGCTGACGACAGTCTCTCTTGCCAGAACTGACCAATCAAGTGTCCGGCGCTCAAGTCCACTCTTACCTCTTATTGCAAGGCGTCGGGGCAATCCATCAACCTCCAAATCTTCGATCTTCTTTGGCAAATGTTCCCAGTTAGCATCAAGTCCGCTGTCAAAGAACTTTTGCAGGTGTCGAATGAAATCCTACAGGACACTTACCTTGGCATGCCCACAGAGATCTGCAGGGCAGCTACTAATACCTTCAAGTTCCTCCCTAACAGAGTATGGAAAAGGGTGAACAGCTGGACAGACAGACCTCTCTCGCGGGCCGGGAAAGAGACTATGTTGAATCGGTGGCACAAGCGATTCCCACTTATGTGATGAGCTGTTTCCGAATCCGGTCTCGATCTGTGAAAGCATGAAGTCTTGCATCGCCGATCACTGGTGGGGCTTCGAGGATGGAAAGAAAAAAATGCATTGGCGTTCTTGGGAATGGCTCTCGACACCGAAGTCGCTTGGTGGTTTGGGTTTTAGGGACTTTGTTACCTTCAACCAAGCTATGCTGGCCGACAGTGTTGGAGACTTCTAACTGAACCAGACTCTCTTTGCTCTCGCGTGCTAAAAGGGCGTTATTTCCCTGATGGATCTTTCTGGACAGCAAACCAACCTAGGGCCTCTTCCTTCACTTGGAGAAGTCTTCTCTTTGGCAGGGAGCTACTTAAGAAAGGGTGTGTTGGGGTGTGGGTGATGGCAGTTCCATTAAGCTGGGCTCGGATAACTGGATCCCTGGGTTTGCTGCTAACTTGGTTAGGCCGCTTATCCCGCTTCCTGAAGATGTTCCAGTACAATTCCTAATGAATGATGAACATAATGCCTGGGATGTGGACACAGTTAAAGCTTGTTTTGAGGAATATTGCTAGCGTGATTCTTCAAATTCCAATCAGCCATCATGGAGGGGATGATTTTGCATCATGGCCTCTTGACAAGAGGGGTGTGTACTCGTTTCGGTCTGCTTACAACTTGGCCCTCCCAGATTTTTCTTTCAGCTCAGAGTGCCGATGGAAGAGGATTGCCATCTGGTTGGCAAGATAACCAGAAGGTCTGGAAATCGCTATGGAAGATTGTGGCTCCGGGAAAAATGAAGATCAACCTTTGGCGAGCGATACATGACTGCCTCCCTACCGGTTTCCAACTAAGAAAGCGCCATATCGAAGCTCTTGATGGATGCTTTTTCTGTGGCAGAGATGTCAATGTGGAGCATATCTTTATCCAATGCCACTTTGCTGTTGCTGTCTGGCAGGAGGTTAAAGAAAAGTATGGCATGAAACTCTGCAGGAGAAGAGCTGGGGAATATGAGGCAATGGATCTTTGATTTCTTGAACAGGGGTACAGATATCCAAAATACAGCCCTCGCTGTTACTATTTGGCACATTTGGGAGGCGAGGAACAATGCAAAGAATTACAATGAATCCATTCACCCAAAGCGTGTCGCCCAGAAAATTTTGCTTATGTCGACATGATTGTTCAACATTGCTACAAAGCACAGGCTGCTCCCAGGGGTGATTCCTCTCCTTCAATTCCACGATGGACTCCCCACCAGTAGGTACTGTGATGATCAATTGTGACGCTGCTCTGTTTCAATCTTCTTGTCAAATGGGCATTGGGTTTCTCATACGCGACCATGATGGAAGATGTCTACTGGCTCTCAATGAACGAGTCCAGAATGTAACTCAGCCGGAGTTGGCTGAAGCTGTGGCGATCCGGCGCGCCCTGTCACTTGCAAAAGAGGAAGGTTACCAGAAGGTGATCATTAGCTCCGACTGCCTATCGGCCATCCAACGTATCATCTCTCCATTACTGGATCGATCAAGAATTGGCTGCTTGATTAGCGACATTAAGAGGATTGGGGCTGAGTTCTCTGAGTGTACTTTTATGCATGTTAACGTTTGTGTAATCTTGCAGCACATACACTAGCTCGTCTGTCTGAGCCTGCTGGTAGTAATGTCTATCGTTCTGTCACTCCGGATTGTATCCGTGAGCTCCTCTGTAATGATGCTACTTAATCTATGAAATGACATCGTTACCTCAAAAAAAAAAAAAAAAAAACACAGGGATAGTTTACTATCACACGACCAAATTGACTTTAGCACAGTCGTCTTTGAATGGACTGCCTGAGGCAGGCCATCTCGATTTTGCGTTTCAAATTGTTTCGCTATCGAGTCTCGAGTGCCACACCACACCATATGGTTTCAAAATCGCTGCGACTTTCTGTGGAGCTCCTGAGCAAATCTTTATCATTTTGCTGCTGCAACCGCAAGCAACCAAGTAACGGAGCAAGTGCAGGAAAGGCACGTCGCTATCGCCTCTAGATCGCTACCAGCCATCTGAACCGCCCATTGAATGCTCTTTCTGTCTTGGGTGTCTGCAGCAACAGTGGCAGATCAGAGCAAGGCGATGCCGTCATGCCGGCTTTCCGGCTCGCCATGGCCCCTCGTAGTGTATTGCTATTGCTGAATCTCACCTCCTCTCAGTGCATTAGTGTATCCCATTAATGACCAGCCGTTAATTAGATGTTTCCACCTAGTGACAAGAGCCATATGATACGAGTATGTGCAACTCTACGTGTTTTGGACAGGCACGGACTCATTAACACGGCATTAATCTCTGTCTGTCCCGTTGACCATGAACCGCGCATACATATGCATTGACTGCACGAACGCATGCCTACAATTCTGTGTTCAATTCGCTGCCTTGCTAGTTGTGTCCTTCCTCCTCGTGCGCTACGATTCCAGAAAGTCTTGTCTACATTTCCATCCATGTCAAGTTTGGCCACACAAACTATTACTCCTAGACTGTGTTTAGTTCAGCGCAAAGTTTAGATTTTGGTTGAAATTAAAGATGATGTGACTGAAAAGTTGTGGGTGTATAACAGGTTGATGTGGATGAAAAGGACTGAAGTTTGGATCAAACTTTAGATCTAAACACAGCCCTAATTGGCATCGTTTCCGGGGTAGCTTCGCTAGCTGTACTACTCCTATTTGTTTACTCGCATGCCCGCCCCGCCTAACTGGATGGGTACTGGATTTGACCGATCAACAAGCACGTTACCGTGATTACTGATTACAATGAGAAACATTGAGTTGCTAGTAAGAGTGTTGGTGCGTCACTGCGTTGTGGCCTGTGGAGGTGCACAGAGAGCAAAGCCTGAGCACAATACCCTTAATCACGCTAGTAGACTGAGCTGTCGCTGCATCGCTTGGAATATACTAATTACATCCTACTCTGTCCGTCCCAAAAAAAAACTTAAACTTCTAAAGTTATAATTTTATCTAAAACCAACTTCTACCATCATACGTAGTGGTGGACAAAGAGCTCGGGCTCGTGGAGCTTGGCTCGAGCTCGCAAAGCTCGGCTCGGCTCGAAGACTAAACGAGCCGAGCCCGAGCCCGAGCTGCCTCCATAGCTCGTTTGAAAATCGAGCCGAGCCCAAGCCAGCCCGCAAGCCGCTTGTGTAGGCTTGCCAAGCCTGTGGAAAAACTTGACCTAGCCTATTAACAAGTTGTCTGGCCCATGAGAAACAGAGAAACCCTAACCTATTATGCGCTCGCACAGACTCCCCAGATTCGATCCCTCCCCTTCCCACGCGGCCACGACTGGGCGGCGACTGGAGAGAGGAGTTGCCGGCCGCTGCCTCCCTCCCCTGCGCTGTGCTACCTCTAGTCCCCGGCGCCAGGCCGCCAGTGGCAACGCCGCTCGACGCCCTCCGTGCCGCGAGCCCGCCGCCTCCCTCCCATGCGCCACCAGCCCGCCGCCTCCCTCCCCTGTGCGGTTGCGCCAGCTCCGGCCTCCCTCCCTAGCGACGCTCGACAGTCAACGTCTCCTGTGCCGCCACGGTGCCGCTCGAGCTCGACACCTCCTGCACCGCCGGCGTCCCTGACTGTGATTTCTCATTGGACACCTTTGAGCTTCAATAACATAATTTTTGCTATCCTTGTTTGAAGACAGACAAATCTGACTAACACTTAGTTCTGGAAAGGGTGTTTGACTAACACTTAGTTCTAGAGGTGAAGTTGCCAAAAACAGTTTTATAATAGGAATTTCTCATGCAACTTATTCTATTTTATCATCTCATCATATACCACTGCATTTCTTTACTTTTTTGGAAAAAAGGACAGTGATTTCTCATTGGACACCTTTGAGCTTCAATAACATATTTTTTGCTATCCTTGTTTGAAGACAGACAAATCTGACCATTTAATAGCCAGTCCAAATTTGATTAAAAAATAATTGTCACTCAAACAAAACATCTGCTCCTTAACTCATAGACGAAATATAATAACCACTAACAAAATTGTCAGTTTGCCTATCTAATGGTCTTGCTTTTCCGCTGTTTTTATACTCCAGTGCGCCCATCAGGCATTTTTTCCTCACTTGCATGAACTCCTGGAAACATTTAAGGATCATTTCAAAACCTAGCAGAATCATATTGCAGCACATTTCATCAGGAAAAAAAAAAAAGCCCATTTGTTCACACGGGCTCAGTGTGATTACCCTAGCAGGGCAACTTACCTCTCTCAGAAAAAAAGTCCCCTTATTAAACAGCAAAGAGTCTAAAGTGTGAGAAATTGGTAATTCACCTACTATCCTAATTTATACGATATATTTGTTTGCTTCTCCTTACTATTTGAGAGGGCAGTTATCTGACAAATACAAAAGATCAGTTTAAAGAAGGGGTATATAAACAAGCATCAATACAAGCGTACAGCAAATGAAAACAACATAATTAGCAGTCAATTGAATTAATCTGCAAAAGAGGTGAATCTTAACAAACTAGTATAACTATCGACCTATTAAAATCTGATAGGCACCTATTAACTTCATGCATTCCAAAGCAATCAATTATTCATATTTCAAGGTGGAAATTCCCAATCAGCACTAAGGATCATCTAATTGGCAGATATATGAAAATAATAGTTACAAAGTACTGTAAACACACACACAAAAAAAAAACAAAGAGCGAATTTCACATTGGGCCATATATTTTGACAAAAGTTTCACAATGGACCAATCTTTTCACTTAACACCACATAACTTAGCACTTTTTGGCAGTTTGGAATAGGGTGAGCACATGAAGGGAATATGTGAGAGAAAAGCTAACCCAAACCATCATTTTTTTAGTGTTTCATAGTATTAAGATAATTATATTTAGGGAATCCCATCAAATGGTTTCTTTTAGCAAATCAAAAAACAATTTTCAGCTGTTCTCATAAAACAGAGATGCAAACATTCCTAAAAAGGGCACAAATTAATTAATCAACACAGGGAAGAATGAATAAAAATGAAATATAAGTATAACTAGTTGATTAGAATGAAGAAAGTATACAATCTTTTGCCTTTTTATATACATTACTGTGTTAATTGCATGAAGTGCTCTCAAATATTCTCTTGATATCCTTATCCCTAGTCCAAACCACAAAGTAATGTAAAGATAAGTGGTGTTGAGTGCAAACATTGGTAGAGCCCTGGTACATTATGAAACTTTGGTCAAAACATGTGGCCCAATGTGAAATTTATTCAAAAACAAATACATCTCAGATGAGGCAAATCTGCAATGGCCACACAACATATGTAAGAACAAAAACTAGCTGGAAATATCTTGTAAAACAGAATAACAGATAGGTAGGTTTTATGATGTTCCATAGAAGCAAGAAACAATTATTTAAACCATTCTGAAATACAGGAAATTTCCCAATTTTTGCAGGAATGAAGCTGTTTCATGAAAATCATGACGAATTTATGTACTCTAGAAAGGGCCTTAATAAAGCATTATAAGAACCTGCAGTCTTGTTGTATGAAGTCAACAGAACAGGAGAGTACAATAAGTAGGAATCAAATTCGACACTCACCGGTAAGACTGATCAGAGAAGAACACATAGAGGTACATCCTTGTCAAGCATTTTTAGGCTCCTCTTCCTCTTCTGAAATTGATTCTTCCTTGTTTTTCTCTGTAGCATGTGGAATATTCAAGATCCTCCGTGGGTAGGAGTTGTTCCATCCAAGCTCAACAATTTTGGTGGCATCCTCCACCCTCGATGCCGTGACCAATGCAGTCACTACCTCTTGCAGCACAAAACAGTCCACTCTAAGGTTCTTACCATATATCTCATGACAGCACTTCAGAGCATAATCGAGCTCCCCAGCCTTGACAAGACATGGTATGAGGGTATGATATGTCCCCCTATTCGCAACATAACCATTTTCTGCCATATCTTCAAACAGCTTCTTGGCTTCCTCTAACCTCCCATCTTTGCAATACCCTCGAAGCAACTCATTGTAGGATATTGTATCAGGCTTTGGTCCATCCTTCTCCATTTTTTCAACCACTGCAACTGCATCCTCAATCCTCCCTTGCGCAACAAGGCCCCTCAACTTTGCATTATAGCTCTTTGCATCCGGCACCATATTCCTCTCCGTAATCATCTCCCAGACTTTCTCAGCGCCATCCATGTCTCCATGGTTGTAGAATCCATTCAATAGCGTGTTGAAAGTGATCAGATCGGGTGAAATTCCAGACTTCTCCATGAGTGTCATAGTATCAAGTGCCGCCGAGAGGTCGGGCACCTTGCATAGCGCTTGAAGGAGTATGTTATAGGAGTACACGCTAGGTACAACCGAGGGGTTGGAGACTGGGATCTCCTTGAACGCGGCGGCAAGCGCTTCGAACTCTCCAGCCTCGACGTAGGCTGCGAGGAGAGAGTTGAAGGTCATGGTAGACTTAAGCTGCGGGGGGAGGTCATGGAACGTCGCAGCGGCGTGGGAAGCCATGGATGCGTGGCCGTACAGGCGGATGAGGCGCGCGGCGAATCCCTCCTTGGAGGTCTCCAGGAAGGGCTTCTGCGCGTCGATGATGGCCTCGACGCCGTCCAGGCGGCCGAAGGTCGCGAGGCGGGACACGGCCACGTCGTACACGCGGTGCCGGGCACGGAAGCGCGGGTGCGTGGACGAGGCGGCGATGAACCCGGACACCAGCTTGTCCGGGTCGCGCTCCCGCAAGAGGCCCTTGATGATGTCGTCGATGGCATTCCGGCGCAAGTTGGGGTTCGCCTCGGCGCCGGGAGCAGGAGCTTTCTTGGTCGGCGCGGGCTTTGGTGCTTCCTTGACCTGCCCGGGCTTGGGTGGTCGCACGGATGGAGAAGAAGAGGAGAAGATGCGAGATAGGCGTTGCGCGCGGGAAGCAGCGGCGGAGGCGGCCATGGCGATCGCCGCGGCGGCGGATTGGGGTTTGCGGGGGTTGGAGTCAGAGGGGGGAGGGTTTGCGAAGTGTTCGCCGCACTGCTTAACTAGGCCTGAAGTGATAAGCAATTTGGCCCAGCCCAATACAAACTTTCTTTGCCAGATCTAAAAACACACAGGCCCAACGGCGGTTGGTCAATCGCCGAACTTACCGCCGCGCCGGCCATGGACGGGCACGTCCGGCGGCTGCTGAACCGCGTGTCGATCGCCCTGGCGGCCGTCGCCACCGCCGCGCTGCTGCAGCTCTTCCGCCACTCGTCCTCCTCCTGCTTCGTCGGCTCCCCTGCCTATTCGTCCCTATCGCTGGCGCCCTTCCCGCGCACCTCGTGCGACGCTGCGTCCCGCCGCGTCGTCGACCCCAACCTCCGCCTCGCCAAGCTCCGGTCCTCGCCGCGCTGGCGGCGCCGCAGCGCAGCCCTCTCCACATCCGTGTTCCCACGACTCCGCCGGCTGCGCCTCCTCAGCAGATCGTCCCGCGTCCTCTGCGTGGCCGCGGGCGCGGGGCAGGCGGTCGACGCGCTCCATGTGGCCGGCGTTGGGGACGCCACCGGCGTTGATCTTGTTGACTTCCCTCCCCTGGTAAGGCGCGCGGACCCGCACAATCTCCCGTTCTTCGACGGCGCGTTCGACGTCGTGCTCTCCGACGAACCGATGGCGCTCACCGGCGCGCTCTTCCCGTCCCGGTTCGCGGCCGAGGCCGAGCGCACCGTCCGGTGGGGCGGCGCAATTGCTCTCGCCATCGAACGGCATATCGATCTCTCTACCGTCGCCTCCCTCTTCAAAAAGTCACGCGTGGCGGCGACTTGGAATGCTACCTTGGATGGCTCAGCGGCGACCATGGTAATCTTAAGAAAAAATAGCAACAATACAAAACAGCATTAATCCGCAATCGTTTACTCTTGTTTACATTGCAAGTTAATGTTGTATTGTATGATCTTTATAGATTCATTCGAAATTGGACAGGGTAACTTATGTGAAATTGCCAAGTGAACAACTAGTTGTGGTTCATAATTTGTTCTCTGCTATTTCGTCAGTCATTCTTACCTCAAGTAATGCTTCCCTTTACATGATCACACTCATGAAGGATGTGGTATGAACTGAAATCAAAGGAACAACAGTTTTCACTCAAACCGGCCATCAACGTCCATGAAAATTATATTTACAGCCTCAGGGAACTTGATTTACCAGCAGAGAAGCATGCTCAATTTCACTGGTGGGAGTAGCCTTTCTTTTTACGTGCTTTCTGAACTACTGTTAAATGACAGATAATGTCGTTTGCCTGTTAGTTGTTTTCAAATAATTTGATTATGCTAATGATGCTATTTTCATCCGTCTATACTTTTACCGGCCTTTTGACGTTTGAGAATCACGACAGAGCTCGATAGTTTTTGGTCCCTTCATCAGATCTTTCCAGTTAATTAGCATTTGGCTGATATCAAAAGCAGCATACATAATTCTTTCTAACTTGTTCTGCAATGCCCTCTCTCCCTGGAAACTTTTTATCAGACCAAACTTCATTCATGATTGCTACCATAACAAACTCTTCTAACTGATCTCGTACAGTAAGTTGTGCTTTTTATTTGAGCGATTAGCCGATTATTGTCCATTCCGCATGGCCAGTGCAACCAACCTACTGCTATTGCTACTGGTGTATCAATTGCTAAGCTCTCGTTACGATGTTACAGCCTTACAGGTTCATGTATCTTTTTCATCTCAAAACAAGAGAAGTGGGTGGAACACGATAATCGGGCCAATGTATGTGGACCGAGCCAGTGTTACGACCCGTCCATGCCGAAGCAGCCAATTTGGGCCGAGACATCTGGGCCGGAACGCGATACCAAAGGATGAAATGAATTACACACGCCTTAAGCTGACCGTGACGTCGTAAAAGTACACGCAGTAGTACAGGAGTACCGTTGTACCGAGCTGGTCATGATCGGTTGCGATGGCACATTGACGCGTATATTAACGCACGGGCGCACGGCTGAGTACTGTTCGCCGTCGTGCACTCGTTCACATGCAGCTCGCGACAGCAGTTGCCGAGCTCTCGACATCTCGAGAGGGAGAGAGCCGAGATCAGCGTACGTGCATGAAGAAAGAGTTGAATTGCTCACAGTGGCCACAGGCGGACAGTGCACCAGCAACGCGGCTGTAGCCGGACGGCGACCAGATGGGAGGGGAGAAGCCGCCAAACCCGCCGGTAGATGGGAATGTCCCCGGCCGCGCCGCGTCGCTGTCGTCGCTGTCCCGCTCCCACGAGTGGTGCGGGTGTCGCTCGCTCGCGCGTACGAAGCCGCACGCACACTGTCGATGACAAGCACCGCTCGGCCGGCCAAAGCGCTTAAAAAGAAAAAAAAAAAGGCTTAAATGGCGTCGCCGCGTTCTAATCGACGCACTGTGCGGCACGTACCGCACCACTCCGGTAGAGCTCGATGGTTTTCCGGCATCCATGCACGCCCCATCGCTATAAAGCTGTGATGGAGTGATGAATCAACCAAGTTTTCTGTCATTTATCAGTCCAACTTGATTAGTCACTAATGCCTCTGGCCGGTACTGGGCCGGGAATCAGAAGCGAAGCTGGGTAGTATCAAACATATCGGACAACGGATTAAATGATAGCTTGACTTCCTGCCTCCGATTAATCTATTGCACCTTTGGTAGCCGGCCATCAATGGCGCATAGCAAGCATGGGGCCTTCCCTGTCTCCGGCCGGGGGAGGCATCAGGCATGCATGCACGCACGCACGCGTTGCGACTGTGCTGCCTAAATTTCCCTCCTCTCCGGCGCTAGCTGACGACGGTGGACAAGACATATATCCACCAGCCAGCCCAACCCCACCATCCCCACGAGGGAGGGGGCCACGTACGTCCTTCACGTCCCCAGCTCCCCGCCAACACGTGTGCTGATGGCTCCCTGATGCTACGTGCTCCTACGTGAAAGAAGAACCAAACGTATAACGACGGATCAGTAAAGCACGGCAAGGAGAGTAGTTTTTACCCGGAATCCGCTGGCGACGCCGCTCCGGCTCGTAAATGTCCGTTCGTGCGCGAGGCAGAGCCGGTCGCACCGGCGCGCACACAATGGCACATGCTGGTCGAGCGGCGCGCCGGTTCGGGACCCCGCTCTGCCGGCGCCCTGTCCGCTTTGTACCATGCCGTCCACATGGATGGCTCAGCTTTTCTGCTTGTTTGCTTCCGGGTTCTCTGTGAGACGATGCCGTGGCTGCCCCTCCGGTTGCGTTATATATGCATGACGTTCCTGAGCTTGCCAGCAGCAATAAATGTTTCCAGTCTGACGTTAAACGGCTTCAAATAATGTAACTAGAGTTATTTTTTTGTGGTCCATATATATATCTTCCTGTAACTATCGAATTGTCGTACATTTGAACACAGTGCAACGACATGTGTCGTACGTACGCACAATGTAATGATCTTTGTGTGACTATCGTGATTGGGCACTGCGCGCGACCAAGTCAGGAGACACGCAAACTTTGAAAGCAGAGGTCTTACCGTATAGCCAACGGAAGTTAAGTTCTGACAAGTGCATCAACTTATCAACACAAGCACTGGTATGTACTAGTACGGAGTACTACTTACTAGATTGCTCGTTTATCGTTAACATAGATCATTCAGAGAATTCTGTGTAAAAAAAGGTTGGACATATGATGTACTCCCTCCGTCCCAAAAAAAAGATAAACCATGGGTTTCCGTGCCAATATTTGACTATCCGTCTTATATGGAAATTTTTTATAATTAGTATTTTCATTGTTGCTAGATGATAAAACATGATTAATACTTTATGCGTGACTTATCTTTTTAATTTTTTTCATAATTTTTTCAAATAAGACAGACGGTCAAACGTTGGCACGGAAACCCACGGTTTATCTTTTTTTTTTTGGGACGGAGGGAGTACTCTTTAAATAGTTTTTCTTTTCCCAAACAAGGTTGATTACATTACAATCTTATTGTTATAGGGAAATAAGACATTTAACCTGTCAACAATTAAAGAATAAAGACGCTTGCAGCCACAACACTGATCAACTCTGACATGCACAAAGGTATGAGAATGAACATTGACCACAATCTTCGGTCCTTCAACTGGGCAAATCAGCGACCGGCATCACAAAAAAACAAACTGACGACTTGCGCCCAAAAGAGACAATATCGATTATATCAGCAACAACTCAACAAATAAGTTTTCCTTGATCATCATCGAAAACCCCACAAATACGGTTTCCACTAATGAAGAGGCACAAAAAGAAAAACCAAACAAAAACTCTAGACAATCCTTATCTTCATGAATACAAACCTGGCCTAATCTATCTAATTAATACTTATTTGTTCTTTACCATTAATTGCTAACGTTGACTTTTTTTTTTTTGCCAGTCGCAAGATTTGGCAGGCAAAATTTTTGAAGAGATGCATGGTTAGTTGGATTACTACCAAAATGTTTTAGGCTAGCCTAGTGCCAAATAACAAAGCCAAAAATTGTGGCATTGTCAAATTTGTGGCTACAATCCAAATGTGATAAAAGAATTTAATTGGCGATGTGAACTCGTATTTGAAAAGGTTGAGAATGACGTAGAATCAAACTGCCCATAAAACTCGTAAAGACTTTACCATAAAATTTAGTAATTCCAAAATATAGAGCTAATAAAATATGAATTTGTACCTTTATTTAACTATTTTAGTAATCCCTCCGTTTAAATTTACTTGTCGTTATACCATTCATTTTTTAAATTAAATACTTATCATTCTCGTATTCCTATTTCCCACCTTCACCAATAAAGCCATACTAGTACTTAAGTACTCATCACAAGAAATTTTAATGCTTACTTCGGGAAAGATGATTAGGATATAATTAATAAGGGTTGTAATGTAATTTGCTGCACCTCCTTGTTAGCGTAAGATTTGCTAAAACGGCAACTAAATCGAAATGGATGAAGTATTTTGTTTCGAAATTAATTGTTAGTAAGTTATAATTGACCTGGACTAGCTTCCTTTAATATAAGCCACTATAGCTCATAAAATAGCCCGCTTTTGGGGATTTATTGGGAATGTAGCGTGGCTCTGCCCCCTTCCCACAGTTAGAAGTTCCGTTTAGCCGTTGTAGTTTTTCCTAAGCTTCAGTTTATATTTTGTTTTTTCTTTCTTCCCTTGGCATAAACCGGTTTGGCTGATTGTGTTGTGTAATAAAAACCGTAGGCCGGTGCTGTCTTGGCGGTCGGTGCTTCCGGCATGTCACTGCAGCTGCAGCGAGTGTGCTTGGTGCAAATGTGCAATTTGTGCTCCCTGGATTTCGGTCTCTCACGGAGCGTGTTACTCCTTGGACCTTGGTGGCTACTAACCAGTGATGTAGGCGGCGGTATGGAGCTTGGTTTGTGTGAGCGAAAGATGTGTGAATGTGTGAGATTATATAGAGGTCAAGAAGATGGGGTTGGCCCGGTGGACAGTACATTTACTGGTTGTCAGATGGCCCTACTCTGTATTGATGCTACTCCACTCTGTATTGATGCTACTGATTTAATGCTGACTTTAGAGCAAGCATCACACAATACGTGGAGATGGAGAAGATGTAAAACGTGAGACTGGGCTCTGTAATAAGATTAAGACAATCACTCTAGATGTAAAACATGCATGCCACACATAGCTACATACTCTACTGTATTGATTTTGTTACTGCGCATTTATGCTACCCTAACTAAATGCTCATGCTTTACTACAGATAAAAGAAAAAATAACACAATATTTTTAAAAATAAATAAAAACATATTATCCATAGAATATGTTATCACATTAATTTTATATATGGCTATCTATTTGGAGTACTATTAAGATGTTAAGGGTGTAACTTGTAAAACTTTTAATAGAAGTAGGTTGGATGGCAAATTCACTACCACTGTTATTGAAGTCCTTCTAAAGTAATGTAGAAGTATTTCGATAACCCCATGTCTTCAAATCAAGTATGCACATCCCTCTAGTACCACATGATTTTATTTCATCCATTTCATGATACTTGGCAATTTCAACCGTATTGTTTTAGTTTGACCAACAATCCTATTTTATAAACAAACTTATGACTTTAACTAAACATATATCATATTGTTAAAATTAAGACAAAATTGTACTTTGCACAAGGTAAAGTGCACCTTGTTTCGCTTTACACATTTAGACATACTTTCATTCTAGGGTTAATTGGATCCATGCCACTGCAACTTTGTCAAATTAAAAAAATGCCACTACTATTCATCATATCGGCTACATGCCACTAAAATTTTAGGAAATTGGATCCATGCCACTCCGTGCGTTTTCCATCCACTCACCGATGACACCGTCTCTCCGCGTGACCCGTCTACTCCGAGCACCGGCTCTTGTTCACAATAATCAAACAATTTGGAAGATACCATTAGTTAAAATTATCAAATTTTACAAAACAGAGTAGTGATTTTAGTCCTTAAGGGTACTTGATAGGCTGAGAGGTATCAAATCTTATACTTCCTCCGTTTAATATTATAAGACTTTCTAGCATTGCCCACATTCATATGTATGTTAATGAATCTAGATATATATGTGTGTGTGCCTAGATTCATTGACATCTATATGAATGTGGACAATGCTAGAAAATCTTATAATCTGAAACGGATGTAGTACTTAATATATTAGCTCTCTGTACCTTATCAAGGACAATGCAATTTCTCCATTATATTTTTTTCATCTCCTAACACCCCTTGTGAAATGGACATAATTGATTTTATTTACTTAAGTTTATCACAGACGTAATTTCACTATGATCAGTCATGACTATGTGATTTCCAGATCGATCGTAACTTTTGGCTGTTTCCGTGTGTATGACATGAGCGAGAATACCATTTAGATGACCACGCATTTAATCCTCAGTTTCTGGAGTGTGGAACTCTGGACGATACCCAAAGCAAATCGCAAAGTCGATCGATCGAATCTCCTGTTCTTGCTTCCTCCGGCAGTAACAGGAGTTGCTACTAGTTTTTTCTATTGGATCGATCCATTCAGCACCACTTGGCACATATATAACATCGGGATCTGCACATCGTGGCCCGAGAGAATTGGCGTACGTGACCAGTAGCAGCCCGGCCGGGGAACCACACGCATCAGCAGCTAGCTAGCTGGAGCAGCGCCCGCAAGCGACGACCGCCGGGGGAGAGCGCGAAAGCGTCTCGAACTAACCTCCCCCAATGCACACACGCGCCGGCAGCAAGCGGCCGACATGGCGCGTGGGGTGAGTTGCTTGCATGGCGTACGTGCCCGCGAAAAGGCCGGCAGCAGCAACGCTTCCCGGCGAGTGTGGAACCCTTTGCCCAACGAGGAGCAAATGGTGCACTCTTTACATTACCCCTTACGTTTATTATCTCTTCGAAACACGAAGAAACAAATCAAGCTGCATTTTTTAACGTTCTTGCTTGCTAAAGAACATGAGACATCTTTTTTAATTGGAAAACTTTCTCGACTTTTTGCCATCCGATCGATGGGTTAGATGTAAAAAGGCTCCATTTTTTGGCCGTCCGACGTGTGCAAAGATTCGCGCTAGGTGCGGGAGATAAAAATCACGCATACACTATAGGGGTAGGAGTTCGAATTCACGACATCGACTTCGCACCGAGAGCACATTATCAGCCGAGCCACATACATGGTTTGCGAGTTGCATACCATTTATATATAGGCCCTGTTTGTTTTAGCTTTAAATTATTGTAATATAGATTATCATAATAAGCTAAAGTAAAATAAGTTATGTTGTTTGTTTCTTTAGATTATTGGAGGCATGCATTACTGGATTTGTCTATAATGTCCTCAACTATTTTGGATGGCTTGATCATCCTTTTATCTTTGCGGGCAGAGCCTTAAAAGGTTCGTCTCAAATCGATTTTTGCGTGTGGCTTTCTGTCTGTAATCTAAAGAGCTCCTTGTACAGAAAATTTATTTTTTATAGCGTGTCTAAATTTATTTGCGAGTTGTGACTGATATGGACTTAATTCTAATCTGAACCATTACGTTTCTGTCCCACCTTAATGATTGACTACGTGGAATTTTATCGGAGTGCCAAATATATAGATTAGCGAGGACGGGTGCACATCCACCTCGAAGATATGCCCGGGGACAGCTCTATCAAATTAACAGGCAAACAGTCGGCGAACACGGAAGTCACACGGCGGCCGGGTAATAACCAAGAAACAAAGATACTGCAATTCGGATCCCGGTGCTTCTACGCCAGTAGCTGCCAGTTTTCCAGTGATTTTGCAAGCCCGTGCATCAAGGCCTCAAGGGTCCAGCTAGCACGTATTCGCGGTATTTCAGTTCAGATGTCTCATTGTAGACTGTAGAGACGACGAACAAGCGGACAATCCAACTCATAACTCGATGGAACATGCGCCTGCCTAATCTTTATCGGGAGCTCGAAAACTACTCGTAACAATATTCGATCAAGGCCCGGCCATGCCATAAATTGGGGATCTAGCCTGCATTTTGCTGCCAAGTTTAGCGGTCTCGCCTGTGGCTGTGTAAAACTGAAACCGGAGCACCGAGCGCACGTCAGCTGTACAAACAGTACACGCGGTTCTACTTCGGGTGCAGGCACCTCACGTGCCTGTGCCCCACCGGTGACAAGGCCCAAGTGGATTCTACGTACTCGGATAGGGATGAAAGGATTGATCACTTTGAGAGAAGAATGTTCAGTTCAAAATTATCCTACTAAATTTTAGTAATTTCGAAACTTTCTTTTCTCAAAACTTTACCAAACTTTAATCAGATCTTAAAACTAAACACTATCCATTTATATCTTAATTTACCCAAATTTGTTGATACTAAAATTGCCATTGTCAAAATTTGATAAGATTTTTCGTTGCAACGGGAGTGAATAAACCTAAAGTGCGTGTTATTAAGCGTGCAAACAAGTTACCCGCTTATTTGTATTATAAGTGAGCTCGCGGGCCTGCCCGCTTACACCCTTACGTGTTATTCCTCTTAGTCTAAAGGTGCTTAATTTTTTTATGCGTATTTCCGACAAACAAGTGTGTTGGTTACAACTCGGATGGATTGCGTCTTTTTTAGGTTTTTGGACTCAAGTAGAGCATATGGGAGCCGGAACAGTAATGCCCATCAGGTCCACGATTGGATAATCTTTTTGCAGAAAATGCAGCTGCTGCGGGTGGTCGTTATATACGTTGCATTATCAGTTATGGCGATCGAGATATATGCCTCGCTTTGCAGCGGAAACGGTAACTTCTACTAACAGTGGGTCTTCACATATATAGGCCTATGGGGTGCGGGGTGCCTGCCTGCAAGACGGCAATTATGAGAGTGCAACTGAACATTCATGCACATGCTTGGGCATTGGTGGCATTCAGAAATTACTTACAACGGCAGGAATCATTGCATGGATCATTCGTTCTGCACCCTATAATTGGGAGCAAACAGATGAGATGGACTTGGACCCTATTATTGAAGGCACCACAGCTTGCTATGAAGTATGAACACTTCATGCATGGCAGGAGGCACCGCCGATTATTGAGTCCCTTTCTGAAGATTATTGAGACCCTTTCCGAATGAGTCCCACTGCTGTATTCTTTACTGATAGTAGAAAATAATATGAACCATTGATCTCGTTTGATCGAAAGGTTTAGATATATTTTAGACTATCACCTCAATTTACGATAGTAGAAGCATGAATGGTCATTATTATAGAAAAATATGTAGAGGGGTATAATCATCATTTAGTAATGATTAAACATTTTTTCTTCTCTTTTAGCATTTCTGATGGAATATGAACGATGCAATGCAATGGATGACCATAGATCAATCTAGCCCCAAAAAAAAAACATAAATAGAAAGTTACCCATAATCATTGTATTAGTAAATTACTAATTTACCCTTAATAATAACGGTTCAAATCATTTCTACTATACGTACTACCAGTAGAGAGCACCAGAGCATCGCTCTTTCCAAATAGCCTGCAAGGCAGATAGATTGCTCGATATGATGCGCATTGTACTTGTTAGATCTGACACAAATCCGAGTACCTGAGATTAGGAATGAAAACCACCTTTATCATTTTTGTTTCTATTTTCTTTAAAAAAAAGTCGGAAACCCCGAACATAAAAAGGGAATCGAATATTATCAAATATGAAAAATAGAGCGAATACGAAACATAACAAACAAGGATGGATATTTATCCGAATATAGAAACCTCTCTAATCAACAAAGAGATATAGCTCAATATATTTTCTAAAACAGTGAAACAATATTTCTAATTTATATCAATTAATAATAACATAACTAGTTACAGACTTCACTTTCTTGGAGAATAAAACTATATTCATCTATAACTATAATTGCAAGTAGAATGACATATATAGCCTAACAAAAAAAAATAGTCATTAGGTAAACGAAAAACAAGTGGACTAAAGAAATATCCCCATTTAATTAAGCATCTCGATATATAGTATAATTTTGAACATTTAGATTAGAGAAGGTTGAAACTAATCACCTATATATATGAGAAATACTTCGTTTTTTTATTTTGAGAAAAAAATCTAAATTCCAATTTTAGAAATTTTCAGTGGCATGTAACCGATATGGTGAATAGTAGTGGTATTTTTTTAATTTGACAAAGTTGCAGTGGCATGGATTCAATTAACCCTTCATTCTATACCAGGTTCAATGATTTAGTTTTCACTTAACGCCACGATACATCATCAAATATGTAGGATTTTCAAGACCTTTCATCAAGTTTGAATAAATCATCATCAAACATGCTCTAATTAAAAAAAAAGGTTTTATATTTTTAATCATATTTTACAATTTTTTTCTTTAATATATGATACAACACCTAAGTTAAACGTCTTTCAATATATATATCCTGGTGTACAACAAAAGTATGTACTAATTAAATCTAGTGCAAAGTGAAACAAGGTATGATTTACCCTAGTGCAATGTGCAATTAATTTACTTTTAAAATTATTAAAAGTGTGTTACATGGTAAATATAAATATATAAATCTTGTTCACAATAATCAAACAATTTGGAAGATACCATTAGTTAAAATTATCAAATTTTACAAAACAGAGTAGTGATTTTAGTCCTTAAGGGTACTTGATAGGCTGAGAGGTATCAAATCTTATACTTCCTCCGTTTAATATTATAAGACTTTCTAGCATTGCCCACATTCATATGTATGTTAATGAATCTAGATATATATGTGTGTGTGCCTAGATTCATTGACATCTATATGAATGTGGACAATGCTAGAAAGTCTTATAATCTGAAACGGATGTAGTACTTAATATATTAGCTCTCTGTACCTTATCAAGGACAATGCAATTTCTCCATTATATTTTTTTCATCTCCTAACACCCCTTGTGAAATGGACATAATTGATTTTATTTACTTAAGTTTATCACAGACGTAATTTCACTATGATCAGTCATGACTATGTGATTTCCAGATCGATCGTAACTTTTGGCTGTTTCCGTGTGTATGACATGAGCGAGAATACCATTTAGATGACCACGCATTTAATCCTCAGTTTCTGGAGTGTGGAACTCTGGACGATACCCAAAGCAAATCGCAAAGTCGATCGATCGAATCTCCTGTTCTTGCTTCCTCCGGCAGTAACAGGAGTTGCTACTAGTTTTTCTATTGGATCGATCCATTCAGCACCACTTGGCACATATATAACATCGGGATCTGCACATCGTGGCCCGAGAGAATTGGCGTACGTGACCAGTAGCAGCCCGGCCGGGGAACCACACGCATCAGCAGCTAGCTAGCTGGAGCAGCGCCCGCAAGCGACGACCGCCGGGGGAGAGCGCGAAAGCGTCTCGAACTAACCTCCCCCAATGCACACACGCGCCGGCAGCAAGCGGCCGACATGGCGCGTGGGGTGAGTTGCTTGCATGGCGTACGTGCCCGCGAAAAGGCCGGCAGCAGCAACGCTTCCCGGCGAGTGTGGAACCCTTTGCCCAACGAGGAGCAAATGGTGCACTCTTTACATTACCCCTTACGTTTATTATCTCTTCGAAACACGAAGAAACAAATCAAGCTGCATTTTTTAACGTTCTTGCTTGCTAAAGAACATGAGACATCTTTTTTAATTGGAAAACTTTCTCGACTTTTTGCCATCCGATCGATGGGTTAGATGTAAAAAGGCTCCATTTTTTGGCCGTCCGACGTGTGCAAAGATTCGCGCTAGGTGCGGGAGATAAAAATCACGCATACACTATAGGGGTAGGAGTTCGAATTCACGACATCGACTTCGCACCGAGAGCACATTATCAGCCAAGCCACATACATGGTTTGCGAGTTGCATACCATTTATATATAGGCCCTGTTTGTTTTAGCTTTAAATTATTGTAATATAGATTATCATAATAAGCTAAAGTAAAATAAGTTATGTTGTTTGTTTCTTTAGATTATTGGAGGCATGCATTACTGGATTTGTCTATAATGTCCTCAACTATTTTGGATGGCTTGATCATCCTTTTATCTTTGCGGGCAGAGCCTTAAAAGGTTCGTCTCAAATCGATTTTTGCGTGTGGCTTTCTGTCTGTAATCTAAAGAGCTCCTTGTACAGAAAATTTACTTTTTATAGCGTGTCTAAATTTATTTGCGAGTTGTGACTGATATGGACTTAATTCTAATCTGAACCATTACGTTTCTGTCCCACCTTAATGATTGACTACGTGGAATTTTATCGGAGTGCCAAATATATAGATTAGCGAGGACGGGTGCACATCCACCTCGAAGATATGCCCGGGGACAGCTCTATCAAATTAACAGGCAAACAGTCGGCGAACACGGAAGTCACACGGCGGCCGGGTAATAACCAAGAAACAAAGATACTGCAATTCGGATCCCGGTGCTTCTACGCCAGTAGCTGCCAGTTTTCCAGTGATTTTGCAAGCCCGTGCATCAAGGCCTCAAGGGTCCAGCTAGCACGTATTCGCGGTATTTCAGTTCAGATGTCTCATTGTAGACTGTAGAGACGACGAACAAGCGGACAATCCAACTCATAACTCGATGGAACATGCGCCTGCCTAATCTTTATCGGGAGCTCGAAAACTACTCGTAACAATATTCGATCAAGGCCCGGCCATGCCATAAATTGGGGATCTAGCCTGCATTTTGCTGCCAAGTTTAGCGGTCTCGCCTGTGGCTGTGTAAAACTGAAACCGGAGCACCGAGCGCACGTCAGCTGTACAAACAGTACACGCGGTTCTACTTCGGGTGCAGGCACCTCACGTGCCTGTGCCCCACCGGTGACAAGGCCCAAGTGGATTCTACGTACTCGGATAGGGATGAAAGGATTGATCACTTTGAGAGAAGAATGTTCAGTTCAAAATTATCCTACTAAATTTTAGTAATTTCGAAACTTTCTTTTCTCAAAACTTTACCAAACTTTAATCAGATCTTAAAACTAAACACTATCCATTTATATCTTAATTTACCCAAATTTGTTGATACTAAAATTGCCATTGTCAAAATTTGATAAGATTTTTCGTTGCAACGGGAGTGAATAAACCTAAAGTGCGTGTTATTAAGCGTGCAAACAAGTTACCCGCTTATTTGTATTATAAGTGAGCTCGCGGGCCTGCCCGCTTACACCCTTACGTGTTATTCCTCTTAGTCTAAAGGTGCTTAATTTTTTTATGCGTATTTCCGACAAACAAGTGTGTTGGTTACAACTCGGATGGATTGCGTCTTTTTTAGGTTTTTGGACTCAAGTAGAGCATATGGGAGCCGGAACAGTAATGCCCATCAGGTCCACGATTGGATAATCTTTTTGCAGAAAATGCAGCTGCTGCGGGTGGTCGTTATATACGTTGCATTATCAGTTATGGCGATCGAGATATATGCCTCGCTTTGCAGCGGAAACGGTAACTTCTACTAACAGTGGGTCTTCACATATATAGGCCTATGGGGTGCGGGGTGCCTGCCTGCAAGACGGCAATTATGAGAGTGCAACTGAACATTCATGCACATGCTTGGGCATTGGTGGCATTCAGAAATTACTTACAACGGCAGGAATCATTGCATGGATCATTCGTTCTGCACCCTATAATTGGGAGCAAACAGATGAGATGGACTTGGACCCTATTATTGAAGGCACCACAGCTTGCTATGAAGTATGAACACTTCATGCATGGCAGGAGGCACCGCCGATTATTGAGTCCCTTTCTGAAGATTATTGAGACCCTTTCCGAATGAGTCCCACTGCTGTATTCTTTACTGATAGTAGAAAATAATATGAACCATTGATCTCATTTGATCGAAAGGTTTAGATATATTTTAGACTATCACCTCAATTTACGATAGTAGAAGCATGAATGGTCATTATTATAGAAAAATATGTAGAGGGGTATAATCATCATTTAGTAATGATTAAACATTTTTTCTTCTCTTTTAGCATTTCTGATGGAATATGAACGATGCAATGCAATGGATGACCATAGATCAATCTAGCCCCAAAAAAAAAACATAAATAGAAAGTTACCCATAATCATTGTATTAGTAAATTACTAATTTACCCTTAATAATAACGGTTCAAATCATTTCTACTATACGTACTACCAGTAGAGAGCACCAGAGCATCGCTCTTTCCAAATAGCCTGCAAGGCAGATAGATTGCTCGATATGATGCGCATTGTACTTGTCAGATCTGACACAAATCCGAGTACCTGAGATTAGGAATGAAAACCACCTTTATCATTTTTGTTTCTATTTTCTTTAAAAAAAAGTCGGAAACCCCGAACATAAAAAGGGAATCGAATATTATCAAATATGAAAAATAGAGCGAATACGAAACATAACAAACAAGGATGGATATTTATCCGAATATAGAAACCTCTCTAATCAACAAAGAGATATAGCTCAATATATTTTCTAAAACAGTGAAACAATATTTCTAATTTATATCAATTAATAATAACATAACTAGTTACAGACTTCACTTTCTTGGAGAATAAAACTATATTCATCTATAACTATAATTGCAAGTAGAATGACATATATAGCCTAACAAAAAAAAATAGTCATTAGGTAAACGAAAAACAAGTGGACTAAAGAAATATCCCCATTTAATTAAGCATCTCGATATATAGTATAATTTTGAACATTTAGATTAGAGAAGGTTGAAACTAATCACCTATATATATGAGAAATACTTCGTTTTTTATTTTGAGAAAAAAAATCTAAATTCGTTTCCGGAATGTTTCTAACGTATTCGGGTTTTTGACGGATAGTAGCCTTAATGTACTTGTTTCCATTTCCAAGGAAAAAAATTCTGAATTTGTTTCCGTTTCTGAAAGTTTCCGAAAAAATTCCAACCAATATTTTCTACTTTACGAAAAGATGTCCGAAATCCAGAAACTTTTTGAACCATTTCCATCCCTACCTAGAATGGATTGGACATATCCTAGTACAATACTTCTGTCCAGATTCATAATAATAAAATATGTTCAATCTGATTTTATGTTACTATATTTTAGGATGGAGGGAGTATGTAATATTACTTTTTAGATCCACTGTCTCCATCCAACTAGCTTTTTCTTAGAGGTGTGTTCCATTAGTGAAATGGGAAGGGGCATGACAGGGCGAGCTCACCTTTAAAGGTGTTTTGATAGAAGACACGAGGGATGTGGTTATTTCCCAAGAGTAATACTTTTCTTTGATGTAGAATGAGTCGGTTATAGGGCGGACCAGACTTTCGGTCAACACCATACGAAAACCAGCTAATGCCGACCTATTTTCATAAACCGAGAACTAGCGGTTTCATGAAATCCGAACGGTTTTCACGAAATTCCATTGGTTTTGTGAACCCTGGGACCAACTCATCCCATCTGAGACAAGGTAGTAGTTAGTTTGGTGATCATTAATGGAAGTGTTGCATGGGTGATTATAACGTATGTAGACACATTTCAGTAAAAAAAAACGTATGTAGACACACAATGAAATGTTGTATTGTATCCCCTTCGTCCGAAAATATTAGACTTATTTCATATTTTGATTTTTCTAAATAAGTTAGTCATATTTGTAGTTTCTATATATGTAAGACTTAAATGAAGAGATAAATTTAAATGTTTAATTAGAACACTAGGAACCATTTTAATACTCATTAATTGTATGCATACATACACTACTAGATTTTTGTTACATGCAAGATAAGCTAATTTCTTCTTGGTCTTAGTGATAAAAGTAATATATCTAACTCTTTTGGATGGAGGGAGTACTACCTATGTTAAGTTGATATTTTCAATATAGACATAATTTCCAGTGTGCATGTTGCATCACTATTTCTTCTAATTATGTTTTTAAACTTAATTTAAAACACTCTTTCTCCGTTCACAAATATAAGACTTTCTAGGAGTTTTAGCAAAAAGAATAGAGATTAAGATGAAATTACTTTAATGCCCTTACGAGTTTACATGATTAGAAAAGATTACGTCCAACAATACAACAATAAATGTAGGGAATTTTGAGAGATGCATGGTTTGATTAAGAAAGTAGGACTCTAGAATTTGCAAAATGATCAGAACTCCCAAACTTAACCGATCAATGCTTTACATGATACTCCCTCGGTCCCACTTTAAGCGTAGCCATAAGTTTCCATATCCAACTTTGATCGTCCGTCTTATTTCAATTTTTTATATTAATATTGTTATTAGATGATAAAATATGAATAGTACTTTATGCGTGACTTATGTTTTTTAATATTTTTAAAAATGTTTAAATAATATGTACGATTAACGTTTGATATGAAAACTCGTTACTATGCTTAAAATGGAACGTAGGGAGTACTAGGCAATTAAAAATTAGGCATGACTTTGCAGTTTTCTTTGCTCCCCGGAAGAAACATGCATGTTACCCGGAGCAGCGACACTTCATGTAAAAACCACAGTATAGTAGTATACGCATTGGCAACGGGGCAGTGGTCCTCTGGTTTCAAATACTTTGTTACCGAATATAATTCATCTTTTAAATTTGACCATTCTATTTTTCTTAGAAAAAAAATCATGTAGTGTACTTATAAGTATGTCATACTAGCAATATCTGTGTTGTGCCATGTATGCAACCATACAATTTAATTTTTTTATTAATTATGTATTAATTGTCTAAAGTTTCTTAGTGGTTGATGTTAGTGCCACCCATGATCAAGAGTGACGAGTAAACGAGGACGGAGGGAGTTGCAGTGATGCCACGCAATCTTTGTCACTTTTCGTTCTCCAGCCTCCAGGGTCCATGGTATAGTCTCCAGCACTTTTTTATTTTTGATGATTGTCAGTATGTTAACCGTATGTTGGCCCCAAATGTCATTAAGAATGTGATAATATGGAACTATGTTTGTTTCTTCGACACTTACATTTATACCAAAAATAATGCAAAACCTAACTACAGTTACCTGCACACGCTTAATTCGTCCATTCCAAAAATAAAAAATAAAAAAAATTATGTGCACATTTTAGTCCGCGGCTGTACATCGGTGCGTGTGGCGCATTTTGGCGCCATGATTCACAAGCACAGTTGGAGGTTCTGAATTCTGATTGACTAATTGGAGGATCTATGACATCAGAGAAATCTAATTCAGGCCGTCAAAAGTAAAGCCGCACAAGCAGGAGTTGACTATCACAATGATTAGCACTCCACTAAGTAGTACCGGATTCCGTTAAATATTTCTTCTTTAGCGTGTAGTTTTGCGTATATCCTACATAACCTTGCCACTTTCACAATGCTGGTGGAAGCAGTGTGAGTCTACCCCGGGAAATGGTCCCTTTTAGATCCCTAAAAGTAAGCATGCTTTAGCTTGTGTTCGTTGCTCCTAGTTACCAACCCCTCCCCTCGTATTCCGCGTGTACGCTTTTTAAACTGCTAAATGGTACTATATTTTTTTAAAAAAAAGTTTATATACGAAAGTTGCTTTTAAAAAATAATAATGATATATTTTTTTTTAAAAAATAGCTAATACATAATTAATCACGCGCTAATAGACTGCTTTATTTTCCGTGCGGAGGAGTTTTGTTTCCAACCATCCAAAATGAACACAGCCGTACTCTTTTACTCAGTCTCAGCGGAGTACCAAGTCTCTTTTATGGGTTGATTGAATCTATACTATTATTATATTTTAAAAAATATCATTACAAAGTACTATTTATCTATTTGAAATAATACTACAATTTAACAGATATTCAAAATATGACATTGCTTACTCCTTAAAAACACTAAAAAACAAGTTTTGACCCAAACTACCATTGCCTTCTTCCATCCACTTGCTCTTCCTCCTACTCTCGCCCCCTTACCAAATTCCACTGAGCTCTACCAAGCATTTTTTATTCAAATTCTATACACAATACAAGTACTTCTACAAGTACTTCTAGGACACAAATTCTAATGACACAAAAATCTAAGCATTTTCAACCAATCAGATGCTTAGGACATGAATCAAGCAATTCGATCAAAATTTAAAAATTGGCCAGTGAGATGACTGAAAGTGAATCTTTCCTCATATCCTAAATATATCGGGTAAATAAATTAGAAATGCTTATATTCAGAAACAGATGAAGTAGTTAATATTGGAACTGAGTCCCTTCTTATTAAAATGTCTAATTAGGGTTCCTTTAAATGTTGTATTGAAAAAAAAATTAAACAGAGGAATATGAAAAACACCGAATTTCGACAAAAATATCAACGTAAAACAGAGAATTATAAAACATAAGAATACAAGAATGTCTGTTCGGTTAGACCGCAGGAGAAACACCAGATTTTGAGTAAAGAGAAAGACTCAAATGAAACTTTTCGTGAGTTTAAACATCATATTAAATATCCTGCAAAACATGTATGGGTTTGATGTATGCCATATGAATTTATTTGATTTAAAGGACCATTAAGTAAAAATTCTTATTGGATTGGAACCATACAAAGTTCTTATGTTTTTCTTTTAAATCAAGTGGCCTTAACATTATTTCGTACTTAAAAGTTTTCTTGTTTTCAAAATTGAGTGTTACAAATCCAAGTGCTAATTTTGTTTTAATACTGAATTTTAATTTTTACAAGTGGCTCTCCTTTTAATCTGATTAATTAAGCAATTTATAGATATCTACTAGCTAGAGCCTTTACATTCGCTCAGATTACCTTGAATATCTAATAGAGAAAATCCCTTGTATACCTTTGAAATTTAACCTAATCCCTTCTATGCCCCTGAATTTTGCTTACTTCCTTGTATACCCCCAAAATTTGATTTTGATCACTTGCATACCCCTCCCGTCAGTTGACCGTTAGTTGACCATCTATTTTCTATAAAAATGACCATTTTACACTTGGATGAACAAAGAAATTTATGAACTATATTATGAAAAATATAAAAGCTTCTCGCATGAGACTATTATAGTTATGAGTTTGTTGAGCGATGCATTATTTATCTCAAAAAATATTTTTAGATAATGAAATAAAAAATACGTATTTATTTTTTAAAAAAAGTTATAAAAATGAGGAGCATTCATATAAAGATATGACTACCAATGTTCACAACATTTTTTTTATGAATGCCCCCGATAAAAAAAATCCATTGTCCTATTAAAATTTCAAATAAAAATTTGAATTTATTACATTTATTTTATTTCCAAAATTTATGTCAAAATTTTATGCACTAATTATTTAGTCTCATTAGTTTTATAAAATGCACATACTGTGCGCTCAAACAAAATTTTCAATTGTTTTTGAAGTTTATATTTAAACCTAAAGCATCAAGGGCAAAAAAGACATTTGCAACCAAACGTAACAGTGAAATGATGGAAAATGTAATGGTAGGGGCGTGGAAGGAATCAATTTGAAATTTCAAGGGTATAGAAGGGATCGGGTAAATTTCAGGGGTACGAAAGGGATTGAGCGAGTTTTCAGGGGTACACGGGGAATTTACTCTATCTAATATGGCTGGTTCATGTTAAATAGGCAAAATAATATTTGCATACAACTAATTTGTATGTTTTATAAGAGTTACAATCTCATTAAATGACATACCACAAAGGCTAAACTGATGACATGTCATAAAAATTTATTAAGAGAGAAGGAATGAGTTTTATCTATGACATGTCATGCAATTTGGTTTACACACTTATCTATGCCTTAAAAATGGAATAGATAAGACCCTTGAGAGTGGATCATTTCATCATATGTCTTGAAAATAGAAATAAGACCCATTACGATCAAATTGATCATATGACCATTCAATAATTAAATGCTATGGGTAGCATATGAAAAGTGTTAAATAGGCAAAATAATACTCCCTCCATCTACTTTTGATAGTCATATTTCCAAATCTGAAAATTTTATTTTAAGGTGCCTAGGAGCACCAATTCACCATCCATGATCAGCAGCGGCTCCAGCAAATGGAAGAAGGACAAAAAGTATTGGATTCTTGGGAGCTCATTGTTTTTTGGAAGCTCTGTATTGGTGAACTTTCTCCTAATCTTTGTTCTGCTTTTTGGTACTTATTGTAGTATCACCTCGAGGAAGAAAACCCAGTTATCGCAACTACCCAGTAATTCTGGATTACCTTCAAAGATTTTCACTTACAGAGAGCTGGAAAAGGCAACCGGTGGTTTCCATGAGGTACTTGGTACAGGAGCCTCAGGTATTGTCTACAAAGGACAGCTGCAAGATGAGTGTGGAACTAACATCGCAGTCAAGAAAATCGAAAAGCTTCAGCAGGAAGCACAAAAGGAGTTCTTGGTGGAAGTCCAAACCATTGGGCAGACATTTCACAGGAACTTAGTTAGACTGCTTGGTTTTTGCAATGAGGGAACTGAAAAGCTGCTAGTGTATGAGTTCATGAGCAATGGCTCACTCAATACATTCCTCTTCAACGATACTCATCCGCATTGGAGCCTCCGTGTTCAAGTAGCACTTGGGGTTTCACGAGGACTGCTCTACCTACATGAGGAGTGTAATAAACAAATCATCCACTGCGATATGAAACCACAGAATATCCTTCTCGATGATAATTTTGTAGCAAAGATTTCAGATTTTGGTCTAGCAAAGCTTCTTCCGGTGAATCAGACACAAACAAACACCGGCATTCGGGGTACTCGAGGGTATGTTGCACCTGAGTGGTTCAAGAACATAGGGATTACTTCTAAGGTCGACGTTTATAGCTTTGGAGTGATCCTGCTTGAGCTTGTGTGCTGCAGGAAGAATGTGGAATTAGAAGTTGCAGATGAGGAGCAGACAATACTAACCTATTGGGCAAATGATTGCTACAGGTGTGGGAGGATTGACTTGCTGGTGGCGGGCGATGACGAGGCAATCTTCAACATAAAAAAGGTGGAGCGCTTCGTTGCCGTGGCACTGTGGTGCCTCCAGGAGGAGCCATCGATGCGGCCAACAATGCATAAGGTGATGCAGATGCTTGATGGAGCAGTACAAATCCCAACGCCTCCTGACCCTTCGTCCTATATCAGTTCACTCGCATGATAGAAGCATTCCTGTTAATAAACAACAGATTGTAATTTGAAGCAATAGCATTCTTTAGACTGATACTTCTTCGATAGGGCTTCGTGTTAAAGGCTTAAAGCATGATATGAGTCATGTTATTCAGGGCACTCATGCCTGCCTGCAACAAATAATGTTTACATACGTATGAAATATTATGATACAATGAGCTCTGAGCCTCTGAATCTGTTTGAGTCAAACATTTTCTTACTGAAATAGATGACTTTAAATATGTTTGATCATGAAGTAATATTATCTCCTCCACAACCACATGATCCTGCAATTGGAAATTTGGAATCAAATAATCCTTGGCTACTTCTTATATGTTCTTATACTGAAAGAGTGTACATATGTTCTTACCAGCATATTTCACATCTATAAAGCAACACCTCCTTTTTTCTATTAGAAAGGAAAAGAACAGAAAATACACAAAATTAATATTCACAGAATAACTTGGCAACCTCTTTCATCGAGATCGAGATGTAAGCAAGTTGGCCACTTAATTAGACGCGTCTCTACAGTAATGTGCAGGATCGGGCGTTCTTGGGGATGCTCTAAACAGACTCCATTTGTTCTACCAAATTACTTGGTCCTACGGACGATTAGACGAACCAAATAGTTCAAAACCCCATTAATTTCACCATAAATTCAACCATGACTGATGTATTCCCGCAGACAATGAATCATTGAGAGAGAGAAAAAAAAAACAGAGCACAGCAAAAACTAATCGTAGCAGCTTGGCACCCAGAAAATGTGAAGGAAGCGAGGGGACTGGGATTGTGGGGGGCGTACAGGTACAGGTACAGTTGGGTAGAGAGAAGCGCGGGGGCAACCGGCCTCCCCCCCGCGACATGCCGATGGAGGAGAAGGGTTGCTGAATCGGCGGCGGCGGTGGCGGCGGCTACTGGGGAATTTTGGTACTCCGGCATGGGCATCTCGCTTTGGGACTTGGGAGATGGCTAGCTTGCCTATAAGGCGATGACAATGAATACGTTCGTGGGCTTCATGGGCCTCAAGGCCGGGCCAGATTGGAATGAACGGGTCCAATTATAAAGTTAGCCTAATTACACAGTGCAAAAAGTTCACTTTTTGTACCTTGAGTATGATTAATTGAAGTATTAATTATTGTAAATTTAAAAATAGGTTAATATTATTTTTTTAAAAGATAATTTTTCTATATTTTTCAATAAAAATTTGCACATTTACTAATTTAGAAAACGTATGGATCAAAAACGAGTGATTCAAACACACCTTAAATCCTCTTCGACAAAGCTCTAGATACATAAATATTTGAAGTTGGATATTCCTAGCTCCCACAAATTTATGGATATAGACCTACTGTTACGTTAACAATACTAATATAAATTATTTTATTTCCATTTTAGATAAAATTTAGAATTTTAAATCCATATAAACTTTAAATATTTAAAATTTTAAATCCATATAAACTTTAAATTTATCGTGGATATGTAAAGTTATGCTAAATGTGGCCTTAGCCTAATTACACGGTCCTAGTGAGCAGCGAAGGGCGGATGGGCTGTTAACTACCTAGCTGGGCCTCAGCCCGCTCAGGCGGCGCAACTGACGCCGGTGGTCGGACTCGTCAAGTCGCCAGCGGCAGGCACGGTGTCTCGGAGAGGGAGAGGGAGAGAGAGACCAACCCTAGCGAGCAGCCGTAGCCTGTAGCATGGTATCGCCGGCAGCACACTACGGTCTGCAGGGCCGGCCCTGAGGCAGTGCGGGCAGTGCGACCGCACCGGGCCTCCAAAAATTAGGGGCCTCCAAAATATGTATACTATGTTACCAAGTCTGATATGCTATTTTCTGCATTGAGAAAATGCTACTAGATGAGATTGTTATTGACATTATCATTACTAATTTTGCATCTATAACTGTTAGAAAAAATTGTTTTAAATGATCTAGAGATATTTCTTTTTGGTATTTTAAACTTATTAGTGTGAAATTCGTTAATAACAATGAGTTTTTAAATATTATCTTGTATTTTTATGGTGAATGGGGGCCTTCATTTTTTTTCCGCACTGGGCCACCAAAAAGTCAGGGCCGGCCCTGATCTGGCCGACCCGTCCCTTGCAGACGACGACTCCATCCTCCCAGTTTTGAGCTCGCTGCGCTCCTGGCGAATCCCGTGGTTGCTGTGGTTGCGCAGCGGCTCCCCCTCCTCTGCAACCGCGAGCCAGCGAGCCACCGCTGCTGCCGTGAAAGAGAGGAGCAGCGCCGGCAGCCAACGGGCAAACCGGAGAGCAAGAGGAAGGGGATAGTTGTGCGGCTGACAAGTGGGTCCCATGTCAATTTTTACACTGTGTTGCCATGTTGGTATGTTACATGGGCAAAAGTGGTAAATAGTTAACATGCCACCTCTTAAAAGTAGCAAAAAAATTATGTGCAAATTTAAGAAGGATATTTGGATAATTGGTAAACATGAAAGTGACAAATAGTTAAATTTCCCACCATGATACTGGTTCTAGGCGGTTTGTGATCTGGCCCATTCAACTACACGAGCATCTCCAGCGTTACGTAAAATCGACGTGTGAAAAAAAAATCGAACCCAAATACCTGTGAGCATCGACTGTAATTTGTGAGAGATAAAATGGATGCTAGATGAAGATCGAGTCGATTTGGCCAAATTAAAAGCCACTTATTCAACTGTTTTGCATCGAGAACGGCGGATACAACTGATTTTTGAAAACTTTTACGAGGGTCCCACAAGGTGATGCTAGCGCTGCACCATCAAACCTTTAGGACTGGAGATGCTCTTACATATTGAGGACCATTTGGTAGAAATAAAAAAAAAAGGAAAACAACATAATTCTAATAGAAATATAAGCGTAAAACAGAAAATTGCAAAAGACATAAAAAAACACAAGAATAATAGTTCGATTGGACCACACAGAAAATACAAGAATCGTATGAGAGGGATAGACTTAGTAATTTTTCTAAGAGGTTAGTCTTTTTTTAAATTTCCTTCAAAATCTACATCAAATTCTACATCAAATGAGTTATTTCGTTGAAATTTTATAGGATTTGAAAAACTACAATCATTTAAATCAAAGGGTCAAAAAGAAAAAAAATTCTATAGGGTTTCAATCTTACGAAGTTTCTCCATAAATTCTTTGACACAAAGAGACCCAGATTCTTTGAGTAAATCGCACGCATAGATCGTATTGTCGAATTATGCATAGAAACGATATAGAAACAGGACCATCCCAAAGTATTCGTCAAAAAACGTTGAATAAGCATATAACCAGAGAGAGTATACATAGCTGCACTACCTGTGTTTAATAGAGCTCGTTGCACTCCCTTTTATGGTATTTTTCCATCAAAAGTAGAACTTTTTATGCGCAAGTTCTATGCTTTCTTTGCAAGACACACTAATGTCCATCTGCTGTGTGCGTGCATGCGTACTGTGCATTCTACAGTTCTGCTAGCTGTCAAAGTCGAGCAGCCACTACGTATACTGTTTTGGAATGGTTCGATCGAATCAACACGGAGGAAGAAGAAGGGGAAGAAACAAGAGGGCACCTGCAACTGCAATTTAAATGATGGTTCGCTGATCTTTGTCACGTACGTAATAAGAATCTTGCAAGATTGTGCTTTTCTAGTCGTGACACAACAGTACGGTCCCACCCCTGAACCTGGCAAGATTTGATCCATGCCCATACGCTAGCATGTGATTGTTGGCAATGAGCTAGGAGACGGTCGGCCATCATAATCTTCACGATATTTAATCAAACGATTAGAATATGCTCCGTGAAATGTCACGACCCACGACCGAGTACCACGTACGTACGCACGTATACTCACCTGCGTATCAAATCATCAGGCTACTAGTACGTATCAGTCGGTATCACAAAAGTAGACTAGTTCTAGTTCCGTACGTCGCGTCGCGGCATGCAACGGCCGAATACCCAATAATGCAGGGCAACTGGGCAAGACAAACCCCGGCGCGCGCGGGCCGCGTCAAAGTAAGTATACGTGAGCCACTTCGCCGGCCGCGCGACAAGCCGGGCCCCGTCGGCCGCGGCCGTTCGTACGTACACGCGCCCTCCCCCGTCCCGGGCTCCACACGGCTCTCCCCGGTCACGGCATTCACTCCGCGACGCGGTCCCATGCATGCGTCCGCCCGTCGATCCCGCGCGCGCCGATCGATCGATCCGTCATCCGGCCGTGCATGCACCATGCATCTGCATCCATGCCTGCGGACCTGCGGTCCACGCCTGTCCACGAGCGCGGGGGCTACAAGAAGAATGTTAGTTACGTTACACGCGTTACCCGCCCCGTCCCTTTCGCCCCCGCTAGCCGGCCGGCGGGGCCACGCCCACGTACGAGTTACAACGCTTTGCATGCTGCGTCAATCGATCCGGATTCCGGGCATTCCAATCCAACGGCGACGAGCGTTCAGTTTGGCTCGCTCGTTCGTCGTCACCGCACGATGGCGACGGCACGGGGAGAGCTTCGTGTACGGTGTACCGGCCCGTCCGTCCCTGTCCCGTCACATAAATGCCAATGTTGGAGCACTAGTGGCCTTGACGCGAGGACCATGCCCGCGACGGCGACCCCGACCGATGCGTCGGAGTCCCGGAGCATGGCCGTGCCCCGGGCGTTCCGGGCCGGCTGCCGACACGGTCGCCGTCGAGTGGTGACGCCGGCCGCGCCACCAACGGTTGATGGAGAAAAGGCAGCGTATTCCCTGGGGTTTGTGCGCGCGCACGCCGCCCGGTGATTTGACGATCGATCGATCGACGTGAATGCAGGCTATCCCCATCGCGGTGCGTATGCTATGCACGTAGGCACACATGCAAAGCTTAGCTCAATGATCGATCATTCGACCGTCATGGATACTGTATACGGACGTTGCTTTACGCCCGTGTCGTGGGGATTTCGGGACATCTACCGACAGATATTGCATGGTAGGCACTCAGCGACTGAATTTTCTCATGATGATGCTGGGCAGAATTTAATTCATTTGGTTTGGTTTGGTCCAAATGCGTGTGCATCTTTCATCCTTAATTCCTTGGGATGTGATACATCTCACGCCTCGTCCTCAACCTGTCCTCTTCTAGAATAGTAGTAGTCGATATATATATATCTTCTCAGCATTATGAACATATATATTTGCGTTGAATATTTCTTTAGAAAAATAACTCGGTGAATATTCACATATCATTTTCTTTAGAAAAACAGTACAACATATGTGCTCACAACGCGCGCGCAATCACCTCTATAAATACACATATGTACGCCCCTACCCATTTGATCATCTCCAAAAGACTGAGCCGACATATCTTGATATTGATGAAGTTATCATGAACGCCTCGTTATTGATGGATACATCGTCTGCCACTAAAAAATAGTTAGTTGTAAATGCGAGTGTCCGTGTCAAGTTCAGAACTTGAACCCGGGTAGATTGATTCTACCACAAGGAACCTAATCAGTTGAGCTACGCCCACTTCATTGAATATTCACAAATCTTAATTTGAAATAGATGAAAAATTGGTGTTCAGACATAGTACTGATTGTGCATATATAAACCTAACAAAATTTAAACAAAAACCTGCGATTATCTACATATGTGAATTTACATTCTGAAGATTAGTTTTGGTATCTCCCTTATTGAGAGATATTTCTTAAGTGGTGGTGAGGTATATACTTTCTGAAATATAGAAGAGAGCCATTTTAAGAATATTTCTTAAGTGGTGGTGAGGTATATACTTTCTGAAATATAGAAGAGAGCCATCTTAAAAACGAGAATGCCGAAATGTAGAATTTAGAGCTGGGGAAAGGAGAGAACATATCTCTTCCTGTCGTATAACATGAATAATGCTTTCCACTAGACATCCAATCTAGGAAGAAAAATCAAACGTCCTCTAATCACATATCAGCGCGCAGTCTCAACCCTTATGCGCTTAGATCCATGGTTAGCTTCAAGGCAGCGTTGCAGGAAAGCACTTGCACGGTATCAAATCGCATGTCACACATGGCGATGGTGTGCGTGTCCATGTCATAGTCCGCCACAATGTTCCCCATCATGCGTTGCAACTTCTGGTAGATAGGCATCCACTATATTACGGTAATGACAAGTGAACAATGAGTACCTCAAGACCATCCTCTCATCGTTGGATTCAAGACCGTCCACCTCCTTGGCACCTCATGGAACATGTTCTAGTGGCGGGATGTCGAGACACTCCTCTACTTCCACCCCTTCCTCGACACCGTTCGCTCTAATTAATAAGACTGACATCCGTCAAGGGTACCACACTATCATCCTTCCACAAATATTTAAATTCGACCTTATTAACCCTAATAGGCCAAATGAATTGAAGCCATGGGTGCTATCATCGATGCCATCATGGGTTGCTGCTTTGAGGTTACCCATCGTTCGGGAAATTGATGCCATCATGCCTGTGACCTCCAAGTTTTTGTGTGTGTGTGCCTCTCTTTTAATCCACATGATCATATAATGTAAGAGAAGGAGTGACGAGTGAAGGAGCAATAATTAATCGTGCGCTCTATGAAAGACCAAATCTATATTGGTCTATTTTTTAAAATGTTTTGACACTCAAAATTTAATATTTCATATGTGAGTGTTTCACATTTTTTGTCTAGTTATCGAAACTCAATGCTTATACATACAAGGAAAATATTTTAACTTTGGATTTGACAGTGCTTCACTTGTTTTTTTTTTTCATTGTGGGCTTCACTTCTCAAGATGTTTCATCGAACCGTGTATTTCTAATGTTATTCTGTAGTGTGTGCTAGTTTTTTATACCTATATTTTTCCAAAAGTTTCACAGGCATAATTTGATGTTTCACTGACTTTATTTTTTAAGATGTTTCACTGATAGGCAATTGAAATAATTGATTGTCTGATTTTTAGGCTCAAATCGGAGGCTCAATATGTTTGTCTGAAATTGGTGTTCCTAGTTTTTGAAGGACGTGATAGATTAAGGGTCCTCTTCCATATAAATATATAATGAGTAAATTTCATAAAACTATAGATACTTTGCACAATCTATCATAAAACTAAATATTTAAGAACTTGTTTCACAAAACTACAGATTTAGCGTCTTCATTTATTACAAAACTACAGGTACTTTGCACAATATATCACAAAACTATATATTTAATATCTTCATTTATTACAAAAAAATATAGGTTTAGTGTCTTTATTATCACAAAAATATAGGTTTTAGCATTGCTAAAATATGTAGTTTTGTGATAATGGAGACACTAAATCTATAGTTTTGGGATAAATGAAGGTACTAAATCTGTGGTTCTGTGATAAACGAATACACTAAATCTGTAGTTTTGTGAAACATGTTCTTAAATCTGTTGTTTTATAATAGATTATACAAAATACCTGTAGTTTTGTGATAAACGGAGACAATAAATATGTAGTTTTGTTATAAATTGTGTAAAATACCTGTAGATTTGTAAAATTTACTCATATATAATTGCAAGGAGAATAAGACTATTGCAAAATTTCCTAATGAGTAATGGCTTAGCAATCTGGTTACCGTTTAGTTGCCGCAAAATTCTATTTACCTCTTGCATTTGACAAGATTCTTGTATGGAGAGAGAGAGATAACGAGATATACTAAAATTTGTACAAAAATGATATACCTTCCTACTCCCTCAAGTTTTATATATTTGTTGTCATTAAAGCGTGTTTTGGGCTGGACAAAAACTTTTATCGCTGAAGTGGTTGTGAACGTTCTAGACGAGTTTACCACGTAGAAATGCTGAGTTTAAAAGGTTGGTCATGGTTAGTTTCAGATCATCATGTTCACTTGCCGCGCAGAAAAACGTAGTAGCAAAAGATCAATGCAGATTGCCGCTGGCCAGGACAACACAGGTACTGCACAACGACAGATCGTGAAACACTTTACATTGTAAACGAAGTCAATGCTACTGCTCGGCGTGCTTGCCGGCAGGCACTGAACCCGAATGTATTTTGACCAATGGGTTCAATGCTTTTAACAGAGGTACTATGCACTGGTAAAACCGGTACTGACCACATATCCACTAGCTTTGCTGTTTTTTTTTTTTTTTTTTTTTTTTTTTTTTTTTGAGAATCACTAGCTTTGCTGTTGTTTAGGGCATATCAAGAAAAGGCTACCTATGAATTGATAAGGATACAGTAGCAGGATAGTATACATTTGACTCGTGTATACTTGGTTGTCATCGCTATACTGTCGACGAAAGTCAGATCTCTAGTCACTTTTCACATCACCTTGCATATACACTTGGAGCTAATACTACATTTTTGTGAGGTATGCTATACTGGCATCTTGACTCTCCTTTTTGTGGCTAGTGCGAGTTGGAAAACATTGTCATGGCATGCATGCATGCATGCGAGTAAAAAAGGATGGTGGATAACTAAAGCACGGTTTGGAAGTGATTGAACTACTTATAGATAACTAAAAAAGGGTGGTGCTACATTGGCCCGCCTACTGGTTACTGCTTGAAGTGCAAGTTTGCCCACTGGTGGCGAATCCGATAAACGTTTGTACACATAAGCTAATTTGTCGAAAAACGGCTATCTGTTCATTGAGTGAATATCAAGTGTCGACCAATATATGCATATAACTCATTTGTTACAATTTTACCATCTTCCTGTTTAGTTCTTTGCGTGTAACAAACATACTAAACGGGTTCAGTATGTTTTTTTTTTAAAAAAATTATGAGGTATTGAGGTCAACTGACAGGGGCTTATAACCCATATACTTCAAAATACTGAGTACAAATGGGATTAGGATGATTGCCATATTTGGTCCATTGGTTGTCATGGCGATGTGCATCGGTACGTGTATGGACACTTCGAGTTGGTGGTGTGGTTTATTCTCAGTTCATTAGGGAAATGTTAAGAAGTATGGGCAGGCTTGTAGGAGATGCCATGGCACAGACGATGAGACGAACGAGGTGATAAATCTGTCGTCAAAAAGGCTACCAACGAAAAGCAGCTAGCGATGCAGGAAGTGCTGGTGGCGTAAAAGCGTTAGCGCTTTTGGCGGTCACCTCCTGCAACCACGCCCCAAGCATCTTCGCCGGCCAGCCGGCCGGTCTGCCTGCACTTCCGGTGACTCGTGTACGAGCACCCAAAGTGCGGTGTGCGCTGTACTGGAAAAACGTAAGAAACCCACCCTCATACACGGTCAAGTCTCGAGGGAAAGGCCGGAGAGGGACACAGAAAGGTGGCACGATATGGTGTTTGACTGTTTGTGGATAGGATAAGTCTCGCTTGCTTCCCAAACAGCAGATGAGAAAAACTAGACTAGGGTCTGGTTTAATTCCCAACTTTTTTATTATATCAAAATTTTTCTATACACACAAACTTCCAACTTTTTCCTCGTATCGTTTCAATTTTAATTAAATTTTTATTTTTTGTGTGAACTAAACACACCCTAAAAAAGTGGGTGGCGACTGGCGAGTTCGGATTTCAGAGCGGATATGATATAGGAGTACATATGTAATGGAACTATGGAAGTGAAGGAAAAACAGGAGATAGGGGGGGAGCACGCAGGCATGAAGCTGCGTAGTTTCACCTTTTCTGGCAGAGGACACGGGCTTATGGCCGCGTGTGCCCCGTCACCATCAGTCAATCGCGGTTTGTTGGTGGCTCTCTAGTGATCCATATTATTGTGCAGCCAACAACACCATCCACGTATCGCCCGGTTACTTGACCGGGGCCGATGAACGCATGCATGCTGTGCATGGGTGCCGAATATATATATTTTGCCCTGGACAACTTGCGAGAGGACAATGATATGTTGCGTAGAGTGTTCTGCTAAAACAGCAAATTATATCTCTGAGGAACCGTGCACTGTACACTGTACGCCCTTGATCTTGGGATATTACTATTGTACTTGGGATTGACATGAAAATATCTATCGATTTTGTACTAGGGACTAGGGAGTACTGTAATGTATTGGACCGTCTTGTTTTATTTCAGCGGTTTGTATTGAAACCCAAAAAATACGTAGCCCGGCGAAACTACGTGCCCGTTTGTATTGAAACCTGGAACAGACCCTTCTTCTTTGTGCTGGGCTCTTTGTGATATCAACCTGGAGCTCATTGGAATAAGTTTATTTTAAATCCCTCATCTTAACATCGAATTAAAATCATGTCCTTATACCGTAATATAAGATATAACACATCTCTCAACATCAATACCGGAGTACCAAGGTCCTAAGATAGTATTTTGTCTAGTTTCGATTGACTTGGTAAGATAACTGTGGTCAACCCAATTAAGTCAGCGTCGGACCCATATAGACCAACGATGTTAACGACTAGCCTTCTTCCTCTTCTCTCCCCCCTCTTTCGTATCTTCCCCATCTCTCTACTAGCCGTTGGACTAGAAAAGGCAGCGAACGACATCGCGAACGCGGATTGGAGTCAACCGAGTTGACTGCAGTCAACTCCCCACGTCAGCCGAAATCGGGCAAAATACTGCACTGGGACCTTAAGTACTCTGGTATTGCGAGTCTAGAAAAGCGTTATACTTGTATTGCGGTTGAAGGACTAATGTGAGGGATCTAAAGTTAACTTATTCCGAGTTCTTTTGACTGTGGTACGGAAAGACAGGAGGCCCAGATGACTCTTCGGAAGTGCCTGGGCCAAGAGGAGCCCTGTCCACGAATCCAGGACTGTTCCAGTTTGGTATTGCTCGCTTCCTCACGCAGGCCCATGTAGCTCATCCGCACAGGCCTAGCGCGGGCCGAACGCAAGCTTCCGACAGACCGCAGGACGCGGCCGAGGGTGCGCGGCCCGAGAGGCAGTAAGTAGAGCCCAGGAAGGGCTAAATTTTTCAGGACCAAAATCCGCCGTTGCTCGTGCTACTGTGCTACCGTTGCGTGCAACGCATACGAGTGGGACCTTTCACCTCTCAATCGTTCACGTGAAATCCGCGAAAAACGCCTTCCGGGATCAAGATCAGCTCGACTCCTCGGAGTGGTGTTGTTGGCATATAATCCTGTTCGCCTATTGAGTACTGACTGTTAAGCTCGACCGCGACGTTTAAAGTGATGATGCTGCATTTTAGTCAACGGCCTCACCTGGCGTTGAGTGCGAAAGACAAGACCGTTTGGTGCAGCAGATCCATTCGTTAAGCAGGGGGGAATCAGATCTTTTACGAAGAGAAATAGGAGAAAATTTTGCAATGGGGTCAGTAGTACCGTCCCTTCCTGTCCTGAGGCAGGGCCACCTGCGCCAATTGCCACAGGAATATATATGTTTGTTAAGGAATAAGTATCATTTCAATGGACAGGCAGGGCTTGCTTTATATGGTTGATGATACGCCTCTTTGACCTGCCTTTACGTTGACAACACGCAGTCAGCATCAGCCGAATTCCTCGAGCCACCGTGGATGGTTAATTATAAATATCAAAGGAGTAGTATATATCGTGTGACAGTATATAGAACTCGATCGGATGGTTCACCGGAACCGGATGACCATCTTTATGTAGTAAAATTTTGGATGATGGTGATAGTTATACAGTGACTGGCAAATCCGCGGTAGTTGAGATTGCTGCACTTGCAGCGTCAGAAGCTATTCCAATCCAACCAAGATAAGCTAAGCTAAGGTCGTGAACTGGATAATTAAATCGCCCAAATCGAATGATTACGTAAGAGAAGAAGACCAGTTTGGATCGTTCCAGTCGACCAGATAATAATTAAGTAGTTCGTGAGATAGGGTGCTTACAACAAGGTTTGGTATATAGCTAGGTTCAGCCAGTGACTATGAATGCTCCAATGAGCAAGATCCGGTAACTAACACCCTATTAAAACATGCAAGTCGCTTTCTCCTCTCTGACGCGATCTCTAGCTATATTAAGTACGCTTCTTGTTGATCTACGGACGCAGCTTTGGAGCAGTGTAATCTACAGGGAATTAAGGCAGGTGGCTTTGCATTAGTTGCGCCCTACTCTTAAGTCTTAACTAACGCTGTCTGTTCCGCGCAGGAGCAGGAGGAGATTTGGAGGGCTCTCGTCTCTTTTTGTCTTCCTTGACAACGATGTTTTCTTCCTGCGGCGGTTTTTTCCATTGAAGCAGATCGAGACGTGCTCCGTCTTTCGTTAATTAATTTTGTGCCTGAGCGTCTGACATGATTCATGAAGCCCAAAAGGAGGAGATTCGGTAGCCGTTTCGTCAGGCAGTTTCGCTAGCTTTTGCAGCCGCTTGCTGTTGGCTCTGCACTAGCTCACTGAGATGCTGCTTAATTAGTACTAGCACCAGTACTACAAGGCTGTGATGTAAGAGTGTAAGACGGTGTCTGTGGTTGGAGGAGTTCGTTAGATCCACTCCGGTTTGGGAGCGGAGCCAACCATATCCATATTTTATATTTGTAGGGATTGACCATGGTTGTTTTGAATGTTATCTGATGTTGTGGACACGGTCAACTGGCATGCTTGTCAGGGCTAGCGTGGTATTATCACTGCCACTTTTAGCGAGGCTGCCGTACACGTGCATCGCGAAACGTTTAGCATTGTTACGCTCGCGATGTCATGATGGCTAACGAGAAAGCGGTAGAGCAGCAGCGGTGCAGCCGTGTGGACTGATCTCCGTTGAAGCAAACACAAAATGACAAGTAATTTCCCTTTCCTTCCCACTAACCAGTGCGTCCTCCTCTCGCAAGGAGCGCAAAAACGCGAGCGGAACACTGTACTACTACTACTACTGCTACAGGCACGTACGTCGCGGGCTCGCGGCGCAGTGCAGCGCAGGGTGGCCACGGAGCGGGCGGGGCGGCCGCATGAGGCGGCGTATGCGTCGTCGCTTTCGGCCCGGGTCACTCAGCGCGCGCAGCGCATGAGGCCTCGACGGCAACCGGAATCTGGTCGGGCCCCGTGTCCCCGCTAATGCGCGGGGGCACGCACGCGTGCGCCGCAGCCGGCCCCGCGCTCGCAACCCTAGTGGGCTCAACGTCCGCGTGACGTACGTCGCTCGCTCGCCGCGCGCGCGCCCTGCTCGATCGCCAACACGGCAAGCCAAAGCCATCCACGTACATTTTCCAGTGATCCTGCACGCGACGCGACTTAAGACAAGAGTTTCAGAACATCATCGTGATGAACATGTACACCTGCATATAGATGCGTTGCAGTCTCGAATTAATGTACAGTGTGCGCACGATTGATGGCGGTTAAATTACTTGTTGACACGGACAAACTAAATCATCAGCGGCCCTGCTCATGTTCCCATCATATCATGATATATAAAACATTTTTCCTCTCTTCCTTCGCAGAACAGTACGAAAACAAGGAAAAGGAAGTTGTAAAGGGGGGGAAAAGGAAACGGAAAAAACTCCAATGATCAATACCTTGATAACTGCGCAAGTTGAGCGAGGGTCCACGGGGGGGAAAAGCGACGCGCTGATGCATAAACTAGATCTTGAGGCAGCTAGGGAACATCACCTCTTGTTGTTTCCTTGCATTTGTCTGTAGCTGCGAGGAAATCAAAAGAGGGGCAAACGGAACACATACATGGCCCAAATCTCACCCGTCTTTATGCTCTAGCCTGTACCGATGCCGTGCTCGCCTCAGGACAAGGCCCTAGAATTCTGGCCTCATTAACATATTCCCCCTTGATTAAAGAATAAAGCTCATAAGCTAGCGACAGAAAAGCTGTAACCGGCTCAAAGCTAGTGGTGCTTGCAAGCAGTATGTTGTAGTACTAGTACCAAAAGTCTGCATGTATTGAGCTTGCTTTTCTCATAGAAATCTGGGCAGTTCTGGTTTGGAACTTTGGATTAAGAATTGAGCGCATAAGTGGAGACAGAAAGAAGAATATCATGCTCCTTGAATCGAGCTGCTCAATGCTTGTCACTAATTAACGCACTTTCCAACATTCTGGTACGGTTAGCTGGTAAGCCTGGTTGGTGGTAGAGTGGGATAGTAGTAGAAGTAGTAGCTACTAACATCGATTTTCACCACTGCGTGCAACGATGGATGGGTTCGCATATACTATGATACTCCATGATAATACTATGGACTATGATATTACCAAAGTGGACAAATAGTCAGTGACTCGGTGGCACAAGGAATTACTAATTCATGAGACTATAGCATCCATACACATCAACAAAAAAAATGCCTGATTGATTGGGTCGACATCTGAAGCAAGATAAACACTGCATTTTCCTGCTTTCAAGAGACCGATGGGCGATGGCTTTTGGACGAAACTAGCGATCTAGATCTTAATTTTGGAGGCAAGATGCCATGATGGGCAGAAGGTCCCCTATTTTCTCCTGCTAGCTTGTGGTCCTATGGAGATGGCCTCTTGATGAAGCAATACCTGGGAATATTTGAAAGCTCTTCTCAACAACAAAACTGAAGCACTTGTTACACAAGGAAGAATCTTACAGTTAAATGAACAATTATAATCAAGCAATAGTACTCCTCTAACCAGCTGTGCCTTTTATTCTTCTTTGGTGACGAGCTAGTATGAAACTAGACGTACTCGTGTGTATCACGCACACTTGGCATATCATACAGTTTGAAAATGTCTTTGATCAGGTTGGTTTCAGTCATAGAATTGCAGCTCTGAGTTGTACATCTTGATCCACTGCCACCACTACAGATGGAGATGTTGTCGAGCTTTCTGCCTAAGTGATTTAGACCTAGACCAACTTAATCGATTCCCCGCCGATAAATTTTCCACATGACTTAGAAAAGGCCACATGCAACTACGGCGTCTTCAGAAATAAGCCATGCATGAGAAGCTCGTGCAGCAGTAAGTTAATTCAATTGCTAGGAAACAGATGTGCCGAAACACCGCAAATATATATCTCTGTCCAGTTTTCCAAAGAAAATGTAGTTACAACCGATAAAAGTGCTTTTGAGCTGAGGGAAGTTCGGTGCAATTCACGAATATGCATGTGCCTTACATGCATGCAAATTAACTCACTAATGGTCGTTAAAAAAAGTGTAAACTCTCACTAATAGGTAGAATTTCTAACCGGTTATTTCAAGGCCAGTAAAATTCCTCCCATTGAAACTGCAGACTACTCCATTGAGACTGTAGACTACTCCATCCGTTTCAAGTTATTAGAATAGATTACTATATTAAAACAAGTAATCTATGTAATGCATAATGTTTTTTTTAAAAAATGTGTTTTTTAAAAGCGTGGATAAATTATCCATTTCATTAACTAATCCGGTGAATAAGATAAAAAAAGGACTAAAAATGGGTAGCGGCTGATTTCTTCTGTTAATTGTAGGCTTGGTTCGGTATGATACACTATTAACTGTATAGCCTGGTTTAGTTCCTCAAAAAATTTTCCTAAAAACATCACATCGAATCTTTGGACATATGTATGGAGCAATAAATATTAGATTAAAAAAACTAATTGCATAGTTAGGGGAAAAATCGCGAGACGAATCTTTTGAGCCTAATTAGTCCATAATTAGTCATAAGTGCTACAGTTACCCACATGTACTAATGACAGATTAATTAGGCTCAAAAGATTCGTCTCGCAGTTTCCAGGCGAGTTATGAGATTAGATTTTTCATTCGTGTCTAAAAATCACTTCCGATATCCGATCAAACATCCGATGTGACAACCGAAAATTTTCTTTTCGTGAACTAAACAGGCCCTATTGTTAACAGTGAAATTTGGTAAACCCCTAAGAGAATTGTCACATCGCCAATAGTCGGATTCCTGCTATATTCGGTTAAGGAAATTAATCTATTAAAGGAAGCTTATCCAGAAGTGACCGAGTTCAAGGAGGATGCGGCATGGCAAGTTATCTATTAATTAGGAATAGTTTCCTTTTATCTTTAGAAAAGTGTGTTTAGTGTCCTATAAGAACTTTATGTCTTCCTTTTATTTTTAGGAAAGTTTCTTTCTTGTCCTACAAGGACTAGTATCTCCCCATGGGTATAAATATGTACATCCGGGGTCAATGTAAACTATCTCTCGATCAATACAACTACTCTCGACGCATCGCCACCCTCTTTTCTGAGGTTTTACTTATCAACCGACGGAATTTGGCACCTGACGCGGGGCTGCATCGGTTCAGTTCGATCTCTGGCGAAGGAGTAAGTCCTACGTTCCGCCGGCCCAGGCAATTGTCTCGTCTACGTCGGCGTCTTTCAAGGCTGCATCAGTACATTCGACCTCTTGGATTGCTCCAGTTTGGATGATATTTTTGTCTGCCCATTTATCGTATGTCTTAGTTAATCTAGTCTTAGTATTTCAATTTAGCTCTATCGATTGTCTCTCGTTTTAGGGTTTCTGCTGGTATCAGCTAAATTGTTTTACTAGATTAGATTAGATAAGGCATCTACCACCCTAAAAATCAGTCAAGGGCTTGATTGCCTACGTATTATGTTTCTTTTCATACTTAGTGCTGCATCAGTTAAGTTTGATCTACTAAGTCGTGTTTAGAACTATAATCCCTAGCATGCTTTTCGACTGCCAATAAGGGTTTTATCGGGGTTTCAGCCGATAAGGTATTTGGACGTTCCATCGGCTTACAACGATTACATACAAGTCGGATTTAGCCGATGATAACAGAGATTTCACCGTTTAATCTAATCTGTGGATTTTATGACATCAGACCTCCAGCCGATATATGCTTTAACCTTCGGATCGATGTTTATTTATCATATCATTATTAGCCAAATGGTTTCTACTGGATTATATTGTTGCTTTCTTGTATTATCATCAGCCGATTGCCTTTATATTGTTATTTACACCAAGCGTCAAAATCTACATCAGAATTATAGCCGATAGCTCAAAACCTTATCGCTATCGGCTGGTATCGGCATCGGCTGGAATTAACCTATCAGCTTGTCAGCCGATCGGCTCATTGATCTGCTATTTGTATATCTTGTCAGTTGTAGGGTCAAACTGACTGGCACGCCCGCATCTCATCAACCTTTGGACCTGCACTGGAGCTAAGCAGATCTCCTAGGCCAGTGTGTGTTTTTTACATCAACACCTATGTAGCTGAAAAAGAAAATATATTGAAGGCCGGCAGCTATACAAATCTACACTAGGTGTACCGAGAGCCTACAAGCTGGGAGTGCTGAGGTCCAGTACAAGTCAACACTCAACCGTTACACAAACTGCTACTAGTACATGATTGTCCTGATTCCTCATGATGTCTCACAAGAAAAAAAAAAACACGCTCTTGATTAATCCAAGAACCTTTCTATAAGCAATTAGGAATGGAGAGGCAAAAATGGATGTGGTTAATTTGTGGTGACGACGGAAGGCCACGAGTGAGTTAACTATCTCCTTCGTGCTTTTACTACAGAGTAAAGCATCCACATCATGTTCCTTTGTACGTACTCAAGCAAATACTCAATGAAAAATTATGAGCAGATCAAACCTCGCGCGCTCTAAGGTCAAATGAGCGTAAGATTAAAAATCCTCCTGAAGTGATAACCAGCTGTAACTCGGCTCACGGTTATGCGCACCCGAGCACACATTCTATCTGTTAGTTGATCTAGTCCCTCCGTTTCATATTATAAAACTTTCTAGCATTGCCCATATTCATCTAGATGTTAATAAATCTAGCCATTAACAATTAAATGAATATAGATAATGCTAGAAAGTTTTATAATATAAAACGGAGGAAGTAGTTGGGAAACCTCACCTCTCGTCTCGCAACAGACGACTTCTACGCCTCCAATTTTTGTTTTGATCCTATATACTTGAAATGGACATATTGTTGATGGGTTTAGATCTTGGTGGGTGGATATTTCCATAATTTAGTGTCATAAGCAAAGAACAATATATTCATTTTGAGTCAACTAATTAACTAAATAAGGACATGCGGCTACGTACATCTTAATGCGGAGACTGGATTGAACTCCATGGATAAGGTTTTTCTACACCTAAATATCAGAGATTTGTTATTTACATGCAAGTCAAATATTTATATGATTTTTTTAAAATAGTAACATCAATTAAAATGACATAAGTCTATAAACAAACATATAAAACTAAATTTTGACCCTGCATTTACATGCGTGCCATCGTTATTTACATGTACAGGTACAACACAAATAATTTTTTTTAATTTTGTTTCATCGTGTGTAGATCGGATTTAGACTTGCATATTTGTATAATATCTTATTATATTATTATAATCTATCTAGTCAATATTTATAATTTTTTTATATAACTATTTAAACCGCATGCATACATCTAGGTGTAGAAAATAGTTCCTCTTAATTTCATTATTAAATAAAGAGACTCTACGTAGGTTAGGAAAAAAAACTCAAGATCATGAATTGGTAATAGAAACCGAACTCAAAGGCACCAAAAGAATTGGATAAAAACTGAACGGTGCATAGGTAATTTTCATGTGGCTCACCACAAACACAAAAGCCCGGGTGCTGTCAACTTCTATTAAGGAGTCAATGATCATTCTGTTTACACTGACGTACCAGCAGACCAAGCAACGATAATCTCTTCTGGTGACGTGGTCATCAATACCTTAAATTGCTACCAAAATATTTAGTTTTAAGATAGGGTCAAAACTCACAATATTGGGACATGCTAATGGTATATTGCTAAGATGTTGTTATCTCCCCATCCCAGATGTTTGTGTCCTCTTTGCTAACTTCATCAGAAGGTAAACATATCACTGAGTGAATTAGCAGAGCATAATCAGATAGTTCATTTTTTTCAGATTGTTTATCGGAATATTGAAATAGATTATTTTCTTCACTCTTCAAAAAGAAAAAAACGTTTTCTTAAAAACTTTCTATTGCAATACTAAGATCACATATTTTCTACTGCAATACTAATTAAGATCAGTTGTTTTAAGTTCTTTGTCAAATTCATTGCTTACTACAATATTTAATTTAACTCTATAATTAAGTAGATAATTCGTTGGATAATCTAATCAAACACAGCATATTAACATGAGGAATTAAAGAAAATTCCTTCTCAACGTGGAGACGGACAAAGAGAAAAGTAAGAGACCCTGATGACCATTATATAGCTCCCCTGTTTGGTCCCATCCCAAAGGTCAGCCTACCTCCCTCCCCTCACACAAGTCTTGCAAGTAGTCTCTTGATGCTACAGCCCATATCACCCTGTACCCTTCATATATACCCAGATTCCTTCTCCCCACCTTTCCCCCTCGTTCCATCCAACCTACTGCCGCCGCTGCACCTCAAAGCAAAACAACATCGCAAACAAAGAGACATACAGGGCGAGATCGATCCATCTCGATTCCGCCCTTCTTCGCCGCGCCATGGCCGACGAGTGGTGGAGTGCGTCGTCTCAGAGGAGCCATGGCACGTCGGCGTGCTAAGTTCCAGGGAGAAGCCACATAGCATCGAGAAACACCACAAAAGAAGAGACCAAGCTATTGACTGTATGTCGGTATGGTGTGGAGCTGTATGAAATGCCTCACGATGTTGTGCGTAGGGACACGCACACGCCCAATTGAATTTGCCCAATGGAGATCTCAAGCGGACCCCTTGAGCTTCTTCGCGATGCCTGCGAAGTACTTCCCCTGGTGGAAGGCGTGCTCCAGCTCCATTTCCGTCGGCCACCTCGAGCCGTCGGCGGCGAAGGTGCCGGCGCCGTACGGGCTGCCCCCCTGAACTTCGTCCATGTTAAACATCTTGGCACCGAAGGTGTACCCGACCGGGACGAACACCATGCCGTGGTGAGTCAACTGAGTTATTGCTGTCAACCTAGGGATAGTTTCGACAAAATCAAACGCGGTGGTGTGATCAGCTATGTTCTTTCGCTTCGGATATCGGTTGTGTTTTTAAATGGAGAACTGCACTTACGGTGTAGTCTCCTGACCACCGCCCTGCGTACCGGTGCTGAAGAAGATGCCGGCGGGCTTGCCTGCAAGGCTCTGCTCACTCCACAGGCCACCGGTTGCATCAAAGAATGCTTTCATCTGCGCAGCCATCATGCCAAACCTTGTAGGGAACCCAAACAGGATTCCATCAGCCTCAGTAAGTTCTTGTGGTGTGATCGTTGGCACATCTGGCTTAGGAGGCGCGCCCATCTTTCCAAGTACTTCCTCATGGAGAGTTTCAGGAACCTTGCAGAATGATAAGAGACACATCTGAGAAAAAATAGTAGCTGCAAGCGAGACAGTTGCTTCGCTAGGAATTGGAGGCCCCGGTGAAAAATACCTAATAGGACCATAAAATTTTAAAAATACACTACAGAACAAGTACTAGTGAAAACTGTAGCAGTGGCTTGGAGTTGGACGTTGCCCTAGCAACATCCGACATCGTAAATAAAAGGAAGAGCCAAAAAGACAACGATCAATAGAAACAAAACAGACTGCTGCTTTATTTTTTCCCTGTGTAGTTAGTTTTTATTTTTTCCCCCTATTGATTTGCTTAGATAATTAGTAGTACTAACATATTTGGAGGCCCTGAACAGGTGCACACCTTGCACCTGGAAATCAACGGCCCTAAAGCGAGAATATAACATGTCACTTCATGATAAGCGTTATAATGTTATACCATTTTAAACATTTTAGTGGAGGCAAAAATTAGCTTGACCAGTGCCAACGGCCTCAACAAAACTTAATATGGGGATGTTACATTACAAAATAACCGGGGCAAACCTGCCATATTTTAGCCTCAACACCTTCAATAGATGAAGCACCCTTCTTGATCTCTTCAGCTAGTTTAGCAACATGTCCATACATAGAGTAGTACCTGTGGAAATAAATTATAACGAGTAATTATGCAAGTAGAAAAATATAATAGTCCTTTTCCAACAGATATATAATGAAAGACATCCACAGCGTCAACTGTGTGATCTGTCATGTGACAATAAAAAGGTCCCCGTGTTTATACATCATAATGGCATATCATTCAACTACTTGGTACGGTTAGTTTCATGACTTTGGCTTAATCTGCATGTGAAATAAATAGTTAATGTCTTTGCATTAATATGCCATAGCAGCCAAGCACAGTTTCGAATTTAACGGGAGCCTGATGACAAGAAAGAAAATTTAGTGTTAATCTCTCTTCTTAATTCTAGAAGAAAATATTAGTTTTACACCACTTCCAAATTTCTTCTACTTCTAGAAGAGATGGCTTACACATAGTAAGCCCACAAAACAGTACATTTAGCTAAGAACCTTAAAATGAACATGTATACATTGTTAAATTGCTTCTAGCTTTCTTTTCAATGAGTAAGTGTGCATTAAAATATCAACCTCCTTCAATCGTTAGGAGAACCAATTATTCATTGTTTTGGTAGTTAAGGAGTCCCACTCAGCAGAGCAACAAAAAAATCAAGCTCAAAACCTGCATTAGGCGGTGCTATAAGTATTCGCTATCTGCCTGAATTATTTAACAAACATCTTGAGATTGGAAGGATACATGACATAGTGAAAAGGATCAGTCTGACTTGAACAAATTTGTTTTGCAATTAAAATGTGGTCCATGAACAAATATAGAACGGCTGAAGATATCACTTTAATTCAATTCATCCAAGTGTGGCATCATTCTATACCATTTCTATTTTGAGTCCAGCATGAAACAGAAGCAAGTGCCAAAGCACCCTCAAATATCCAGAAGCCCTACATAATTTCCTGCTTCTCATTTTAATACTACACACAATTAGTTTTTTCCTGAGCATATAAATAAATGAGTCTCCTAGGTTGCAGAGCACATAAAAGATACATATTGTTGGTACAGCACTCGGAAGAAACAGCGCTAGCATATACTAATGTACCATATATGCTATCACGGCAATAGTGGATTTCTGGTGGGAAACCCACATCATAAAAAAAAAACAGAAGAGAGTCATCCACATAAATTGCAGTTTTCCACAAAGAAAAGGAAAAGAGCATTTCACATGATGTGTAACAAATTAAAAAGCTGCAAATCAACATAATGTGACATCAGCGATGACATGTAAAGAAAAGCATCTCAAGAATGGGAGAATTTTATCTTCTGGTTGCCAATACAAGACATTTCATCTACAGCTGTATCTGTTCACAAAAAAAAAAACTTTAAAATAAGCCATTTTCACAACTCTATGAATATATTACTTTGAGCTCAATCTAATAGAGACAGGTGTAAATGATGTAAAAGATGGCTCAAGTTGATAAATATATCAGGCAAGGATTTTCCTTTTCAATATCCTAATCTAGAGTTAAAAGAATGTCTCTGCATGCACCGAGCCACCGATGCTACATAACTTCAGAAGCTAACCTAATAATGACACTGATTTCATTATGGGAGCCAATTAGCCGAGTTGATTAAATTGGGAGAGAACCGCACAGGTGTGCATAAAAAAGGGAAGAAAAGAGGGGCACAATTAGCGCCGGAGCCCACCACTATTTGGCCCCATTGAGGCATCAATTCCATCGAGGACCAAAACCTAACATCATGATTGAGACCCTGACAGCCAAATTCAACAGTGGAGTACTAAAAGTCCAATTTTCCCCCGACTTATTTACTCCCTCTCGCGATCAAATCATCTGTACGTATTGACTAGCTACCTCGAATCACTTGCGCCCACATGTTTATCTTATCTAAGAGCACAGCGATGACAACCAACGCCCTGCGGCATCCAAATGACTAGGAATCGAGACTACTTCATCTTGAGAGACTTCATCTTGAGAGTTCTTCAACCATAACTTTGCGATTGTTTGTAATCTTAGGAGAAGGATACTCTAAATATAGACTAAAGGGAAATCAATTTTCTCTGAAAGAGGACAGGAATTTAACTATGCGAGCGGTACTAATGATGTTTAAATCTGTCCAGTAATTACAAGGAGACTGTGGCGAGGATGCTTACACGACATAGACCTTCACCGCCATTGGGAACCCTCCGAAGCTCCTGGGGCTGGAGATCTGGGGAGGGGATGAGCAGAGGAGGGAAAGAGAGGCGTGTGCACTGAACTTCCCAGTTGCTGCCTTCTCTCCCTATTTATAGGCGAGGCTGTTGTTTTTGTTTGACCTTCAGTTATTGAAACTGGATTCCCTCTCTCTCCTTTTCCTTTTCTTTTTCTTTTTTACTTCTTTGTTTTTCCCCCTCTTTTCATCATACAGAAATTCCCCTAGTTGTTTTTTTCTATGCCAGTGGTCAACAGTATTGGTTGGTCTCTTATGTCAAAAATATCGAAAGATTTTTCATACCGCAACAGTGACAAAGGAGGTGGGTATGAATATTATTAAGGATTTAAATTCTATGAAAATAATATTTATGAGAAACGTCCCAGGGTCTTCTAGCTAGCTCCATAAGTTGGTGGTCTAGCTGACCTGAGTTTAAAGTCTCACCCTTTCTATTTATTTGATATTATATATTTTCCTAATATTCACTTTTTTTAAATAATATTTTCGTTCCTAATATTCGCTTTTCTTTAAATAATATTTATGGAGGCACAAAGGACCTTCACAAGGAGTCCCAGCTACCCACTGCTCGTTATCAGTATAAAAATGGTATAACCCACCTATGTAATATTCTACCACCTCCTTCTTAAAATATGATAATTTTTAATTATATATCTAGACATACTCTTATCCTAATATATAACTAGAAGTAATTGTATTTGGAACAAATTGAGTAGTCACTAGCCTAGATATTTATAAGAGTATTCGATGTACAAGATATCTAGATATATTGCCAAGAAGTTATTATATTTTGGAACGGATTACAACCTCATCTTTTCGCTTATACTTATAAGCCAAAAAAAAAAAATTTAATCTTAAATTTGGAGTTGATTTTGGGGTTTTCCATTGTAGTTTATTTTTTAGCTATTGATTTTAGATCATTAAGAACACGTATATAAATGTGTTATTCACAAATTATTTTTCATGTGAATAAGCCAAACGATATAGTTGTTGAGTAATCACTAGCCTATATATTTATAAGATTATCTGGTGTATAAGATATATTAATTCTGCTTTTACCTAGTAATTATATATTCTAGTAATCCTGCTTCTGAAATAGGCCCAAACCCACTTAATTTTTAATGATCATGCAATTGGCTAACTTCCAACTCCAAACAATATATATATTTCTTGTTTTCCGTCAGTACGTTTTCTAAAGTGTTAAATGATAAATGATACATTTTATTTAAAAGTTTCTAGAAAAATCAAATAAATTAAATTTTAAATTTGTAATAATTAATTATACGCTAATGACATATCTCTTTTTACGTGCCAGCTAAATTAAAAAAGAAATGCGGAAACTAACTTAACGGGCCCTGTGTGTATAACCCACCTATCTATCTAGCCACCGGCCTGCCGCATCAATTATCTTCGCCAACCCTATATCTAATTGGAAATTGCTTGACAGTAGATACATAATAATCCAGTCAAAAAGGTTCTTGCCCCATGGTGAGCTTATTTGATAACTAGTGCCATTTGTTTTGCGTTGGCTCCCGTCGAAAGTTCAAACATACGCCGATATGCGTATCCTAATGATGTTCCGCATTTTGTTATGGGATATATGTTAAATATTGGAGAATGCTAAATGATTTGGATTGAAATATTATAAAAATGATTTAAGAAATGATGATTTAGCGTGTGCATGTATAGTTTTAGAATGAAATAAATTATAGATATAATTACCATATGCTTGCATGTTGAGATTTGTGTGTTTAATAAGTTGTTGTGATATGTTTACATGTAGATTTTAGGAGCGTTTACTATATTTATATATTGAGCTTTAGATATTTATTGAGCATTTTTTTTTCATAGAAAGAAGAGATGCGTTGTCTTTCGTCCCCGTGGCAAACTGGCCAAGTTCACACATTGATAACTAGTAGTCCGTGCATACGTATGGAACAGCAAGGCCTGACGAATTCGGCATCCCAAATAACGTAACCTTCGATTCTCCTTTACGTCGATCTGCAGGTGTGCGTTTATCGATCCATGGCTGCGACTGTCGGACCGTGAGCCGTTTGAGTGGTCGTTGTCTCGTTCTCGTGCACTGGGAGCACCTGTGGCCAAAAGCTTCGCGTACATTACTTGCTCAAGCCGGCAGAGCCCGTATTCGTTGTTGATTTCTCAATTAATTTCCGTTGCAGTTTTCTACAATTTGACAATTTTTGGCGGATGTCATGCGGTTGTTGGCGTTGTTTGATACGACAATACGCTGATGTCCTTTCCTTCACGCGGGTATAAAACTCCCATCTTCTTTTTGGCTCTATTGTCAGCTTTCTCACCTCATATGAACAATAAGCTAGTTTTTGAAGAAGCTAAATTATCGGTCTGACTTCTGAGGTGAGGAGAGCCCCGGAACTTTGATCCAGTTTCGAGGAAAGATGTAGAAGCTTTGCGTGATGTAGAGTAGAACGTTGACAGCTCTACGCCAACCAACCAACAAATACGTCTTTAAACCATTTAAGGTTCTGTCTGAAATAAACAGCTAATTGGAGAAATTAGATCAGGGTCAAATACAAATGCATTAGTCCGATTCTCCTGATTAAAAATTCCAAAGTTTCTTTGTCCGTGTCCATGCTGACCATGCATCTTCTTCCATTTGGCCGATCATTCGAGGCTGGAGGGAGTCGGTGAAGAAGGCTCGCAGCGACGTTACCTGTAACATCACGGCCCGGTGATTTCTTTTCTGAGAGAAGCAGAGCCTCGCGTCTCACTCTCCTCTCCTGCCGCAGTTAATTTACTGTAGATCGGTGATCACGCAAGCATGACTGCGCCTCAATTTTTAACGCGACACTGGCACGTGCTATGTGATCTTATTTAAGAATCGAAGGATTAACTAATTAATCACTGTACCGGAAAATCGGCTTCGTTCAATCCTCGAGATCCACCGCACACAGCAGACAGCGTCTACTGCCCGCTCTCGGGGCCGGCGAGTAAAATACTGAACACATGGAGATTTCGCGAGATGAGGTAAGCACAGCGGCAGCCTGACGAGCGCGCTGGGCTGTCCCCATCGATCGCGACCTGCGTCAGTGACGGAATAGGATTCGGCTGCCGAACGAATTAACCGGCCCGGGTCCGGTTGGTCTGGTTGGGCGGGCCCTCGCCATCGATCATGCCGTGCCGTCGTACTACGTACGTGGGAGGAGGCGGCAACCGACCAGGCAGACCGATCCATCGGTTTCTCGCTCCGAGCACCCACATGCGGGTGGGCGAAAACGCCGCGAGAACCACCAGGACACGGCCTGGGCTTGACACCCGCGCGCGCCGCGCGGTGTCCGTGTAGGACGACCATCCAGGAGATAATCCACAGGATCCCCGCGCGGTTTCCTTGCAGGGGTTAAGCTCTCGTTGGCGTGGCAGGTCGACGATCTGATCCTCGCGTGCTTGGCTCCAAGATCGGCAAAAATAATGCGATTGGATCGGTTTCCGGTTTCCACCGAGCGTGCTTTCATGGGTCTCCATCGTGGATGGAGAAGTCTCTAACCCTCCTACGGATGAGTTTCCAAGATAAAATCCCAATGCATTAGTTTCCATAGGTAGTAAAATCAGATCATGGCTACGGCCGCGTCTCCATCGTATAGTGTCCGCATTGTCGCGTCGACGATACAGAGGTCCAGCTTGCGTGTAGTAAAGCAGAACCCAAATGATACGATAAACACATACACAGGGGTCATCGATATCAATTGCAAAGAAGATCGATCGTGCCTGATTTGGATAGGCGGAGCACGATACGAATTGATCGGTCAATCGATGTGTGCAGCCTCGAATCTCTATCGGTTGACTGGTTGAGTATAGCACTAAAGTGGAGCCGCTTCGCGATGGTTTTTGGCCTTTTGGGCTATGGTTTAGCTAGCTTAATCGAGAAAAAGTAGGCGAACGATCGCACGGCTTGGCTTAAGCTCCAAGGCTGTCTCCGTGCCTCGCGCCGGCAATCATACAGGCACACGGTTTCTAGCTGTTCCTCACTACTTCTGTCAATCTGTCGTCAGTTCACATTTCCTCCTGATTCATGTAATCCTGTTGGTGCAGAGAGATTTTTTTATCACTGATCAATGGGGCCGCCGTGGTTTGACAGAGGAATGGCTATGGTTGTGTTTAGTTCCACGTCAAAATTGGAAGTTTAAAAAAATTAAAATGATGTGACAGAAAAGTTGAAAGTTTGTGTATGTAGGAAAGTTCGATGTTACGGAAAAGTTGGAAGTTTGAAGAAAAAAATTAGAATCTAAACAGGGCCTATATCAGTAGCTAGAAGGACAGCACCAAATGCGTCCCAAACAGTGGCAGAGCTAGAATGTGCTCAAAAGTAGGATTAAACTAGTATAATCTACGAGCCATTTTGGATTGATGACAAAATGTGCCATACCAATTTTTTGGTAGTTTGAATTGTAAATATGATGGTTTGATTTGGAGCCAAATGAATGGTAATACCCATGCTTAATTTGGTATAATTCTAAAACTTTCTTCACCATTACACAAAATTTGGCTCTCAGTTGGTATCAATCCAAACACATTACTTAGAATGCTACCCTACCAAAATTTTGTTAGTGCCAAAACGTGCCTAAGTTTTGGCACCACCAATGTTTTGGTATGGCACTAAACCAAACAAGCTCTACATAAATTTATCTTTTGTCTTTCATTTTTCAAATTTTAAAGTATAACTAGAAAAAGTTTCCGTGTGTTACAATTGGAAAAAACTAAAAGTACACCAAATATTAAATAACTTTAAAATGATATATTTTTTCATAACCTAGTGTAATATAGTATATGTTTTCTTTTCTTGTAGAAGCACAATATATATATTTGTTCCACAGATTTATAAATTATTTTATTGCAGTAATAAATAAATATTTATTCACATTTGTGGCTTAGAAATCAACACATTAATTGAAAGAAAAATATATGCCGTTGATAATAGTGGATCTAGAGAAAGTTTTGGTCCATGTTTAGATATAATAATGTAGATTTATCAAATATAAGCTCTATTTTTATAATTAGATTTTATTCAAATCATGATCTCATACCGGCCAGCAAACCGAACTGTTTTGTTCTTGTCAACACACATAGGATATAGCTAGGGCTTGCGAACATGAACACAAAATAAACGAAAGATCATTTCAACAATTATTTAATTGGAAAAAAGAATCAAAATCCTCCCTTTCATGTTTGGGCCGAATATGAAAAAGTGTAGATTATCTCCCTTTTATCTCTTCTCTTTGTTCTGGCATGTTTCCTTTCTCCGTTAAAGTCCAGTTTGCATCTTCCTTCAATCGGGCTTATAGAAGTCCCAGTAGAAGTCTAATTTATATCCCTCTCGCTACAGTATATCTTCAAGCTCCAACCGAGCCAGAGCCCGGCCTACGCCTGATGCCACCCCAATCCCGCATCCGATTCGACCAAACTCGTGGACATAATCTCAAAAATAGTTGAGAGCTTTTGATCTATATCTCCAACTCTATCTTTCCCCTAAATTTAAAGGAAATCCCGTGGAAATCGCTCTCCTATCGAGTTCAAACTCGAGTTTATCTCTCCGGCGAACCCTAGTTTTTTATCTCTCCGGCGAACTCAAGTCCTATTCAACCAAATTAGTGCGTTGACAGACAAAAACGCAGACAAAAAAGAGGTGGCGAATAAAAAGTTACCAATTTTTTAATTAGTTATATAATATTTCAATGGATATTTGGACATAGGAGTAGGGCTCTAGCCGTAGATGCCCTACTCCTATATCCACCCTGGTCTCAAGTGCGTCTACTGAAAGTACTTTCTCCGTCCCAAAATAAATACAACCCTCTACTTATTTTGGTACGGCGGAAATACTACACTTCAACAGCTTGGAGTATAATTGTATAAAAGTTCAAGGGAGAGAATTCTCCCTGAAAGTATGGAAAGGCATGCAGGGCAAAAACACAGTTCTCTAGGCACTTTAATTAGGGCAATATCGGATCAAGGCATGAACTGCCCACATTAAGGTGGACAGACAGTCTGTCTTCCTGCTTTTCTAGTGAGATTTCCAAGTTCTCTCCAGCTTTGATAACGAGTATTGTGGATTGAACGGCTCCCATAAATATGCTAAAAAGAAAGGGACCATATGGCTCGAAGAGCTTGAGAAAAGCAAACGAAACTACGAGTATTGCTTGTGGAGTTGTCCTTAAAAATGGCCGATGAAGTTTTTGGCATGGGCTTGGCCCGCAGTGGTGCATATGGGCTTGATGCAGCCACTACACCGAAAGTTTATTGTCCTTGATAAGGCTAAATCAATCGACTCCAGGCCAGATTGGAGTAAGTTCACTTTAGGTCCTTCATCTTGACATCGAGTTTGAATCACATTCCTAAACCGTAGTACCCGAAATATTTATCCCCAACTTATAAAAAACTGAGTTAAATTAGATCCTCCGACAGTATAGATGTCTAGTTTCACTAACGTGGCAAGTTGATCAGGTCCACTCATGATGACTAGGCGCTTAAATGGCAAAAACAAAAGTGGGCTTCACATGTCATCATCACTCTTCTCCCTCTATCTCCTCAGTGTCGCATCCTTCTCCTTATACCCTCTCCCTCCCTCCCTCGCCGGCCAGCCACCAGAACGCTATTGGTAGCCCTCCGGCCTTCCCTCCTCCCTCCACGTCACGATGCACCGGCAGGTCATGCAGCTCCCTCACTAACACCATCGATGCTGCAACGCGCCTCGAGCGGAGCCTCCGTCGTCCTCGTCAGCGTCGTGCTTGGGCTCCTCGTCACGAGCTCGCTAGGATGCCACCCTATCCACCTCGTCCTCACGCTTGTCGACACTGCCAACAGTGGCAAAGCGGTGCGTGGATCTGGAGGAAGAGGAAGGGGGAGAAAGGAGGATGTGACCTCACCATCGCCACTCTCTTCTCCACTGTCACCGAGCTCGTGGCGTACGACACCATGGACGCGCTCTTCACCATGATGTCGTTCGACGATGGCTTCCACGGAAGCTTCCCCCTTCTTCCTCCTCACAACTCGACCGGAGTTTGGTGCCCGCCATCGCCGTGCTTCTCAGCAACCACGAGAAGAGAGAGGAGAGCAAGGTTAATCTTATCAGTTAGGCCGATTTGATCGTGCCTCACTGAAATGCTAAATTTCGGAAATTTCAGTCCAAATTTTTGAACAAAATTTAGTTGAATTTGAACAAATATTACCAAAATTCATGAAAAAAATGAAAAATTTCAGCCGAAGTAATATCGTATCGGAGGGGACTGAAATGACCGGAATTTCCGAAATGACCGAAATTTCGGTCCTAAATCTCCAACTCTGGAGGAGAGGGTGGCTCATGAGTAGAGCCGCATGGAGTTCTAGCCTCCCCACGTCCTTCCTCTCGACCTACTGCTGGAAGCCGTGATGACCAACGGGACAGGGACGATAGTTTGGGGAGGACGGCTTGAGGCAGATGGGGTGATGACCAACACGCACTTGCGCCTTCGTGCTCCTGCTACACATTGTTTTCGTCTCTGTCAGTTCCACTCGCTGCTGCGAACTCCTCCCTCCTTCGGCGGCAGCGAGTAAGGGCGAGGTTGTTGGTCTGCGCAGCCGTCAGGGAGCCAACAGCTCACTGTCCTGATCTGCCCCGCGTTGCGCAAATTGAGGCCCGTCGTTCTGCTCTGTTTGCTCCACTGCTCCTTGCTTGAAGCATGCACGCATGGCTCCGCCTGTCACCGCTCGATAGAGGGAGAGAGGGGGATAAGAAAGAAGATATTGTTTCATCGATTTATGTGGGTCCCATTTGATTTTTTTTTTTATTTTGCTTGTCGTGTCATGTTAGTAAAAATCACCTTCAACATTGTCTTAGGACTATATTTGCACCGGTTTTAAAAGATAAGGATGTGTTTTATACTTATACCTGGTTTTACTTTTGAGGGATGCGATTGAGATTTGACGTCAAGATGAGGGACCTGAAGTGAACTTATGCCAATTTGTGTAGCTGCGTGAAGCCGACAAAAATGCCAATAGGACAACTGCGAACCTAGTACAAGTAATAACTGACTTGCACAGTGAACGGTAGTAGCATTTGACAAGACTTGGCTGAAATATAGACATACAGTGCTTCTTTCTTGACTAGGGCCATGTTTTTTCCCAGTATGCCATGATTTTCTTTTAAGTATACAAATACACATTTAAAGTATTAAATGTAGACTAATAACAAAATAAATTATAGATTCTGCCTGTAAACTGTGAGATAAATTTATTAAACCTATTTAATTCGTCATGAGCAAATATTTATTGTAGCATCACATTGTCAAATCATGACGTAATTACACTCATAAGATTCGTCTCGTGATTTACATGTAAACTGTGCAATTGATTTTTTTTTCACATTTAATGCTCTATGCATGTGTCTAAATATTTGATATGACAGAAAAGTTGAAAGTTTGAAGAAAAAAAATAAATGTAAACACGGCCTATAAATATCTAACCATCCTTTGCCTGTTGAGGGCAGAGCTTTCTTTGAGGGAGAAGGGCTAAGCAAGTGTTGGAGTCAAGCGAAGAAGTTTGACTTGGCTGTGTTTAGATTGGCTCATAGTTTAGAATTTGGTTGAAATTGGAGACGATGTGACTGAAAAGTTGTGTGTTGTGATGGAAAATTGAAAGTTTGGAAAAAAAAACTTTGGAACTAAACACACCCCAAATCAAACAAAGCCTGAAATATCGGCAGTTTTATGCTCTTCGGAAATGTAATCATCGTAAGCAAAGGAAAACCTGAGCCACAAACCTCCGCGATTCCCTGTCCAAGTGTAAAGTAATCCGCATCTGCTCCGCGCCAAGACATGAGGCAGCTTTCCATATCACGTATCCATAGACCATAGGCCACCCGGCCCACCCCGTCTTGCAACTAGCTCCGGTCCAAAACCGCACTTGTGCACGACGGCTACTCACTCTCGCAGTGGCGTGTTAGCATAGCACCGCTCGCTCGTTGCTCGCGCGCGCCGGGAATCCTAGCAATGGCCTCGTCCTCCCCGCTCTGCTGCTACCTGCTGCTCTTCGTCGTCGTCGTCGTGCTCACGGGCAGCTGCCGTGCCAGGGACACAGTCGTGCCCGGCCGCCCGCTCGCCGCGAACGAGACGCTGGTCTCGGGCGGCGACGCCAACTTCGTGCTCGGCTTCTTCACCCCGCCGGGCGCCAACAGCACCTACGTCGGTGTCTGGTACAACAAGGTCTCGGTCCGCACCGTCGTCTGGGTCGCCAACCGCGAGGACCCGCTCCCCGGCGACGTCGCGGACAACCCCGACGCCACGCTCTCCGTGTCGCCCACCGGGACGCTCGCCATTGTAGCGGGGAACTCGACCGTTGTGTGGTCGGTCACGCCGGCGGCCAAGCTGGCGAGCCCCACGGCTCGGATCATGGACAGCGGAAACCTGGTGATCGCGGACGGCGCTGGCGGTGGCGTGGCGTGGCAGGGGTTCGACTACCCGACCGACACGCTGCTCCCGGAGATGAGGCTGGGCGTCGACTACGTGAAGGGGAGGAACAGGACGCTGACGGCGTGGAAGAGCCCCTCCGACCCCTCGCCGGGCCCCGTCGTGATGGCCATGGACACGTCCGGCGACCCCCAGGTGTTCATCTGGAACGGCGCCGAGAAGGTCTGGCGCTCCGGCCCCTGGGACGGCGTCCAGTTCACCGGCGTCCCGGACACCGTCACCTACTCCGGCTTCACCTTCAGCTTCATCAACAACGCCAAGGAAGTCACGTACAGCTTCCAGGTATAAACTGACGACCCGTGCAATTTATGCGTACAACTTTTTAAATTTTATTGGAGTTGTACCGTACCGCTGGTGCCATGTCATATATGACACGCGTGCGCGTGTTCGTGTAGGTGCACAACGTGTCGATCATATCGAGGCTGGGGCTGAACAGCACGGGGAACTACGGGCTGCTGCAGCGGTCGACGTGGGTGGAGGCGGCGGGGACGTGGAACCTGTACTGGTACGCGCCCAAGGACCAGTGCGACGAGGTGTCCCCGTGCGGGGCCAACGGCGTGTGCGACACAAACAACCTGCCCGTCTGCTCCTGCCTCCGCGGCTTCACGCCCAAGGCGCCCGAGGCGTGGGCGCTGCGTGACGGCCGCGCGGGGTGCGTGCGGTCGACGCCGCTCGACTGCCAGAACGGCACCGACGGGTTCGTCGCCGTGAAGCACGCCAAGGTGCCCGACACGGAGCGGAGCGTCGTGGACATGGGCCTCAGCCTGGAGCAGTGCCGGCAGGCGTGCCTCATGAGCTGCTCCTGCACGGCGTACGCGAGCGCCAACGTGAGCGGTGGCGGCCGCGGCCACGGCGCCGGCACCGGCTGCGTCATGTGGACGACGGGGCTCACCGACCTGCGCGTGTACCCGGAGTTCGGCCAGGACCTCTTCGTCCGCCTCGCCGCCGCGGATCTCGGTACGCCATCACATTCCACGCGAACTATGTACTATGCATTGCTATATATACGTACGTGTATATCTACGTATTACGTGCATGTTTTACGTATTCCATGCATGCTGCGCTGCATATAGAATCTTTTCCATGTGTTTGGTGTTCGTTCCGTCCAAATCAGACAGCACAAAAGTACCGTCGAAGGCCAGATATTTGGGCCTCCTAGTCCATTCCTTTTTGGCTATCTCCCTCTAATCCTCCATAGCTCCAATCCCTCCTTTTTTCGGGAGAATCTCAATAGAAGATTAGGAAGATGATGGGTGCCACGCACCGTGGCCTGCTTCAACCGAGAGAACTTGCTGCCCTGATCCATTTCACGCTGGAAGACGATCACGACATTGATTTTGACTCCGGCCATCTTTATTCCTTGCCCTTTAATCTCCTTTTCTCTCCATCATGAAACCGATCGATGTTAGCAAGGGAGAAAGGAAGCGAAAGGAGCTTTGATTAGCCAGACAGCGATCGATACCATTTGGTCCCGGGCTCTTTCGAAGGCGGGGCGCTTATCGTCGCAAAAGAAGCACGCTTTGATTTTAGGAGCTATCGCGCGCAACAAAAGCTCAATTATACACGGTAGAGGAATGAGACGGCTTCCACGTCGATCTCTCCAACGTGCATCATATCACTGCACCTGCTAGCTCCCGTGCAGCATTCTCGAGTCGATCCATTGCTGCCCGGCCATTTGTGAGGCCCCTACTGATCGCCTCGACGTGTATCATCGACCAAAGGAGCCTTTTACATGGTGTGGGGCTTGCCCGATTTGGCAGCTAGTACAAAGATTAGAGGGCCCTGTACACCACAAGAGCGAAGTGTGGCCGTCGTCTTGATTGGTAGGTGAAATTTCGCCGGGAAGAAGATAAAGTAGCAGATCTTGGATAGCTCTAGTCAACAGCGACAAGACAAATAGACAATGATCCTCATTATTTGAGGAGATAGGCAGAGGCAGGGATTGCAGTAGATCTGTAGATGTACGTACAAATCTTTAGCTTATAAATTGGAAACGAATTTGATGGTCTGAAGTTTGAACTCACGGTGCAACTTGGAACTTAATTTGGATCTTACGCTTGTTGTGTTCAATAATAGTATTTTAAGACGATGGTAAGTTCACATGACAAAAAAAACTAAGAAGTACTCTCTTCGTCGTATATAATAACTTAGTATCAGATGCGATAATTCTAATCTTTCATTTAGTTTTGAACACATCCTAATGTTTTATTCAGTTCTATATATTATAGTGTAGGAAAGAGGGAGTAGAAGTACTCCCTCATCCCATTATAACTGCAGTTGAGAATTTCCATGTCTGACGTTTGACCGTCCATCTTATTTGAAAAATTTTATGATTAATATTTTTTATTGTTATTAATGATAAAAAAAATAATACTTTATGCATGACTTATTTTTAAATTTTTTTCATATCTTTTTAAATAAGACGGACGGTTAAACGTTGTACATGAAAAATCCATGATTTTATTTAAAAGAGACGGAGGGATTAGGTACTTGTAAGGAGGGAGTAGAAGTTCCTATTACAACGAATTAAACTGTTTATCCAGATTGTTGTATTAGGATGTGTCATATCCACCAAAATCTCTTATATACAGGGACGGAGGGAGTAAAAGTTGTAGCCTTGTTGGGAATTGGATTTGGAACCGGGTAGATCGATGTGAAGAATCTTGCCCCTGCGATCAAGCTAGAAAACATCCCATCTGCCACAAAGCTCCACGTGGCAAGCAAACAACCTAATGTCTCCTTGGTTTTAGGCCATGTTTCTTTCAGTTTAAGATTATTATAATCAAATTATAGTCAGATTATTATAAACTAAATTGTTATAATCTGTAGTAGAATAAACGGCTAGTTGTTTCTTTCCTAGATTATTAGAGTCTAGATTATTGGGTTTGCAAGTCTAAAGAGGGAGTGGGGTGGCATGGTGGGTAATTTTTCACCCAATAATCTGGAAAAAGCTCACCTAAATAGCTTATCAGATTATAATAAGTTGGACTCCAGATTATAATAGTTACTTAAATAAGTTGTTTGTTTCTTTTAGCTTACTATCAATAATCTGGATTATAATAATCCCAAGCTGAAAAAAACAGGGCCTTTGATTGTTGTAGTCCCTCCGTCTCATAATATAAAGGATTTTGGTAGATGTGACACATCCACTACAATGAATTTAGACATACCGTCTGCCCAGATTCATTGTATTAGTATGTATCACATCCATCCAAAATCCCTTATTATATGGGACCAACCTAATAGCGGATGTGACATATTCTAATACTATGATTTTGGGCATACACATATTTTAGATTCATAGTAATAGGATGTCATATACTCCCTCCGTCCCAAAATAAGTGCAGCCTTGAGTTTCCGTGTCCAACTTTGATCGTCCGTCTTATTTGAAACTGTTGTTATGATATTATAAAAACTAACATGATGGCCCTCGCAGATTGCGCGGCTAGCATCATTATATTTTCTCTCATATATTCTTATTTTTTTTAATTCAGAATTTCCATTAATTCTAATTTGTATATCGATATGGACTCTAGTCTCATATTCCAATATTCCTTATTTTTTCAATTCCGAATTTCAACTATTTCTAAATTGTATTTTTCATATGGACTATGTTTTTCTTTTTTCTCAGATTAATATGAGAATTTCTAGACCATGAGAATAAACGTGGATGCTCCTTTTTCTATTACTTTAATAAGTTAATAGATTATAAAACATGAATAGACTTTACGCGTGACTTATGTTTTTTAGTTTTTGAAAAAAAATTCAAAATAAGACGAACGATTAAAGTTTGGACACGAAGCTCATGACTATGCTTATTTTTGGGACGGAGGGAGTACTATCATAGATTTGTTTTTTTTATAGACGCTGGGAGTAGGAAAGCCGAAGTAGAATAGTAGCACTGGCCTTGTTTAGTTTCCCATTTTTTTTCCAAAAAACGTCTTTTGAGCCTAAATTAGCCATGATTACATAATGCTTTATGTAACCTACATGTGCCTAATGATGGATTAATTAGGCTTAATAAATTTCGTCCTCGTGGTTTTCAGGGCGATTTTATGAATTAGTTTTTCATTCTGTCCGAAAACTCATTTCGACATACGGTCAAATGTCTGGTGTGACACCCAAATTTATTTTTTCGCGATCTAAAACAAGGCCTTAGGTTGTACTCCCTCCTCCCTAAAAACGAATCTAGAACCGAATGTGATATTATTGTAGACTTACGAATCTGGACATAATGTTTTCAAATTCTATACTAGGTTGGTTTTTTATGGGACGGATGTGACGGAGGGAGTAGTCTACTCCCTCCGTCCAAAAAAGCAAACCCTAGGTTTGCGGTCCAACTTTGACTGTCCGTCTATATGAAATTTTTTTATAATTCATATTTTAATTTTGTGTTAGATGAAAAATATGATTAATACTTTGTGCGTGACTTATCTTTTTAATTTTTTTCATTATTTTTTCAAATAAGACGGACGGTCAAACATTGGGCACGGAAACCAGGGTTTGTCTTTTTTTTTTTTTTGGACGGACGGATTTGTTGGGAATTGGATTTGGAACCGGACAGATCGATGCCAAGAATCTTCCCTCGCCGAGTCAAGCCAAAAACATCCCATCTGCCACAAGCTTCACGTCGCAATCAAACAACCATCGGTCGCTTCGCTTTATCGCCCAGCCGGGAGAGATATTTTCCGTGCAAAAACCACGCTCAAAGCGACCGGCCGCCACCGCGCCACCCGCGACATGGCAGCGGGGGTGGCCGCTGCCGGCCAATCGGCCATACGCCTCGCTTTCCAGCACACACTGCACGCGCGGCCGCGGCGGGCGTACCGGCCGAACCATCGAGACAGTGCATGGACAAATATGTAACGTGTGATGCGTCGCCGGACGCCGGGCTCTGCGGCGTTGCTGGGCTAACCGAAAACACAAAGCGTGGAGCCTCTGTGCCTCAGAGAATTCAAAACCAAAATGTTCAAACGCTAGACACTGATAAATCCTTACGAAGAGGTTGGGACTTGGGTAAGCATGTCGAACTGGTTCATGGTTGATCACATTATCACATGCATTTGCCACTGTAGATCGCCTGTGATGCTGTAGCGCAAGGTTTCCAGGTGTACCTGAAACAGAGCATCTGACTCTGGTTTGGCATTGTTTCGAGGGCATCATATGTGGCACTACATGTTGTTCAGCGCGCTACTCTGCTCTACGAATAGGCCCCTATTCTTCTCGGCTTTTTCATCAGATTATTTGCTTCACAAAAAATATATTTTATTAAAAAAACCTTTCCAATAGCATTACTTAGGTGGTATTTGAATCTCCTTAAGAAAAAGATTAAGTGTTTCACGTAAAAGAGATGATAATAACATATGATTAATTAAGTTTTAATTATTAAAAACTTAAAAAATAGATTAATCTGATATATTATAACAGCTTCATATAGAAAGTTTTTACACGAAACGCACATTTTAGCAGTTTGAAAAGCGTGTCACTAGTATCCAAAAGTTTATCAACTTTTGTGGAGAAAAAGAACATTGCCACTTCTTTTAAGATATTTATTTTTTTTAAAAAATATTCCTACAGTAAAAGATATATGTAGCAAAAATCGTTCCATATTCCAAACCAAACAGGTAATACTGCTTGAATGCTCGCATATGGGGCAACTCATTATATTCCTCTAGATAAATTAGTCGATATGTCGATGCATGACATCATCGATTTAACAGCTATGTTTTTCTTGCACAGGTTTAACAAGCAAATCTAACAAGGCACGTGTAATAATCGCCATCGTTGTCAGCATCTCATCGGTGACGTTTCTGTCAGTTCTCGCTGGTTTTCTCGTGTGGACAAGAAAGAAGAAGAGAGCAAGAAAAACCGGTAATGGGCATGCGTCTTCTGAGTGTTAACAAACAGATACTCCATATAAATACTTATACATTAACATTCAGTACCATATAAATACTTGAACAAAAAGGGGAAAATAATAAGCATATTTCAGGGTATCATACTCATACCGACTTCTATGTGATTATAGGATCAAGCAAATGGAGCGGTGGTTCCCGCAGTACTGGTCGCCGCTATGAAGGAAGCAGTCATCACGATGATGATCTGGAACTTCCAATCTTTGATCTGGGGACAATTGCAGCTGCTACTGATGGTTTCTCAATCAACAACAAGCTCGGTGAGGGTGGCTTCGGACCAGTATACAAGGTACAACACTACATGAACCACCCCAATGAATCACGCATAAACATGCAAACATTTTGAACGCAAGTTCAATGGCAACTCATGATTTTCGTTCAAAAAAATGGCAACTCATGATTTCAAGCATCAAAAGGCAATTATTTAAGGTCTTCAGCATATAAATGAACGAACAATGATAGCATAAAAAAAATGATCTTCTGAAATTTGAACTACAGCCGCTATGTCTGGTTGATCAACAGGGTAAGCTCGAGGATGGACAAGAAATAGCAGTTAAAACGTTGTCCAAAACATCCGTACAGGGTCTCGACGAATTCAAGAATGAGGTAATGTTGATAGCTAAACTTCAGCATAGGAATCTTGTTCGGCTTCTCGGCTTCAGCATTAGTGGACAAGAAAGGATACTTGTGTACGAATACATGGCAAACTTAATTCCGAATTTCAGCTATTTCTAAATTGTATTTCCATATGGACTCTATTTTTCTTTTTCTTCAATTAATATGAGAATTTCTAGAGCACGAGAACGAACGTGGAGGCTTTCTTTTTCTATTACTTTAATAAGTTAATAGATTATAAAACATAAATAGACTCTACGCTTGACTTATGTTTTTTAGTTTTTTGGAAAAAATTTCAAATAAGACGGACGATTAAAGTTGGACACGGAAACTCATAGCTACGCTTATTTTGGGACGGAGGGAGTACTATCATAGATTTGTTTTTTTATGAGACGGTGGGAGTAGGAAAGATGGAGCAGAAGTAGTAGCACTGGCTTTGTTTAGTTCCCAATTTTTTTTTTCTAAAAACGTCTCATCGAATCTTTGATACATGCATGGAGCATTAAATATTGGATAAAGAAAAAAAACAAATTGCACAGTTTGTATAGAAATCGGGAGATAAACCTTTTGAGCCTAATTAGTCCATGATTAGCCATAAGTGCTATAGTAACCCACATGTGCTAATGACGGATTAATTAGGCTTAATAAATTTGTCTCGCGGTTTCCAGGCGATTTTTGAAATTAATTTTTTCATTTGTGTCTGAAAACCCATTCCGACATCCGGTGAAATGTCTGATGTGACACCCAAATTTATTTTTTCGCGATCTAAACAAGGCCTTAGATTGCACTCCCTCCGTCACATAAAAAACAAATCTAGAACCAAATGTGACATATTGTAGTACTATGAATCTGGACATATGTATATCTAGATTCGTAGTAATATGATGTTTTAAATTCTATACTAAGTTGGTTTTTTATGGGACGGAGGGAGTAGCTTCGTTGGGAATTGGATTTGCAACCGGACAGATCGATGCCAAGAATCTTCCCTCGCCGAGTCAAGCCAGAAAACATCCCATCTGCCACAAGCTTCACGTCGCAATCAAACAACCATCGGTCGCTTCGCTTTATCGCCCAGCCGGGAGAGATATTTTCCGTGCAAAAACCACGCTCCAAAGCGACCGGCCGCCACCGCGCCACCCGCGACATGGCAGCGGCCAGCGGGGGTGGCCGGCCAATCGGCCATACGCCTCGCTTTCCAGCACACACTGCACGCGCGGCCGCGGGCGGCGTACCGGCCGAACCATCGAGACAGTGCATGGACAAATATGTCAACGTGTGATGCGTCGCCGGACGCCGGGCTCTGCGGCGTTGCTGGGCTAACCGAAAACACAAAGCGTGGAGGCCTCTGTGCCTCTAGAGCATTCGAAACCACAAATGTTCAAACGCTAGACACCGATAAATCCTTACGAAGAGGTTGGGTACTTGGGTAAGCATGTCGAACTGATTCATGGTTGATCACATATTCACATGCATTTGCCACTGTAGATCGCCTGTGATGCTGTAGCGCAAGGTTTCCAGGTGTACCTGAAACAGAGCATCTGACTCTGATTTGGCATTGTTTCAAGGGAATCATATGTGGCACTACATGTTGTTCAGTGCGCTACTCTGCTCTACGAATAGGCCCCTATTCTTCTCGGTTTTTTCATCGGATTATTTGATTCACGCTTCGAAAAATATATTTTCTTAAAAAAAACCTTTTCAATACCACTTCTTTTAAGATATTTATTATTTCTAAAAAACTATTTAATTTATTCCTACACTAAATAGATATTCCGTAGCAAAAATCGTTCCATATTCCAAACCAAACAGGTAATACTGCTTGAATGCTCGCATATGGGGCAACTCATTATATTCCTCTAGATAAATTAGTCGATATGTCGATGCATGACATCATCGATTTAACAGCTATGTTTTTCTTGCACAGGTTTAACAAGCAAATCTAACAAGGCACGTGTAATAATCGCCATCGTTGTCAGCATCTCATCGGTGACGTTTCTGTCAGTTCTCGCTGGTTTTCTCGTCTGGACAAGAAAGAAGAAGAGAGCAAGAAAAACCGGTAATGGCCATGTGTCTTCCGAGTGTTAACAAGCAGATACTCCATATAAATACTTGAACAAAAAGAGGGGAAAATAATAAGCATATTTCAGGGTATCATACTCATACCGACTTCTATGTGATTATAGGATCAAGCAAATGGAGCGGTGGTTCCCGCAGTACTGGTCGCCGCTATGAAGGAAGCAGTCATCACGATGATGATCTGGAACTTCCAATCTTTGATCTGGGGACAATTGCAGCTGCTACTGATGGTTTCTCAATCAACAACAAGCTCGGTGAGGGTGGCTTCGGACCAGTATACAAGGTACAACACTACATGAACCACCCCAATGAATCACGCATAAACATGCAAACATTTTGAACGCAAGTTCAATGGCAACTCATGATTTTCGTTCAAAAAAATGGCAACTCATGATTTCAAGCATCAAAAGGCAATTATTTAAGGTCTTCAGCATATAAATGAACGAACAATGATAGCATAAAAAAAATGATCTTCTGAAATTTGAACTACAGCCGCTATGTCTGGTTGATCAACAGGGTAAGCTCGAGGATGGACAAGAAATAGCAGTTAAAACGTTGTCCAAAACATCCGTACAGGGTCTCGACGAATTCAAGAATGAGGTAATGTTGATAGCTAAACTTCAGCATAGGAATCTTGTTCGGCTTCTCGGCTTCAGCATTAGTGGACAAGAAAGGATACTTGTGTACGAATACATGGCAAACAAGAGCCTAGACTACTTTCTGTTCGGTATGACTATCTCAGTCTTTTTATGACCATGAAAAAAATGGCTGATAATACTGTGAAGAACATAACAGTTTGCAAATGTAACAGAAAAATCCAACAGTGTCCTGCTTGACTGGCAAGCGCGAGACCGTATAATAGAAGGCATTACTAGAGGTTTACTATATCTTCACCAGGATTCAAGATACAGAATCATCCACAGAGACCTGAAGGCAAGTAATGTTCTTCTTGACAAGGAGATGACTCCCAAAATTTCTGACTTTGGCATGGCAAGAATGTTTGGAAGTGAAGAGACAGAAATCAATACCAGAAAAGTGGTCGGCACATAGTAAGTATGCTAAGTATTTACAACAGGAAATACTGATCGTATAAATGAATTTACTCATATATTTGCTTTATTCATTTTGGCTCTTTTGTAGTGGCTATATGTCTCCAGAATATGCAATGGACGGAGTCTTTTCTGTCAAATCAGATGTATTTAGTTTTGGAGTTTTACTACTGGAAATAATTAGTGGCAGGAGGAACAGAGGGGTTTATTCATATTCAAACCACCTAAATCTTCTGGGACATGTGAGAGCTTAAATCATCTACTACATGTTTGAATGGAAGTTGTTTTCTCAATTCAATTTCAGAGTAACTTCAAAAACTTTTTTTCTTTTTTTGCCCCTTAGGCATGGAGCTTATGGAATGAAGGAAAAAGCTTGGAGTTAGCAGATGAAACAATGAATGGCTCGTTTGACTCAGATGAAGTACTCAAATGCATCAGAGTGGGACTCCTATGTGTGCAAGAGAACCCAGATGACCGTCCATTGATGTCTCAGGTGCTTCTGATGTTAGCTACTACAGATGCTACCACATTGCCAACTCCTAAACAGCCTGGCTTTGCAGCTAGAAGAATTCTAATGGAAACAGACACATCATCAAGCAAGCCAGACTGCAGCATATTCGACAGTGCAACAGTTACTATACTTGAAGGTCGATAGGATGTTAATGTGATAATTGAACTTACTAGGGGAATGTGCATTACATAATGTGCTTTCTTCATCACCGTGTGTTTGAGCAACAGAAATTTGCATAATTATTGAATAACTGCACCAACTAGGGTATGGTTCCCTCAATTCAGCAGTTATCCTAAACTGTAGTGACAGAAACTACGGAAGTTATTGTTATTTGGTGATATTTCAAAGCACTATAGCATTAATGTTCCATATGTCCTGAAGGTCTCAAAGAGAGCCTTTTCCCCTATTTGCAAACAAGGCCTAAGAATTTTATAAATATTAGGAGCATTATAAATAACCATGAAGGAATAAGTAATCACGGATTAAAAGTCTTGACAGGATTTCATTTCCAAGTTTTTATGTGAAAATAAAACACCCAGACAACTTTAACCAGTTCATTCTTTTCTACTTGGCCATCATACGATATACTTTCTGATATGATGTTCTGAAAATTATTATGAGTATCTGATTTGTCAGATTAGATGAGTTACATTATCACAATGAGGCCTAGCTGACAGCCTTAAAAACTTGTTGATTATAAGAATCAGGACAGTGATATGATGTAAAAAATAGATAGAATCATCATGCACTTATGTACATTCTGAAAGTCTGAACTAAGGAAGGTACTCTGTAGGTCTAATGAAAACCACACCTTTGTATGATATATATTATTTATCAATTGACCCTACATGCTACAAAGTCAGTGACAAGCAAATGAGCATTCTAAATTAACATATGATAGCCAAAACTGCCAATTTTGACTAATTCTGTTAGCTATATCAGGGGTAAAAAAACAAGTGTCAAAAGAATGAATACTCGCTGCATCATTATTTACACCACACATGAGCAAGCTAGTTCAGTCACCTTCAGCCATTCAGGAAACTCTCGTACTGTGTTCCCATCAAAGTACTATTAACTTCAGCCCAGTTATCTATATGATCACGCAAAAGTTTGGTATGGATTTTCACATGCCTACTGGACAGCTTTCTCTTAGGCAATCTCAGAAAATCCAGGACATCCATGAGCTTCTGAAGAAAGAAAAAAAAAAGCTGTTTAGAGAGAGAGAGAGAGAGATGCTCATTCAGCCTCCGGACAAGGATATATAAAGCAATAGGACTCACAGTATCATTGCTGACAACATCCTCATAATACAGAATAATATGGCGTGTCTTTTTGAAGTACAGTAAAGCATCAGAGGCCAACTTATCGGATTTCTTAAGATCGGCGATCAACTTCTTTGTGTCTATTTCTGGCTTAAATTGAGCAAGAATTTGAGCCTGCAAAAAAGAAGAAGAAGAAAGATCAGTAGGATAACCTTTTATTTCACATGCAGATCTTTCAATAGAAAATAAAGAAGTGAACCTCGCGTTCAGAGTGCACATGAGATTTATGAGTTCCATTTATCTGCTTTGCCTTACTATCATGAGCATTTGCTAATACAGAGACATAACGCTGGAGAGTATTTCTTCTTAAAAGGAAGATTGCAGACACGCCTCTTCGGTTGAAGTATTCAACTACCTCTTCATGATGTTGCACTAGACCCTGCAATTTACACCAAGATAACAATAACAGAAAATAAATTAAAATAGGTGTCAGAGTAGGTGCAGTAAACTAAATAGGGATGAGTCTATTTTATCCCCCTCAACATTCATGCTGTTCTAGCTTTCAGCCTTCAACCATGGAAACAGATAAATTACGCACCTCAACTATAAAACCAGACAAACTACACCGCTAAAGCAATTCCACCTGGGCTTCAAACTACGTGGAGCTACTGTGACAATGGTTTAGACACACGGGCAGGTTCTCAACAAACTCATCAAGGCAGAGCCCACTCGTCAATCTATCTTCTCTTAGACAGCAACCGCATCTCCAAAATGAATCTAATTCATGGTCTATACTTTTGAAATATGCAGTGCTATGTATTTATCAACAGCATCATTTCTGGACGAAGGTGAACCACCAATGTAAAAGTTAATACTTCGAATAAATATGGAGAAAATATAAGGTCACCTACTTCTTTGCTTACCCATCTACAGAAACCTAGTAATTCAATCTCCTAGGCCAAGGGTTTTAGGCTTTTAGCAGCTAATTCCATGAAAACCTTTATGGAAGCAAAACTTCCACATCCGAATATGCTTTGAACAGAAAATTCACGAGCACAGGGCCAGTGCATGAAATATTAGTATATTGCTACATTCCTTACTTTTCAAAAAGAATACCATACTGCTGAAGTGCTATACAAATTGACTAACCATTCTCCGCAAAATCTAGCTAAAGTTATAAACATTAATACTAACCATTCTCCGCACTACTATGCATGTGTACTACTAACTGCTAAGTCAGAATTTAATAAATAATTACTTTTAGACCTATATTATCAAGAAGATTCCAAAAGCCAGCTAAAGCTGCCATGTCCATGTTCCACAAGAAAATATATAATTAAGTAACAAAAATGAAACTGTGCAACTTACCATGAGATAGGAGTAGTAAAAATAACTATTATGGCGAAAATATTACCTGATTCAGCATCCATTTCAACCCCACTGCTGCAGTACATTCATTTTTAGCAGCACTGCTGAGCCAGTCCAGATTGTACAATTTATCCAATGTTTTTGTGATCGAAGTGATATTACTACGCCTTTCCTTGATAGAGAAAATCTCTCCATTGGAGCTAATGTTCTCATGGCTATTCAATAATGTTTCAATCCACCCACTTCCTGACCTCTGCATCGACAAGATAGCGAAGAATCTAACTGGTGTGCATGCACATTCTTTCCTAGCGAAGAAATTTAAGAAAGGAAATACCCAGTTACTTGCTGACATGGAAAACATAAACATAGAATTCCAACTCGCAAGTTTATCCTCATTACCTACTGTAAGTATCAGGTGTGGGATAATGCACATAAGGGATCTCAGTCACCGGAATGCTGGGGTCCTGGCAAAGTTTTTCCCTTTCTTTTTCTATCATGTCTGTCTGCTTAAGACCAAGAAGCATCCCATTTTGCTTCAAAGACACTGAGAAAATGTATACTCCGACAAGCGCGATCAAGGCCAATATAGTTGTCCATGACAGGAGAGGGTACCTCCTTGTAGACTTCGCGCTTGGGTTGACTGTATCCTGTAATTGAACAGTCCAGTCAATGATTGTTAATTGCAAGACGGAAGGACCGAAGGGCATCTCAGTCTAATGAATTTGACTCATTGCAAATAAAAGAAATCGTGGCAGAATAAATAAATATATATGAATTAAAGATGGTTGAATAGTGACACTCTCACAATATCACATTCCAATTAACCCTTGATGTAAAACGCACAGAAAAGGAAGGAGAATTATTAGATAGATGAGTCAATTAATTAGCCTTGCATCACCTTACTGGCTGTGCCCAAATCCTCTACCACCACCACCACCGACCTATCCTTCTCTCTCCCTGCCTCCTCCATCGGAGAACGCAAGCAAACATCAAAGCAACACCAAATACAAAAAATCAACCGCAACAACCCCACATTTCCGAGATTACTCGGACCCAATCAATCGGCCTCGAGGTTCAATCAAATCAATCAGCTGCGCCAGAACGCCCCCCTTCCGGGAAGAGGGAGGAGACGGTTGGAGAATAGAGAGGAGGTAACGGCACGGAGCTTTGGGTTGAGCTGGGGCAGGAATTTCGCATCTGGGGGAAGAAAGAGAGAGAGAATAGGAGGAGGTTGAGAAGGAAGGAGGCGGGGGTAGGCTTGCTATTTATAGCAGTTGCCACCATGGGCGGACCTTCCAATATAGCATGCCATGGCGCCCGCCGTACCTACTTGCCGGCGAGAGTAGTGCCCCCTATGACCCTATCCTAGTAGCTATCCTCTTCTTCGTCCTCCCCGAGTCTCTCGTCGCCTGAGAAGAACGGGATTGCCCAACTGCCGCGCCTGGGCCTAACTCTTGGAGATGGGCCGACGTGCAATTATGTAAGGCCCATTAGCCCATGTCCCGTCTCAGAGGCTCGAGAGGCAAAGCAGGAGAGACGGGACTCGAGACCGCGCGATGGCTGATCTAACCCTATAATTTGGGCGGCGGCGGCGGCGGCGGCCGGCAAACTTGCAGGTGGGGAGTAGTGCCGGCAAACTTGCCGGGCGCCGGTGGTGGGGAGGCAGATGAACCTATGGTCCTCCGGTCGTGCCGTGATCGCCTGAAACAGCAATGCGCTACCGGATTGCTGGGAAGAAACGAATTTGAAGATTTATACGGTGAATTGTTTGTGGCACGACTGGCTCATGCTTTAACAATTAACAGATTGCTTCTTCTATGTTTCGTCTTCAGAACTGCATTTTGTCAATTGGGTGACCGGGTAAGGTAGCAGTCGCAGTAGCAGCAGGAGCAAGAAAGTGAAATATTTTTTTTTAAGGAAAGGCAAAAAGCATTGCCTTGTATATATTAATAGAGCAGGAGAAAATTATAGCGAGGTATATACAGGGTTAGACGAAAAAAGAATAACCCGTAAAAGAAGAGGCAAAAAGCAGGGATTAGGTGATATCTCCCAAGATTCCAAACTCTTGTAAGGTTGCAGCCCCTGCTTTGACCCATGCTCTGCCTTCCTCCTTGATTTTTGCTAGAATTGAGGACGGCGCAGACGCATTGTTGCGGAAGATTCTTGCGTTTCGTTCGCATCAGATTTCCCACGAGATTAGAATCACCAGAGTCCTGAGAGGCTTGCGTGGGGTGCTTGGGGACTCCGCTACGAGAGTCCACCATTGCTCGACCGAGTGACAATTTTCCCAATTGTCCATTTGGAGGTCAGTCCCGGTCCATCTTTGAATTTCCGTCCATATCCTCTTTGTGAGTCTGCATTTGGCTAGGAGATGTAAGGCCGATTCGTCGACGGTGTAGCAGAGTGGGCAAGTCTTTTGGTTTTGCCATCCTCTTTTTTCCAGTCTATCCGCCGTCCATACTCTGTTTTGAGTGACCAGCCAGGAGAAGAATTTGCATTTCGGAGGCGCCCAGGCCTTCCAAATTGACTGATAGAAGATGGATTTCGCAGCCCCGAGGAACTGCAGCCGAGAGGTCGATTTTGCGGAGTACTGTCCATTTGCTGTGAGATTCCAACGGATGCTATCATGGCTTTTGTTGAGCGGCCGCATGGCTCTGATCATTCTCCAAAGGTGGACATATTGCTGGAGTTGATTCGAGTTGATTCGCCTCAGTGATACAGGAGATGTCAATATCTCGAATCCAGTTGTTTTCCGAAATGGCATCTTGCACGGTTCTGTTTTTTCTTTTGGAGACCATGAAAATCTCTGGGGCGATCAGTTGCGGCGTTTGATTATCTAACCATTTCGAGCTCCAAAAGCGCGCAGTTTTGCCGTCTCCCACCGTTATTGTTGTTGCGGCCGTGAAGAGGTCTTTATCGAGCTGATTGCATGGGAGCACAGTTCCCACCCAAAGTTTGTCTGGCGCCACCCATTCGTTCCAAAGCCATCTAAGTCTGAGGGCTGATGTGAAGCGTTGCAGATCCAGAACACCCAGGCCACCCAAATCTTTAGGCCTGCAGACTCTTTTCCAGTTGACTTTGCATTTTCTCCCCGATATGTTTCCGCCTCCCGCCCAGAGGAATTTTTTCCTTATTTTGTCCAACTCCTCTAACGTCCCGTCTGGCAGTAAGAAAGTGAAATATGAGCTAGCAAGTCATGCATAAAAAGAAAATAGTCATGCTGACAACGGTAGGTGTCTTTGTCGTTCACTAATTCACTTGTTATAAACAGTATGAGGATTATATTTGCTTACAGTCTCATGCTGACGGACTCATTCAAACATCCAGTCCATTTTTTTATTAGAAAAACCAGTCATGCTGACAGCATTTCAGTCAGTTTTCCCTCTATATCCCTCTTTTACTTGAGAAAGTCAGAAAACTTGACTAGGGTTCTTCCACCAGCCAGTCTTGCAAGAAAAGTCACAATCAAATCGAAATTATCCCATCTATGTTTTATTTCAGAGTCTCATGTTTGATGGTGATGATTTAGCTGTCGTACTTGAAATAGATATCTGAAACGGAGGATTCCACATGAATCCGACAGCAGAGCTAATATTGTAGCAAGTTGCCTGAATTTAACATAGGTATTTTCATAGTGGCACAGGCAGGAAAATCAGTCAAGCCGTGGGCTATGTCATTCCTAGAAGCCGCATCACATCGGGACATGACCAAATTGAGGACCTGTCGATGGGAAATGACGCTTAAATACTGTTAGCCTTTTACACAGATCACCTAACCAGTTTTGTTGGCTCCATCACACGTTGAACAATGCCTCTAACTTGCAATTAGTGCATTGCAACAATCATGACCTTGTCTAATGTGATCTTACAAGTTTCCAAGACTCATTGTAAGTGAACTTTTTTTCAGCCGAGCTTTACATGGGGTTTTGACACTCACTGTACAGAACTACAGACTTATACCATTAGAGCAAGGAGAATTTACTGTTTCAGACTATCTAGCCTCTATTGTAGTTATCGTCACACTGTTGCTGGTAAGGCCATGAGATGATTCTGTGTCTGATGTGATCTTCCCAATGTTCACTCCAGGCTCATTTGGTTGTGGCAACGTGGCATTCTCACTGGCTAGCATCATAACAACCGAAGACATCAATGGTCTGTTTTTAGGTTCAACTTCAACGCACAACAGAGCAACATGTATACATCTCAACACTTCGATGTCATCAAAGATGTCTCCAATTAACTCATCCAGTAAGTTCATGCTCTTACCTTCTTTCCACAACATCCATGCCTGGAGAATCATCGACATGCCAATAAGTCAATAATATAATGACAAGATTCACCATAGAGCAATTGACAAATAATTTGCACTTACATATCTGAGGAGGTTGAGATTAAGCTCGGATTCACAAAAGCCTCGATTCCTCCTGCCAGCGACAATCTCCAGTACAAGGACGCCAAAGCTGAAGACGTCAGATTTCATTGAAAACACACCGTCCATTGCATACTCTGGAGACATATAGCCACTGAAACCATCTCAAAAGTCATTATGTAGTCCTAATTTTGTAGCTATATACATATAAACAGACTACGAGAGTACTCACTATGTCCCGATGACCTTTCCAGTGTATGCAGTGGTTTGATCACCTTCAAACATTCTCGCGATACCGAAGTCCGAGACTTTGGGTACCATGTTTCTGTCTAACAACACGTTGCTTGCCTTCAGATCCCTGTGGATGATCCTAAACCTTGAATCTTCGTGGAGATATAGTAGGCCCCGTGCAATCCCTAGAATGATCTCAAACCGTTTGTTCCAACTGAGCAGTTTACGATTTCCTTCATCTGCAGAAATATATTTACTACAATAAACACAAAATGTATACATTTAATTGTGAAAAATAGCTATGCCAGCAGGTGTTTGTGTAGAAATGAGCTGACCAAATATGAACGTGTCTAGGCTTTTGTTGTGCATGTATTCGTATACGAGTACCCTCTCGTTGTCATCGATGCAGCAACCTAGTAGCCTGACAAGATTTCTATGCTGAAGCTTGGCAATTAGTTTGACCTCGTTCTTAAACTCAACGACCCCCTGTACTGATCTCCTGGACAACCTCTTCACAGCCACTTCTTGCCCATCCTCAAGCCTTCCCTGCTCATAATTTAATTTGTCGTACACATTACAATTTATGAAGAATTAGCATCAAATCCATATCATATATTTGATTGTTGTCTAATTGTCTTGCAATTTCTAAAATATTTGTTATCTTACCAGGTAAACAGGGCCGAATCCGCCTTCCCCAATCTTATTATTTGCTGCAAATCTATCCGTTGCATCAAAAATCATCTCAAGATCAAACAAGGGAAGGTCAAGATCATCTTCAACACTTGTGTTGTTCTCATCAAACCATTGATCCCTTGCTGGGCTCGACGCAGGGTTTTTCCTGACCCTGAACGGAATATCACCGGCCTCACTGCTTTTCCCAATTCTGGAATGCCGCTTCCACCTCATCTTGTTCCTCCAAAGACAACAACAACCAACAACTCCTAAAATGCCACAAATAGTTGTGACCACGGCGATCACCACGTTCTTGATTAGGCGCCGGCGTCTTGCTGAAATCAAAACAAAGGTAATCAGATCACATTAGATGTTTCTATGGTCTCATGTTTTTAATTTGCAGATCAAATGTGACTTTTTTCATCAAGTTGGGTGATGATGGACATTTGCCAGTCTAGTTGATCTGGTACGAAGAAATTATTGGCTCTTGCGTATCAAGATTCAAGCAACGACTGATTGCTTGTTGACCCGTTTACCTATTCTAATTTGCTAACTGGGCAACCATCTATTTTTCTAAGAAACCTACCTACCATACTTACCTACATATGCTTATACTAATTGTTCACTCTAAGTAAGCTTCCACGTTATAATCGTTGACTAGGTTTATCCTATCATCATGACCTAGAATAAAGTAAAACATGCAACTATAAATACCATGCGCTCTTATTTTGATTTTTTCCCCCAAATTAGTATTCTGAAATTTAAATTTTTATACTCTAATTAGCAAGTTATAACCAGCGTGAACTCTTATTTTAATCTACTACTTCCTCCGTTTCACAATATAAGACTTTCTAGCATTCCCTACATTCATATAGATGTTAATAAATCTAGATCTTGATTCATTAACATCTACTCCCCCGTTTCATAATGTAAGTCATTATAGCATTTCCTATATTTATATTGATGTCAATGAATCTAGACATATATATCTATTTAGATTCATTAACATTAATATGAATGTGAGAAATGCTAGAATGACTTACATTGTGAAACGGAGGAAGTATATAAATGTGAGCAATGCTAAAAAGTCTTACATTGTGAAATGGAGAGAGTACATTAACTAAAAACAACCAACTTAATTAACATTGATTAAAATTATGATAGTTATAATAGTCATAGCATGTGGCAGGACGACTAGGTAGCATAATACGCGGACAATGGGATCACAATGAACATTGGTCACAAGTTTCCATTGATTGATTAGGTAGAAAAACATGGAAAACAGAACGAGCTGTGCATACTATGAAAATGAGAATATGACATTGCTAACCAAGTACTGAAGCACCTTTCCCTCTCAGAGCACTTAGGCCCTGTTCACTTTACCGTCACTTTTAACCCTACCAAATTTTACCAACATTATCCTATCAAAATTTGGTACTCCTGAAATTTTCCTCTCATAAATCTACCAAATTTTAAAAATGCATCAAACTCCAACGCTAGCAAAATTTGGTAACACCAAAACTTATCAGGTTGAGATTGGTAACAAAGTGAACATTTGAATGTGGTAGATCCGATGACTTCTTTTTGCGGGAAAGCTAATTAAAGTACATAAATCTGGAATAAACGAATTCTAATCGCTCAATGAGATTATGAGAAACATCGCACACGCTTCCGGATTTCTTCAAATCAAATGCAATGGAAAAGAGAAAAAAAGGGAATCAAATACTCACCTGGGGCGTTCAAGGCGTCTATCTGGGATTGCGGGAGCCGGATGTACAGATCCTGCACGAACTCCTTCGGATATTCCCTCATGTCCATCAAACCGACGGTCCAGATGACGCACCCGCGGTTGACCCCGCCGCTAACGTCCGCGGCGGCGTACGCGTTGCAGCTGCAGTTGCGCAGGCACTCCTGCCTGCACTGGTCCAGCGTCATGCCGGCGTGCACCGTCGCCTTCGTCGCGTCCGGCAGCTTCATCCTGTTCACCCGCCAGAACCCGTCGCCATCCCCGCAGGTCAGGTTGGTTATCCTGGCACAACCTTTGGACGTGTCCTGGAAGGACCCCTGGGCCGACAGACTCTGAAACCCCGGCAGGCAGTTGCACTGTTGGGGCTGCCCCTCGGTGTAGACGCAGTAGCCGAACGCTCCGCAACTGCCGTAATTGTCGCATGGGTCTATGGGGTATGAGTTCTTGTTGTTGATCCACGACTTGCCATCGTCCGACGACCAGATTCGCTGTAACTTGCCTTCCGTGCCGTCGACGAAGAATCGCGTCAGGAACGATGGGTTGCGGTTGCTGATGGAATAGTTGTAGTACGTCTCCTCGGGGCTCGACAACACCGTGAAGGTTGAAGTTCCCTTTCGCCTGCTGGGACTTGAGGCCGGGCACGCCGGTGAGAATCTCGCCGTTCCACGGCCCGCTCGCGTAGATCGGCGTCGTCTTCGAGTTGTCGAAGAGGAAGAACTCCGGTAGCCCGCCGAGGACAAGCTTGAACGTGTACTTCCCCGGCGAAGGGTCGGTCGGGCTGCTCCACGACGTGATGTTCCTGGTGATGCCCTTCTTGCGGTCCTCCCCGAGCTTCATGCCCGGGAGCAGCGTGTCCGTCGGGTAGTCGAAGTTTGCCACAACACCACGCTCTGGGAGTCGCTCCGTCGGAGCTCACGGCAAAGTTGCCGTCGTCGTGGAGACGAGCGGTGCGCCGGCGGTTATGGCTCCGGCGGGCACCGGGGAAGACCACACGGTGTGTTTCTGCGCGTCGACGATGACGAGGCCATTGGCGGAGAGCGTGACGACGCCGGGGGCATTGATGACCGGATGCTGGCGGTTGGCGACCCATACGACTGTCAGGTCGCTCTGGATGTTGGCGTACCAAATGCCAAGGTACGTGCCTTTGCCGCCCGGCGGGTGAAGAACCCGAGCTTGAAGACGCCACTGGCTGATTCAAGCGTATTCTGGTTGCCGATGATAGATGCCGTCAGCTCGATTCTGTCGACGGCGATGACCGGCCGAGAGAAGAACGCCATGGTAACTAGGAGGAGGGCAGAGCACGTCTCCTCCTCATGTCTCTCTTGTCGCCGAACCGACCGATGATCGACTGATCTCTCATCTAACTAGCTAGGACATGCATTTCCCTTCTTGACTGTCTGCAGTCTGCTTGAGTAAACTGGTTGTATATCGTGGTGGGAGAAACGGTTAGACGCAGCTCGCCTGCGTCTAGCGTATAGAAACAGTCTTTGATGAGAGAGGCCAACGCAAAGTTCCCTGTTCCTGCCTGCATTATCTGCTTTAGCGCGCGGTATTGTGCAACTTGGGCGAACTCTTCAAAGGTAAGTTACCGCATCGTCTATTGATACCATTTTACAATAGAGATTTTTTTAAAAAATATTTTACCATTTTAAAAGGATATCGAAAGATAATATATTTTATAGTGTAAAATGTAATATCTTTAATGTAACAGTTTTGATACCTATATATGTTTTTTAAGGACTGTAAAATTTAACTTTTACTCATGTTTGATACTTCCGTCCTATAAAAATTGAATTTATATGGAATTATGGACAGATTAGGAGAATAGACAAATGACCACAATAATCTTATTTAATGAACACAGTGCATGCACATATTTCATATATAAACTTGATTAAAAGAAAGGTTGAGACAACGGGTTAGAGATGGGATGGAAAGAAGGGACATTACAAGGAAACATATTTTGATGTAATCAATTTTCTGTGTTCCATATTAAGTAAAAATATATTTTTTATGGGAGAAAGGTTCAAATGTAGAAATTTAAATTTTATGGGAGGAAGGTAGCACTACATAGGCTGTGTTCGGTAGTTCCGGTTGGGAAATGATGTCTCACGCACGGAAAACGGAGCGATTCATTAGCGCGTGAATAAATAATTATTAGCTATTTTTTAAAAAAAAATAGATCAATATAATTTTTTAAAGTAACTTCGTATAAAAACTTTTTATAAAAAAACATCTCGTTTAACAGTTTAAAAAGTGTGCGTGCGAAAAAACGTACTGTTTAATCCCGAACACAGCCATATACGATGACACCGAGTTGTGCAACATCCATAGCCAGATGTTGAACTTCATTGACCGGGTAAAGTGGCCGACGACCATCACAGTTAGCGCGTCATACTGAAAACAATTTTTGGAATTATGTGTTCATTTGGGATAACGTAGGCGTGGTTGAACGTTCCAACGCGTATGAGCTTACTAATGAGTGATTAACTAGCATCAACCAATTATTTGCGTATAGAAAACAACCAATTTGACGAGATTGGTAAGACATCACATGATCTGTCAGAAGCAAGTGGAGAAAAAAATCGTCAGCAGTCGGGTCCTATTCTCAGGCGGACCGTGGGACATTTTACTTTGGAGTTTGGAGGCCTAGGTGCCCGTGGTTCTGTTTCATCGGGCTTGCTGCCGTGCATCCATGGTTGTGTTTAGTTCAGCGTAAAGTTTGAATTTTAGTTGAAATTAGAGATGATGTGACTAAAAAGTTATGTGTGTATGACAAGTTGATGTGATGGAAAAGGACTGAAGTTTGGATCCAAATTTTGATGTAAACACAGCCCATGTAGGCTGCACCAAACTAAGGCGGAAAAGGTCCATTTTGCCCCTCTCAGAGCAAGTTTAATAGTATAGCCCACTACTAACTCCAATTCATCTATAGCTAATCTAATAGTCAATTCATACAATAGATGCTTACTATACTATTAATATATGGTCCCACCTGTCATACACACATTGCGTCTTAGAGTCCGTGCTGCAGCTGGCTATAGATCTGTAGCTCGCTTTTTCTCTCTCTCATCTTTTATCTCATTAAAATATGTTTGCAGCTGGCTAATAGTCTGCTATTGTACCTGCTCTCAGATGTATTATAACCCGAGTCTGATTCTTCGTCATCAATTCCTCACCACAAAATTGGATGTAGAGACGTATATGCATGTGGGTTTACAACAAATTTTTAGTGAGATTAGGGATGTATCGTTGGATTTTATCTCTTAAGGCGTGTTAATTAGGGGACGCATATGCAAGATGTTAGTGTGGTGTTGCGTGTGTAGTGGTGTGTACATATATGCGCTAATCGTGAAAATAAATTGAATATAGAGACTCTAAACTACCTAAACCATTAAAAAAAAACTTCCTCATCGGCTCGACAACAGTTTGAACCAATGAGACACATTGACCAAGCCTACTAGTGTCTAATTTTGGTATGGTAGTATGGCCTGGAAGCATCGTTCGTTTCGGCCGGTCCGGATTGAAAACGGACCCGGTTTGGCCTCCCTCCCTCTGTTCCTAGTTCGGATCAATTCCCCACCTCAGACCCTCCGGCTCCAATCCGGACGCGACGGCGTGCGGCTAGCGACGCAAGAGGCGATAGCGACAGCGACCGCTTCCCATCTGACGTCCGCGTTCTCCGCTGCCTTCTCGCCGGTAACGCATCACCGTCGTCTTCCTTATTCTTGCTAGGGTTCTTGCAGCGGATTCGGCTGCTGGGGCCCTTCGTGGAGGAGCTCCGGGAGCGGAGAGGGGAGGGGGAGGAGGAGGAGGAGCCACGTGTCGCCTCCTCCGCGCCCTCCCGCCGCCCCCTCCCCCCCTCTCCGCATAAGGGTGAGGGGCGAGGAGGGCGCATGACCAACTGCTAATTAGCGATTTCACCGTGCGCTGACTTCAGATGGACTCCTGTTCTTGCCGTCAGGCGCGCCGTGCTTAAGGAGGAGATGTAAGTTTAATAGAATAACTAACTATAAGCCCCAAATCATTTATAGCCGATTTATTAGTCAATTCATACACAGTTGCCTATAAATATATACTACACCATTAATATCCGGTCTTACCTCTCATACATATAAAATGCCTTGGAGTCCGTGGTGCTGTTGGCTAAAAATTTATAGCATATTTTTTTCTCATTTCTTTATCTCCTCCACGTAATCATATGTGTTTATAACTGGTTTATATATTCTTCAATTGTAACTGCTCTAACGCGCAGGAAAGGGGTTGACTACACGGTACCAAAGTTGGTGATTCTCCTGTTCAACAACCCCTGCCGGTAACAAAGAGAAAAGCTGACTTTAGCTGCTTTCGGCTCGTCGACAGTCGCCTTTAGCAAATGGCATCGCCGCATCGGCTACAAAGGATACCGAAGCTACTGCCACGGGCCACGGCGCGCGGCGCAAAATGGCTACGGGTTGAGGCGACGGCCAGCAACGTCACACAAGTAAATGTAAGTATGTAACCTCTGTGTCAAAAGCAGAGAGGTTTTTCAAGTTTGCAGGTCGTGACACACTCACACTGTCACACACCGTACCAGGCAACACATGGTTGCTCTAAAAAAATGACGTGGCAATTTACTAATGTTGTAATCTTTACAGGTTTTGACCACAAGGACATGTGTAATATGTACTGTACAAGAGGAGAGGCCCTTTTGGAGTTTTGGTGCTGATGCCTATGCTGTACAGACTAGTGGCTGTGTACGTCCCTTGAGATATTTAAATCCATTTTCTAAAAAGAAATGCTGTACAGACTATTAAAATATTCTCTGTTTCAGATCACTACCTACACTCTATTTCGGTTATCGTCACACCGTTGACAGTAAGGGTTTCGGATGACTCCGTGTCTGACGCGTGCCTCCCAATGTTTACTCCAGGCTCATTTGGTTCCGGCAATGTAGCATTCTCACTGGCTAGGATTGTATCAAGATGTGTATCCAGAAAATAAATGTATGCCCCCAAAACAAACTTGGTTGAGAAAAGTGGAAATGACTGGCATAATATTAACCTTTGTATTTGGTTTTCGTCCTGTTGCAAACATGACATGTGAGAACCCATTTATGCTTCCTTTGTTTGTCGTCAGAGTCAGCAAGCCATCGTCTGATTTCATTACTGCTTGAGGAGTCTCTTCGGTATGAAATGTGATACCCCTCAAAGACATCTGATCGGCAACAAAATCCCTGACCTACAAATCCACATGGAATGAGAAAATAACTCAAGGCATGACGCATTGACACACTTCAGTTCAAAAACGAAATTATTGTTCTAATGGATACTTGCTCACCTCCTCATCAAAGCCTCTCAGTACTTTCTTCTGTCGGATGAAAACATGAACACCACTTTTTAAGCCATTGAAAATGCCAGCAAACTCCAAAGCAATATACCCTCCTCCTACTATCGCAATCTTCTCAGGTCTTGAAGGCAGGTCCAATGCTGCATCTGAATCAATAACATGCTCTATCCCTGGAATGTCTGGCATGGATGGCCGACCACCAACTGCAATGAGTATGTTTTTTGCAGTATAAAGCTTTCCATCAACACTGACAGTATGTGGATCAACAACCTGCATAATATGAACAGGTAGTATATCAACACTGTCATTGCTGCATTGATCCTTTCAACAAAACTGTATATGCAAACTTAACCCAATTTACAAATTTGTCCCAACCTTTCCACGGCCTTCAATTATAGTGACCCCAGAATTCTTTAGCATGTTTGTCTGAACCCCCACCAAGCGCTGCAACTCTAAATTCTTGTTGGTCATCAGAGTGCTCCAGTCATGCTTTGGCTCAGTGCCATACCTCCACCCAAAGCCATGACTCTCTTCAAACTCATGAGAGTATTTGGATGCATACACCAGCAGTTTCTTTGGGACACAGCCACGAAGCACACATCTGAAGTATGGAAAAACTGAACATCTTACTTGCACATTTTTGCAATTGGATATGAAATGGAAGAAAGATGCTATCCGCACATTATAGATACTAAGCATTTCACTCTGCAGACGCTATAAGCAAATTACAGATATAGAAGGAAGCTGGAAACGCGTAAGGCTAACTGGTTGATAACAACCAGCCATCGTGATAGAGCTCTCTAACTTTTTTGTTACTTGCGTATATGGAGAGCCATTCATGTAAGTATGTAACCCTAATAGTAAATCTCATATCATCATCTCTACACATATATTGAACAACATTATAGTGAATACCACAAAAGCCTCTGAAATTAAGCATGAGCTCCAGGAATGGTGAATAAGAATCTGTTCTTATAGTCATAGAGTAGACTCCTAGTGGTCGTTGATCATAACAGAGCACTGGATCGTGCGTGAAATTGTTCAATCCTCTCCTCACTACTAAATCATAATCCTAAACAAACAATCAGAAGCAAACCATGCACACCATCCGAATTCCAAACAAACATTACCACTGAACAATGTGTGCGACTTGAACTAGGAAGAAGGGTGGCGAAGTTCACTCACGTTCCGCCGACGCCGCCGAGGCTGTCGGACGCGACGGTGGCGAAAAGGAGAGAGAAAGGGAGATAAAAGGTGAAAAAAAGATACTAGTGGAACCCACTATAGGTAACTTGCATTGTAAAGTAGTACGTGGCTAATGCGGTTCTTCATCTAGCTGGCATGTGAAGTTCGCCAAAATCACAGGGCGCACTGCTACTGCCCTTACTAGGATGCCACATGTGGACCCCACATGTTTTGTTTTACTAGGATGTCACGTCAGTCAAGACAACCATCTATATTGCCATAGGATCTTATTTAACCTGGTTGTAAAAGATGAAGATTTAATATTTTCAGTATTACGATTTGAGGATGTAATTCAAACTCGATGTCAATATAAGATGTAAAGTGAACTTATTCCTCTATGCTTGGCCTTAACACCACCCAAAGCTTTCTTTTAGACTGTTACCCAATTTGAATTTCTTGGTGCAACCAAGGACATCATTTTTTTTTTCAATTTTGGTATATATATATGTTGACAAATATTCTGGAGAAAATTTGTCAAATTTTGGGACATCAATTTTTTTCGATTTTGCTGGCCGTGTGTGGGGCTAGCCAGGAGACAAAAGGCGAGGCTTTGTTGCTTCGGTGAGGCATGACGTGGCATCGGCGGGTATAGGTCATAGGTGGCGCTGGCGCATAGCCGCGGAGCCGCCTGAGCCTTGGGCCCTCGAGGTGCCATAAGATACGCTTTGTAAGTTCTAAAGCGTATTTTTGTAACTCCCTCCGTACCAAATTAGATGTCATTTTGACTCTGCAAATTAGATGTCGTTTTGACTTTTTGCTTTCAATTTTCGATCATTCGTTTTATTTAAAAAATTAGTGTAAATATAAAGAAAGTCATACTTAAAATATTATTGATAATAAAGTAAGTCACAAATAAAATAAATAATAATTATATAATCTTCTAAACAAGATGATTGGTCAAAGATTAGTAATAAAAACTCAAAAATAAGTATTTTGTTTGGGACGGCGGTAATGGGCCGGATTGCCTGCAAACGTCTACTGTGTACCATTATTAGCTTAGTTTAGCTTTGTGCTAGGTGTGTACTGTGTAGCCTAGAACGGCCCATTCCTAATAGACGTGGACAGATGGGGTATCATCATTTGGTGACCCATTTCAGTACTCCTACATGCGGGAAGACCGGAAGAGAGGGATAGGTGGAACCGTGGATGTTCACTTAGGCTCAGTAACAATGCCACATTATAAGCATATAAATAAAGTTACCTGATGCATAGTCAAGAACAGAATGATCAGAAGATCATTGTCTGAATATTTTTCAGGAGTGCTCACTGGATGTGGCAAGCAGAAGATCGGCGCACGGGTAAATCTTGGCGCATTTTACTTGGCAGGCATTCCTATGGCCGTCTTGCTTGCATTTGTGCTACACCTGAATGGAATGGTACTGCTATTTGTCTGAATATTCCCTTCCATTTTTTAAAAAATAGCTGCAGATTCACATCTAGCACTTCGCACATGTTTCAGTATAAACAACATGGATGTATCTCTGAAAGACTGAAAATTTTATGCTTTCATTAGGGCCTTTGGCTTGGCATTGTTTGCGGGAGCCTCAGCAAGCTTATCTTGCTCTTTTGGATCACAATGAGTATAAACTGGGAGAAGGAAGTAAGTTATCTGAGGATGCCTACCATTTTATATCAGGGTAGCTACCAATTTTCCTTTCATTGTAAAATGTGTCATATGCTCATGTTTGCAATTTAATTTCAGTCAACCAGGGCGAAAGAATTGGTGTTCAGTTCATCTCTTCCTGTAGCATGAAGAAAAACAATGCATCAGAATTTCATGATATGGTGCAATTGTTATTGTGAAAGCAACACAGAACCAAATGTTATGAAGCTCGCCTTTCATCTTAGTTTATTAACATTTGTAACATGAATTTTTGTTCTTGTTATAACACCTATTTAATATTTTTTTTCTTGTTCAGATTGTACTCTGTAAACTAAGGATATATCTTATATGCATCGATTAATTGAAAATCTAAGAAGCATATTATAGGAAATTAAACGGTTCTACCAGTTCTGCATAAAACAGTGTGTGAGCTATAATCACTGATTTTATCTTAGCCGTATGTTCAAAGGTACTAGTAGGTCTCTACTAGCCTCTAAGATATACTAGCGTTTGGTCTCGTTGCAATGTCTGTGTACACGAAAATTTTCATTGCATGGACTAACTCTGCAGAAATTTGCAAACAATGACGAAGCATTTTGGAACATTCGCTAACTTTTTCTGAAGAAATATTAAACTCCATAGGACGTTCTATGAAATTTCGAATCATGCTGAAACCTTCATAGGAGCCGTGAGTGTAAAATATTATCAGAGAACCCCGCACACCAGCTGCTGGAAGAAGTAGCGCGCCTCGTCCTCGTGGAACCTCCCCGCCTCGCATATCCTCTCGAACAGCTCCCCTCCCGCCGCGTACTCCATCACGATCGCCAGATGCCTCCCCGTCACCACCACCTCCTTGAACCTTATTATGTTCGGGTGACGCAGCGAACGATGATTCACGATCTCCCGGAACACGTTCTCGTCGATCTGCATACCACCATATATATATGCTAGTATTTCTTTTCATCTATCAATATTCCAAAAGTAAGTAATAACACTTACTAGTTGCTTGCTTACCCTGTTCCCTCTCTCGATGAACTTCATCGCCACCAGCTCCCGCGTCTCCTTGTTCCGCATCAGCTTCGCTACCCCGAAGTTGCCCGCCCCGATCTCCCGAACTGGCTCGTATTTCTCCATATTCTTCTTCTTCTCTCACTTAATTTCTTGCTTTCAATTCTCCTTCTGCTTCTGCTTCTGCAGGAGGAACAGTATCTGGAGGAAAGAAGCAGAGCAGAGCAAGAAGATGAGGAGGAGATGGCAGACGACGACGCAGATAACCTGCAGACAGATAGACGACGGACAGACTCACAGACTGAAAGAATATTAAGAGGAAAGCCAGCCGGCCGGCCTTGTGCGAAAAGGATGGATGCAACCAGCGCACGACTCGGTCGGAATTTCCATATTTCTCCTCATTTGCATGCTCATTAATTTTCAACTGATCAATCATCACCGCTGTTAATCTCTTGGGAGTAGTACTAAGCTATGGTAGATGGCGACCACTGCTGTTTGTCTGTCTCTCTGTACCTTTCAGTTACTACTGTACTAGCTAGTGTACAGTTAATCATATACTCCTTCCTTGGATGGACTAATTAATTAACTACCACTGTGTACAACGACCCCAATATATATATTCCGGCCGGTTAATTAATGTTAGCTGCTCGATGTTTGCTTTCCAAACGCACTGTTGCATATGCTAAAGGGCAACCACTATATATGTCTAACGCTGACACGACACCACACATGGATGGATGGATAGGTGGATGGCAACCTTACCTGCTCATGCTGTCCGCCTCCTACCCATCCAGCCATCAGCAGCCACAGCCCACACACGAAACAACAAATATCCAAGCAGGCAGGCACCATTTTGCAGATCTAATTGACTACTACTCATCAGCATCGATCACTAATAATATCGTACTAGTAATAGATTATTAACTTGCTTTCCTTGTAACATATAGTACTATCCATCCATCGTCGATCGCCAACGCATGCTTTCGGTGTATATTTGTCAATCCAAATTAATTAACGTGAGTAGATATATCACCGTCACCGATGTGCTGTGCTGTGATGTTCTGACGAGGAAACCACCCATATATATGTACTACCTAGCTAATTAACCTGTCAGCGTTACTCCTATCCTATGCACGGTTAAACTAACAAGCTGCAACCCGGCCAATGACGCTCATCGATCATCAACAAGCCTACCAACTACGACTGATCTACTTAATTAGGAGTATTAAATATGCCATCCTAACCTTCCAACCCCAATTCCCCATCATCAATTTTTATCTCTCTAGGTACCTTAATTAGAGTATGTTGCTGCTACAGAACACTTATTTTTTTGTTGCCATTGGGTCACTCAAATTCAGACCGACTGTTCTTCCTAGCCTAATAGCTATCAGGTACTGTAGTAGACTATCTGTATGAGCCGGAATCATTTCACTGTTCATGTGGACTAGCCCTACTGTTACACTTGTACTCTTACTTGTACTTGGCATCAGTACCTGAATCAGGGACCATCAGATTTAGAAAATGATTAGTACTCCTAATTGTCGACTGATCTGTAGTAGTACTTAGTCCAGATGGGATCCAATCTGGTAGTATTAGTACTAAGTGAAAAGGTACTAGTAGCTAATCTAGCTTATCATCAGAAGGGCAGATTAAAAGTGACGGATTGGATATCTGAACTTTTGGGTTGGAGCTGATGGTGCATATGCATGACTGGCACCATACATGGATGGGAGGATCATGCAGCTTCTTTCGTTTGCTTTACACAAGCAGCTAGCTAGCTCAGTGCTCATGTGCCTTGCTGTCCACTTATTACTATGGCCTCCTGTCTAATCAGATCAGCTCATGATCTTGGACATTCATGAATCCCTCGCCGGTCAATTTCCTAACTTGATCAACATGGAGATTCAGTATTTGTTTTAACCTTTGGAGCTTAGGCTTTCATTGACTTTGATGGCTACTCCAGTTTGTAACTACTAGCTTGTGGAGATTACCATACCATAACCATAACCATTACATCACAAACGACTGAGTCGACTAAGACCTGCAGCATTGGACTTGTCGTCAAGTCAATGGACATATGAATGGATGGATGATGCACAGCGCATGCAGCTGGTCTTTACTAGGAAAGTTTCAGTTTTGGTTGCAATTAAGTTTTCAATTGATGTTTGCCAGAAAAACGGAAGCAGCATGCAGCTATAACTGAACAAACTGAATTCGATCGTAAGTACGTTTGTACTATACAGTATATACTAGTACATGGATGATTGTATACGTGGGATGTATAGATAGATGAGATAGATCGTGATCGATGGCATGGAGAGCAAGTTGTTAGTGCGAATCCCTGGTCGGATTCGATTGATCACAATAATACAATTAAGATCCAGTCCAAGTCTGCAACAGTGCAAAAGCATGGCCTACCAACAAAGCCATCCACACCGATAGATTCCTCCGATCCAGTATTAAGCTGACAGCGATGCATGGCCCGCACTGCACTCTAAAATATAATCTTTCAGGTAACAGTGTATTCCATATTCAGTGTCCTCCATATAATCCACTGCTCCTAGCAGGGAAAGCGAGGAGAAGGGCCTCCCCCTACCTCCGAGGCTGTGTTTGTAAAATAGGTCTGGGATATGATTTTTCACCCCTCAAAGAGTAAACTTTAATCTTACCCATCCATTCTTCTGATCCCATTTCATCACATCCCTCCATTCATTTCCATTTCTCAATCCCACCTCTCCTAACCCATTTTCCAAACACACCCCAAATGTTAGTGTTGGTTAATGCAGCTCAGCTCATTAGTATTAGTACTGAGGATCTGTACAGTTTATTATTATTTTTAACCTTACCAATTTACCATAATGTAAAATACGAATATTAAGAAAAGACCTAATATCAAATAAATAGAAGCGGTGGAGCTTCGAACCCAGACCGGCTAGCCCACCACCTTGTAGGGCTAGCTGGAAGACTCTGAGCGTTTCTCAAATTATGGCAATGTAACAAACTAAATACACTCCAATCATTGCTACCTTGCCAAATTTTAGAATCTTTAGAAGCTTCCTCTCTTAAAACTCTCCAAAAATTTAGCAAATATATTAAAACAAAAGAAAGAAAGAAAAATCTGAATTACCCCTAAACTATTGTGGAAGTACGAATTACCCCATAAGTTCAAAAACCAGATATTTTTCATTCTCAACTTATCGGACCGAACGAATTACCCCATGGCCGACTCCGGAGTGGTTTTGGTCCTAAATCGAGCACAAGTGAAACTACAACTTTGTAACTTTAGAAAACAATAGTGATATGGTATGAACTCTAAAATATGTAGTCCTTTTTTATAAATTTATTTATGACTAAGTCTGTAGTTTTGTGATATGTTTATAACACAAACATATTGGATCGTAACATCTGTTCTACTCACGATGACGGGCTGAATTTTCTGGGCCACAGCGTAATGAATGGCCCAAGTAAATTCTAGGGCCTAGAAGGGATCGGGAGGACGCCTTGGCCCAGCTAGCCTTTCCGCCCCTCCTACACATCGACAAAGCTATCGATCGATCAGGAGAAGCCTGCCACTGCCAGCCATCAGCCGCCTCTGCCTCCGGCCTCCTGCAGATGAACAACAACCTAGGTTGTCACAGCCGGTGATGGTGAGGGTGAAAGAAGAAGATGACTCAAAATGTTAGTATGTTGTCCAACACGCTGCCTGTATGTGTATGTGTGTTGTCCAACTCGCATCCTTAGCTGTTAGTTGACTGGCATGTGCTCTCCTTTGTAATTTAATAATTTTAATTTCACTTTTTTCTTGTGTAAGTTAATGATATAATTCAGGAGTATAAGCAATTGACATCCAGAGTCGATAATTGGGAAGGTTCACCCATATGCATTCAGGAGTACCGATTGATTGTTGTGTCCTGAATTTTTACTACTCCGTATATATATGCGTATAAGTAGATACTACTCCACCACAGTACAGAGGAGAGGATTGACATTGACTAGCTAGTCCACTTAACCGTCTACTTACTACTTTCAGAAGCTAATTTAATTAAGTGGAGTAAAAGCAAAATGAGGGGTCGGTCTCATTGGTCGTCGTTGTCGTCGGTGACGAACTTGCCGGTTCCGGGGTTGATGGCGGCGAAGAAGAAGAAGAGGAAAAGTCATCGGCTTGGAGTGTACCTAACTTGGATGCTACGAGTCAATCGAGTGGCTTTGGGCTTTCAACTTTGAACACCATCACGTGCTCCTACGTTTCCCACGAAAAAAGTTAGGCGAGTGCGCCCGTCGTTGCACGCCGCATGCGCAATGCTGGGGTCGTCAAACCAGTTGCGCCGCTTCCGTCATTTTTTTCAGGCTTTGGGCTTGTTACTGTCCACGTTCATTTTTTTACTTTGGGGCAATTGTAAATTTACCGCTGCTTTGAATCGTTATTGTAAAACTGCCACTAGAAAATTACAAAAATACCACTGGAACTGTCATTCGAGTGGCAACCTTGCAAAATTGAAAAAAAGGTAGCAAATTTGCAAATGTCCCTTTTACTTTCTTCTCTCGAAATAACTTCAATTTTCACATATATCATACATAAAAATATACCAATACAACACAAAACAAAAACAAATATCCCTACTGATGTAATTATTTTTTACTTTATCTACTTCCAATCCATTCATCCCTTATTTTTATAAACTATGATGCAATGATTACTGAAAATAAATTTATTTTGAGATAAATAGGAAAGGCAAAGATAAATTCATTATGAGATGGAGGTCTTATTGTCTTGAAATCTTCCATTCTCTTCACCCATCATGTACAATACGTCTGTATGATCCACATGAGTAACTATAAGATCAAATGTTTTATCTCCGAAATGTATCCTATGCATATCAGCATTCTCATGCACACACCGTGCACGCTAACTAAAATATCATATTTATTTTAAAAAAGATTGTACATATCTTTTGTAGTATTATATTTATGCGTAAAGTCTCATCTCCAATCACCTTGTAGCACATTCTTAAATTTGTGGATCTGGTTAGTTACAGTATGGACATGCTACTTAATCTAAGCACACTCTTTTGGGAACCGGCTCCTCTGACTTTGGACGGTAAAGTCAGAGACGCACAGTTTTCTAAGTCTAGCGCTACAGTGCTAAACAGTACCTCTGACGTAAATACTGTGGCAACAGTGCAAAACAGTGAAAAAAATACTGTTTGAAGTTACTGTTGGTAAAATTACTGTAGCGATCGATCTCGGGCGTTCGTTGCAGATCGGATGGCTAAAATCATCCCAAAGTCAGGGGACTGTTCACCTCTGACGTTATCGCACAACGTCAGAGGATCTCAATCCCTCTTTTGAGGTCAGATGTAGCACTTGCTAAACCGTATCAATCAGGCTAATTAAGCAGCAACAGGGCACATTTCGTTTGGCTGTAAAGAGTGAAAGGACAAGTGAATTGAAAGTTGAGAGTGGATTTGGTGAGATGCCATCCGATGCATGTGTCGGTTACGCATCGATCGAGGATGGAGGAAAATCATTAGAGAAACGGACGGATTAGGCTTGATCCGTTTGGCTGTATCTCTTGTGGAAAGCTAGCTAGTAGTATATACTGCCAAGTGACCAATGGTATTAATTTGTGTACATAATTTGGTGTGAATATTACGGCCTCTGGTTTGAACTATTCATATGCTTCACCCCACTGATTTTGTTTTTCCTTGCAAATGAAGATGCACAGTTTTATTTTACCAGAACAAAGTTGTACAATTCCAGCCTTGTTTGTTAACCAATTTGTATTGAATTTGTTCTGCATTAAATTAGCGGGCAAGCGTAAAAATGCTCTTTCTGAAGTGTACTTCACAATTTCATTGTGGGAGCACTTCTTTCAAGGGAATGGAATCAAATTCATTATGGTACTTTGTGACTACAGTTGAAATTACATGTGAAAGTAGTCGTTACCAAATGTACTTTGACTAATTACTAAAAGAACTATTGAAATTAAGATTGAGCGGCTGCAAACATACCAATGAACATGCCCCTGCAGTTTCAGGCCGTACTGGTTGCAATTTTAAAATGCTCGATCGCTGTGCGTTGAAGAATCAAAGAGTATCAGAAACACCCAATCCCTATTTAATACCATCATTATTTATTTTTTGAACTAACACTAGTACTCCAGATTGTTTAATACTGTACGCCTGCACGGTGTTTGAACCCGTGAGTCTCTGCCTTAAAAAAACTTCTGAACCCAAGCATAAAGAACAGCTGACTCTGCCTCAACCATTACTGCTAATCAGCTTGATAAATGCGCTACAGGAACTTTGTGGTATGGTGTTTTGGACTGTTGGTGTGTAGTAATATGATCGGGTCTGTTTGGCTGCCATTGCCATGAAGGAGCTGATTGACTACACGACCATGAATGATGATGGGTTGTTTCGTTCGTGTACAGCGCTAGCAACATATCAGCCGCTAATAACACTATTTTCAGGCAAGTTAAGTATCAAAAGGTGTGGCTAACTGGTCATGCATGTAAAACTTTTATCCGTTAGGGTTTAAAACCGATGTCTATAACTATTACACAAATACAAATAGGCTCTCAAATTTAGTAAAACTATTGATTTTCCCATAGTCGTCTCTCTAGGGATGTGTGACCCGTGCGATCACAAATAGCCTCAGAATTCTTATGGCCTTAACATAGGCTGTGTATGCAGGGGCGGAGGTAGAGTATGGGACGGGGGTGTCCAGAAACCTGATCAATAAAGTTTTTTAAGCTAAACCTCACATCTTTTCATCATGTGTGCACGCCCATCTCAATACAAAATTAGACACCTGCATTAGCTTAAACTTGATCTAAAGTAGAGTAAATTAAGCAAGTGGCCACCCTCTATTTCATTTAGCTCCATCCCTGTATGTACAATCGAAATTACTATTTAGCATAGTTGTGTTACTAGCGTGTACTAAAATTGTTTTAGTTTTCATAAACGTGCATATGTATGTTCCGTTAATAAAATCAAGGGTTAATTTTCTGTTCAACAAACAGTGTCATATCTAATAACAACAAAAAAAAACACAAAGTCAACGCATTGTTTTTCAGTATTCATCCGAACCATCCATCATTAAAATCCATTCATACTAATGGACCCACGTGTCATACTCCTACACCTCTATCGGTCCATACCCAATTCTCCACTCGAGAGTGCCTGAGGTTCTTATGGGTTGCTTACGATTTATTATAACTCGTAACGTAACAGTTTACTAGCGATTAAAAAAATAATTTATAGATAAAACTTTTACATATGTCCTTAGCGACTTAAAAACCAAAACTGAAAAAAAAAATATCAATTGACTTAGCGATTTTAAAAGTCAAAACTGAAAAAAAAATTACTATGTTGAAAAAACATGAAAATCAATTTTAAAATTTAAATTTTATCTTTGACTCCGAGATCGGGGAGATCGACCATCACTCATGGAATCGTGGTCCGGCTCAATCATCAAGGCCCAAAAGCTGGAGCTTCTTTAGGTGCGTGTCGGTGCTGACGTGGACCGTTTCCTTCTTTGGATACGCGTGCTGTGGGGCCCGCATCCGCAGTGACACGCGCATGCATCTGTAGATCGCTCGAGCTG
>CM020186.1:13409030-13416748 GCA_009805545.1 Oryza longistaminata | reverse complement strand
AAAACTCTTGGGGAGTCCTCTTTCGAGCAGAACTGATTTTATCTCAAACTTCCTTGTGGATCACCAGCAATTAAAATAATAAAATGTTGCGCCACCTGTCATGGGTTTTTGGGCTTATAACTTAGTCCAGGACCCCAGGCCAAGTGGAGCCCAAGTAGGCTACATCCCAACTTGCTGAAGTACGACCTTAGGGGTTCCTTTGTTGTCCTCCCACCTCTTCACCTCCTTAAATAGCTAGGGACCCTTTCAAGTTTTTGGGTTTTCTTTAGATTAACATTTAGTCATTGGTACTTTTCTGGGTAAAGCCGTGATCAGCTAGATCATTCTTTTCTTTTTATGGAACCCTAAGCCGTGATCCCAAGTAGCCTTCATGGCAAATTTTCTTATTTCTTTCACTTCCTAGCTAGATATTAACATGTCAGCAAAGAACACATCATATCAATTTTGAACGAGTAATTTTATGGTTCTCTAGAATGTACCAGGTGGGTATAGCACATTTTCTAGCAATACAAATTAGACTAGAAATTTGATTACTGATCATGAATATTCTATTTCTATAAATTAAGAATGGTTTTTTTTCAAATGATAAATTAAGAATGGTTCTAGTCAGAAACTAATATTAAATAGTCTTTTGTTCCCAGTAACTCCTCGATAACCAAAAAAATATCAAACAAAATTACAGAAATATGTACATGTGAATAATGTGCATTGTATACCTTAATTACAATTCTGGTCCCAGAACTTCATCATTTATCATACTACAATACCTGAGCTGTCTAACTACAGCACTGCCACTACTCCCCATATATACATACCACCATGCATGTATTTTTCAAGTTCATTTTTCATTTGCCCATTTTATGCTATAAAATGTGATAAGAATGAGAGGTCCCAGGAAATAGCAAAATCCTAGGAGCCAAACGAGCCAAACCGGCTGCTTGATGCCGCCAGCTGCATCCTACTACAGCTGTGCTTTCTATAAAGTTTAGCTGCGGCAGCTTACTAGCGTCCAGCTTACTAGAATCTGTTTTTTCCTTTATTCGATCCTTTTGCTTGGCTTAGGTCTAGTTTGAGGAGTAGGCTGGCTCTTTCTTGCTCTGAACTTGCTCTGGCTGTCAAGCCGTGTATTCTGTTATGCCTTCTATATAAAGTTGGGCAATGAGCCTTTTCTCTAAAAATCATGTTTGCCAAGATTTTAGTGAAAACGGAAGGTGTATTATTAAGGTGTTGTTTGGATCCCGAACTAAATTTTAGTCCCTGTCACATCGGATGTTTGGCACTAATTAGAAGTATTAAACGTAGAGTAATTACAAAACTCATTTCATGACCCTGGACTAATTCGTGAGATGAATCTATTGAGCCTAATTAATCTATGATTAGCCTATGTGATGCTATAGTTAACATGTGCTAATTATGGATTAATTAAGCTTAAAAAATTTGTCTCGCGAATTAGCTCTCATTTATGCAATTAGTTTTATTATTAGTCTACGTTTAATACTTTCAATTAGTGTTCAAACATCCGATATAATAGGGACTTAAAATTTAATAATTGGATCCAAACGCCACCTAAACCAAGCGTGCAGATCACATAATCTTGGGCTGGATGGATCTTAACTAAAATACAATGTATTGACTGTTGGTTTCTACATAAAAAAGCCATACTGGTTTGGAGCAATGTTCTTAAATGAGAGGTCATAAAGGTTCATTATATGCTTTAAAAAGACACTTTAAGAGAGAAACTGCCGGTTAGAAAAAAGTACAAAATGACATAAACAGATGTGTTTATGTGGGAAAACGTCTAAGATCAAAACATGGAAAAACTAAGAAATGATTCAATCAGAAAAACTAAACTAAAATATTTTGGCATATAATATATACTTAAAAAGGAAAAAAATTAACGTTGTACAGCACTAAACTTTCATCGGAGTCCAGGAAAACGGTCTTTGAACATTGAAATCATGCACGTGTAGGAGTTACTCCCTCCATATTGAAATGTACGACGATGTTGATTTCTCAACATAGCATTCAACCATTCGTGAATGTGAGGTAATTATATATTGGGGTGTTTAAATTTAGGGGTGTAAAATTTTGGTGTGTCACATCGGATATTATATAGGGTATCGCAAAGGGTATTCGGACACTAATAAAAAAACTAATTAAATAATCCGTCAGTAAACCGCGAGACGAATTTATTAAACCTAATTAATCCGTCATTAGCAAATGTTTACTGTAGCACTACATTGTCAAATTATGGAGCAATTATACTTAAAAGATTCATCTCGCAAATTAGTCGCAATCTATGCAATTGGTTATTTTTTAGCCTATATTTAATACTTTATACAGATGTTCAAACGTTCGATGTGACATGGTGTAAAGTTTTGGGATGGGATCTAAACAGGGCCTATGTCAGTATTCACTGCAAAGTTTTAGCACAAACGCTGTGAATCACACTACGTACAAAACTACAAACATACATCCAATCAATGTATTCAAGCTTTACAAATGTGGCTGGTTCGGGCTGTCTTCCAGCAGTTTGATATCACACCTACTGTACAACTGGATAAATTTCACATCTATTAACAACATGTCCTCCATTTGCAATTTTTGTAGAAATACTTTTATCATGTTCTTCACACACTTCAGTGCCCTAACTTGATTCAGTTCGTTTCCAAAAAATAGGCTTTACACACCACTTGCAACAGTTTCTACTAATGGATTAGGTTGAGACTGAAATCCCACAATCTTTTGGCGAGGTCCCTGTCGAGCGCATGAGATTTCAGTTCAGTGATATTGCAGTCAGAAAAGTATTTGCCAGTGACTCCAGCAACCTGAGGATGCAATGCCACATAGCACACTGTGGCTGCACCCTGCAAAAACAAACAATACTAAGCAGTGATTTTGTGCTTGGATGGTTTGCACAATTAAACATGTTATGAATTACTGAATTAGTAAAATTTCAAGGAGACTTTGTCCTGGTGCCAGTTAGTTCATGGGTTTAATAACATTAACTCTACAAAAAATAGTCCCTGGTAGAGTCATGGTAATATTGCAGCTCCTGTTTTTTCAGGTTGCAGGAAAATGTTGAATGATATAAGCAATAATTACATTTTTTTCCATATTTATATATTTATTAGGTTAATTATTCCATGACACATCCAATTATTTAGGAGCAGTCAAAAAGTTTTAGAATGTACACTTACCACTAGTACTAGGATTAAAGTTTTAGAATTATTTTGTGTGTTTCTGTTGAATAAAATTTTTCAGAAAACATATGTAATGAAATAGACATAAATTGCATACACAATAAAATACAAATTGAATATACAAGAAAATAGTGAATATAACTGTCACAAGAACATATGTAATGAAATTGACATAAATTGCATACACAATAAAATACTTAAATTGAATATACAGTAAAAATAGTAAATACAACTGTCACTTTAGTCTTGTGAAAGGAACAGAAAAAAAAAATGATCCAAAACTTACTTGTTCAACACCTTTAACGAAAAATTTACCAAGTGTAGATAGCATACCTGAAATTAAAAAACAAGGAAGAACAATCACTGTGCATTGTTTCCAGTTCATTATTCATTCAAATAATAAAGCACAAATGTGGGGCTTTTACAATTTGCACTGGACAACCATAGTGATCTTCCATGAATGAAATATTTCTTTAATAAGGTAATGCTCTCAATAATTTTTTGTATATGGAATGATCATGCACTTTAATGCACAAAGAAGTTCTGGAAAAACTCTTTATACAACTGGAAGAGAAGTAAATCAGATTAATAGGCTTGAAAGAAGATGTATCCATGCAATTAAGATAATAGTGATGGCAACTGAAGCCTAAACTTATGTGACTACATAGAAGAAATGGATGTCTCATAGCTGTACTATAGATGAATATGAGCACAACGAAGCAAAAACTCAACTAGCCAGAAAGATAAAAGCAAATACTGTCTGAGATTCGATGAACCATCCATGAAGATTGATTTAGCTTTATTTTGCCAAGAACTATATGCATTTGTCAGATATGCCCATACCATTTACGAAATACCAGTGACGCATAATGTTGGTGACAACAGCTCCAGGATGCAGAGAGTTGACTGTTACTTTTGCATCTTGTTCCTTTTAGCAGACAAACATTCATCATCAAGAAAATATGTGAAACATTTTGAAATAGTAATGCGATCATTGATATCATCTATTCACAGAACAGCTCCATAACAAAAATAACAGGGCTTTTGACATCCATCCTCTGCATAGCTTTGCTATTATGAGATCTATTTTGTGATAACTTCATATTACTGTCTCAGCCAAAGATCTACATGATTTAGTTAACAGCATGTCTAACATATTACAGTTCGTAATTTCAAGAAAAATAGCCTACTACAATTTCTTTTCCATTTTACAAGATTACAAAATTGTGTAATTTTGAGGACAAACAGTGTGTACAATTAAATAAACAAGAGTTAGTGTGAACGACCAGTTGTTCCAAAAGTACGAGCTTAAAGGGAAACAAGAAGAAAAGTGGAACCTTCAGATTGCTAGATAGTAAATTGGAATGCAGTATGTTGGCAAGCTTGGATTGGCCGTAAGCGAAAATTTTGTTATACCTAGCGCGAGAGAATAAAAATAATTAAATTCGAATATGATGTTTTTGTGCAGATCTGTTTTCTTACCTTTGATCGATTGAAAAGGTAAATAAATGTAAAAAAGAGTATACGTTGGGTCAGAAGGTAATACCCAGATTCATCATTGATCTTATCAAAATGAATTCCCTCTCGATAAGGGTGCTTGTAGCTGTCAGAAGCAACTATCACAACCCTTCCTTCTATCCCACTTTCTATAGCTGTAACTTTCATCTTCTCAAGTAAAAGATCGGTCAGTAGAAAATGCCCTGCATTGCATGATTAATTGCACGATGCAGTTACACAATAATAACAGAAATTTTGCACGTTTGTAACCAAATATGGTTACAAGATCAGTCAAGTGAAATATGACCACACACAAATGTGTAAAGTACATCTGTCTTAGTAACAAATAGAAAATAAAACAATAATATTCTATGAATTTTGGCAAAACCTACTTAAAATAAAAAAAGTTTTAGTATGCAGTTTAAGGGACTGTAAGAGGGGGCCTACCAAGGTGATTTGTTGAAAAATGCAGCTCAATGCCCTCCTCTGATAGCTTAAATGGTACAAACGCAATCCCTGCATTATTACTTTAAACAGAGAAGACTAAAATTATTTTCTCAAACATAAAATGGACGACGTATTCCTCGCCAAAAAAAGGCAATTTGTAAAAAAAGAACACTTCAACATAGATGGAATAAAAGTTTTTTAGTAGAGGTCTGATGGACTGTTTTACCTTCCAGAAAATGACAGTACTAATGACATAACCCAGTAATACAAAAAACTGTCTATTAAGCATGCTTTGAGTGTCTGAATCCCAATAGCCAGCTCAAATGCTCATTCCAGTTTATTTAGCACCCAAATTATCTATGTTGCAGAAGGTTTTGCTGCTAAAATAATTCTGTAAAACAGCATAAAGTTTTTTTTTTCTTTTTGCGAGGAAGCATAATCTTTTGTTCTACCAAATCTTGCCAATATACATAAGCATTAGATCTGCTTACACCAGGATGTTCAGAGGAAGATTCAGAGCATTGAAATTCTCCGCAAATCTCCTCACGGACGACATCGAGCTGAGGTCAAGATCCAGCATCTCAATCTTTGCAGCCGGAACCTGTCTCGCTATCTCATCCCTTACACGCGCACCGGCAGATGAGTTCCTTACCCCCATCACAACGTGCACTCCCCGCATCGCGAGAACTCGGCATGTTTCAGCACCAATCCCACTGGAGGCACCTGCAAGAAACATCTCCAATCAGCAATTATTCCACCAGCATTTCAGGCCTACAAATTCGATTAACGAAGCAGGAATTGGAGAACAATATGCAAGATTTATTCCTGCTGCTTGCATCAGCAGATGATGCCGTTGGTCCAATTCCTGAAGAGTAAATCTTGGGGGGGAATTTGATTAATGGTTGGTAAAACTATAAATACATTTAGTATATAAATAATCTTTCATAATTTCCCCCCAAATTTATCTACTGCAATATGCAAGATTTTTATACACCGAACAGTAAACTATGCCAATTTCCCCTCAAATCGAAGGGTATCACTAAATTCCTCGAGCAATTTCAGTTCAGACCAACGATTCTTGGATTCGAGCAGGGAATGTTCAGAAGAAACAGGAGTCAACCAAGAACAAGGGGATGCTATGAAGTATGAACTGAACCAAGAATTATAAGAAACGAGCAGCTGCTGGAGGAGAGATTTTGGTCCATTCGAATAGTATTTTTTTTTTCTATTTTTCTAAATAGAACTTTAACGGTGTATGCAAATAGGGTCAGTCGGGATGTTCAATTTTGAAAAGCGGGGTCAAATAAGCAAACTTGGAAAACATGGTCAGATTGGTAGTTGGGCTTTGAAATGGGGTAAAAAAAAACAATTGTTCCTTGTTTCTATTAGCATTTGAGGTCGTTTTCGTGTTCCGAGAAAAAAAAATGTATTCGTGTCCGATCATATTCGACCCTTCTTCTATTCGAGATAATTCGTATCCGAGCAATTCTTATTCATTTTCGCATAAAAAAATATAAAAACGAATATGGTATGAGCATTATCTGTCAGCATCTGTTCCGTTCCGTTTTCATCCCTATCTAATATTCTTATCCCTCCATTTACTTTTGATAGGCATATTTCCAAATCTGAAAATTTTATTTTTGATAGAAGTTTTTCGATAGGCATATTTCAATCCAACAACCTATCATCTTAATGACTTTCTTAGATTTAATGCGTGACTCTTCATTCTTCCACACAAGATTGGCCACATGCGCATCGAGAAATGTAAATATTAATAAATCGCTTGTTTACGAGGAATAACTAGTAGCATGATACTCCCTCCATCTACTTTTGATAGTTATATTTCCAAATCTGAAAAATTTATTTTTGATAGGCATATTTCAATCCAACAACCTATCATCTTAATGACTTTCTCAGATTTAATGCATGACTATCCATTCTTCCACACATGATTGGCTATATGTGTATTGAGAAATGTAAATATTAATGAATCACTTATTTACAAGGAATGACTAGTAGCATGTTTAAATGGATGATAAGTAGAATTACTTATCCTTGGTCTATGTGCCAGGATGAAATATGACTATCAAAAGTAGATGGATGGAGTAAAATGGATGATAAGTAGAATTACTTATCATTGGTCTGTGTGTCAAAATGAAATATGACTATCAAAAGTACATGGAGAGAGTAGGATCCTTTCCTCGGCTGTGCATTTGGCGGCATCTACCGGGGAATTTAACTATTTGCCACTTTTAAGTTTGGCAATTATCCAAATACTCTTCTTAGGTTTACAGTTAATTTTTTGCCCCTCTAAAGAGGTGGTCTCTTAACTATTTGCCACTTTTACCCACGTGGCATGCCAGCGTGGCAAACTTGTGTTAAAAAAACATCATGGGACCCACTCGTCAGTCTCTCACTCTCCTTTTATCTCTTCCCCGCGTTCGTTAACCCTTCATCGCCGCCGCTATCCATCTTCCAATGCTACTGCCATTAATTTTGCATGCATGCAACAAGCTTTTTTAGACTGCTCCCGAGGCGTCCGCACGCAACCTGATTAATTTCGCACGCGAA
>CM020186.1:13396530-13404030 GCA_009805545.1 Oryza longistaminata | reverse complement strand
AGAGAGTACCATGTTTCACAAATTGTGTACCTCTTGGCTCTTGCTTTGAACAGAGCATTACAGATAAAAGCGGGTAAACAAATATTACTTGAACCCACCGTTCAGAACGCGATTTGGGAACGATATGATAATCCTGCGTAAAGATATGAAAGAGTTTGCAAAGCAGGACACAAGTTATGCAAAACTCTGTTCCAGGATTAATTATGGCATGGACTGCTCTCCTGGCAGCAAATTTGATATAGATTTACCAAGTAATACATCACCCATAGAACATACAAATTTTTGGTGTAATATTATAGTACCTCTGGATACTTTCACAAGGACCATAAAATTTCTTTAAACATATATACTACTCTCCCAAAATGGAATGTTTAACATCACCGGATTTACAGGGTTGTTTCTCTATAAATCTACTTACACAGCCATGGGTACCAAAATTGGCAGATACATACAACACACAAGTTCCAGGAAGCAAACTATGGTTACATGAGAATGAATCCAAAGAATCAGACCAAAGAATAAGCAAAAAAGAAAAAGAGCTATTATAATGATAGAAAATAATAAAAGCTTTACCAGTATGTCATTTGTTTCCTTCCTAGTACCTCAGTGGCTCAGGGGTTAATTGGATTCATGCCCTTATAAATTTGCCCTTTTAAAATATGCTATTATATTTTGTAAAATTGAAACCATGCTATTACGAATTTATATACATTAATTCGGGATGTGCCACTGCATACCCTTTCGAAGCATTACCAAAATTTTCTTAACGAAAATACCTCCTCCTTCCTACTTCCTTCTCTTCTTCCACTGAAATAGTGGACTGTTAATACGTGGGATGCAGGCTTGGGCGCAGCGGAGCAGAGGGCATCAGCCTCCTTCCTATCCTCTTGGTGGTGGTGGTGAATACGGAGCCGCATCTTTGTTTCCTACTAGAGCTGAAGGGATTGGATGAAGACGAATAGAGCAGTAGTTGGTGATGTCCTCCGGTGGGGGAAGGGGGAGGTCAACACCATCGCCAAAGTCCTCCGCCACCAACTCCCCTCCCGTCCCCACACAACCCCAATGACCGGTGCGATAGAGCGGCATGGATGCGGGAAAGGCAGATTTGGGGCCGCAGTGACCTCGAGAGGGAAGATTCCCGGCAAGGAGACATGTGGTCCTTCTCGAGCTCGGGCACTATCTACACGACAGCTATGGCGTGTGCTAATCTGTTCTCAACTAGTGTTGTTTCCTCTTTGAAAACAACACCCGAGAGGTATCCACGTTTGACGCAATTTTACATGGATGTCTTTATTTATAGCCCAAGCAAAATGTATTACTACATAGGTGGAGACTAAAGATATCTGTGTGCGTAAATATATTTTTCCATGTGGTTATTGATGTCTACTGATGTCAACAGAAATCCACAATTTCGTTGCACGTAGAGGAAAAAGCCTGTGTAAACGGCTTATGCACCGTCCTCGTTTTCTATAGAATGCAAATGGTACTCCACCATTCTATTGAACCATCTGGACGCCTCGTTTGCCTCATATTAGTTGATTTCCAATGCAACTTCGGCATGCAGTTGAGTTGAGGATACCAAGGTAGGCCGCCCGTGTGCAGTCTGCAGCGTCTTCAACGCTTGTTGGAGACCAACATAATATCGAGACCTTTGTCATGTTTGGAGAACTAGTCAAGAGTTATTTTGGGAGCTATTTTTTAGCACAAGAAAATAGCACTCCAATAAAATAGCTCTAAGTTGTTTGGATCGGTGTAATAGAACATTATGGCTCATAAGTTGTCATTAATCAACTAGACAATGAAGGACAGTAGGACACAGGAAATGTGGGGGCACGGACTAACAATCAATACAATCAGGTACACCAGTCCAGGAAGCAAATGCACACACTACAGCTCTACGCAGCCTTGATGAATATGGCTGTGTTCGGCCTCCCTAGCACGCATAACGAAGCAGCGTTTAGCGCATGATTAATTAAGTATTAGCTAAAATAAATTTAAAAAATAGATTAATACTACATATGATTTTTTTAAAGTAACTTTCATATAGAAAATTTTTACAAAAAACGCACCGTTTAACCGTTTGAAAAACATGCGCGCGAAAAACGAGGGAGGTGAGTTGGGAAAGTAGAGATAAGAACTCAGCCTATATCGTCCATACATGAGAACGAAAATGAACGAAGAGTACTAGATCTCAGTAAGATGCCAGAGTTTATGTGCTCGGCATTACAAAACAAAAGAAACATATACTAATAATGGCAAACGCACCATTTGCGTCTTAAACCCATGCAGACTCTGCTGGATGTTGTACATCTCCTCTAGGCATGTCTAACTCCACCGTAGCATGAGTTGCCCTCGAGATCAGTGACATAACACTCGGGCAGCACAGAGAAGGAAACAGTTTCGCAAACCTTCTAGGCAAAGTCCATGAGGGTTACATTCCATGTGGTGTGTCTAAGTGCTGCACGAGAGGCTATCCTATGGTTTTGGACATGTATGAAGCTGATTTAGCAGTCATTGTACCAATTTATTCATGCTGTCTAAGGCTATGGACATTGTACATTTATATATGTTTACTATGGACATTATACATACCTATATGTTTCTTCGTACAATCAACTACTCCCTCCATTTCATATCATAAGTCATTTTGACTTTTTTCTAGTCAAATTTTTTCAATGTTTTAAATAGCAGGCTAAGGCATTTAGCAGTTAGCTTCTCAAACAGCTATAGCGGACTAAATGGAGCTATAGCGGCTAAATTGTACATGAGAACAAATAGCTAGAATCCTTCTCAAACAGCTATAGCGGGAGATTTAAAACCCTGAATTTTTTAAAGTTTGACCAATTATATAAAAGAATATAACAATATTTTCAACACAAAACAAACATATTATCAAAATATAATCAATGTCACATTTAATGAAAATTAATTTAGTGTTGTGGATGTTGTTAAATTTTTCTATAAACTTAGTTAAACCTAAAGAAGTTTGATTATAAAAAAAGCCAAAGCAACTTATAATATGAAACGGAGGGAGTAAAACAACTATTACAACACCAACCTTAAGTCAAGCGGACTAAGGCTATGGACCAAGAAACTCTAGAGAAGATGCACAGGCTTGAGGGATGGAGCTCCTATAGTGTTAATTAAATACATCTCTGTTGGCCACGAGCAAGTTAATTGGCTATAAAGCATTGTGTTGGCAAGTTGGCTCATAGTTTAATACTACTTCCTCCGTTTCACAATGTAAATCATTCTAGCATTTCTCACATTCATATTGATGATAATGAATCTAGATAGATATATTTGTCTAGATTCATTAACATCAATATGAATGTGGAAAATACTAGAATGACTTACATTGTGAAACGGAGGGAGTACTTCTTTTACTCAAATGAATGGGCTGTGGTCGATATTCATTGATGTTTACTTTTGCACATTGGCTGTTCCCAGGGAATGATAGAAGGTACGCATGAGGGTTCAGATTGTTAGACCAGGACCCTTATTTTGAGAAATGACAGAAGTGTTTATTACATGGCGTAATTTCAGTTGCAAAACAAAATAATTCTGCAATTCTGGAACTCCATACATGCTCCCAAGGTTTTACAAGAAAACGGGAAGATGATTAGCTGTCTTAATGATAGGGCACAGGATAAATGCTGGCGTTTCCATTTTAAACATTTTAAGTGAAGTTATGATGGCACATTTACGCTAGACCAGCATGTGCCAGAAATGAAAATATTCGGAAGAATACTCACAAATTTTTTTACCACTATTCTTACAAAAAACCGAAGATTTGTGTTGTAAGTTGTAACTATCAATGCATTTGAAGCACAGTTATGCAAGTGTGCTCAAATAACTTGTAGAGTGCAGGGATAAACTCAAATTAGACTTGTCAGAAGCCAGAACGGCATTTAGCAAACAAATCATACCTTCAGAAGGTCGAACACCTTTTCTGCAATGTATTTCTGTTGAAGATTTGCACCCTTTTGCTGCACCTTATCAGGATGGATGCATAATGTTGCTTTCCTGTATTCTTTCTTGACAGATGCGGCTGTAATCAAATCAGTCAATGATACAGGTCGCCACCCACATTCAGGCCAAAGAACCTGAATTAAATTAACAAAGAGCATAAGTACTGCAAAAAGATAATAATAATAATAGTTAGGAAAGTTAAATTTAAATTGTGTTCACTTCACCCCATAGTAGAGTGGCATAAGTATTTTTGTACCATGTCTTATACCTTCAAGACAATTCTATCAGGTGTAAATTGTAGCACAGATCTATTAATAGAGGATGGGAGATACTAAAGGTCATCTACAAGATATCCATGCATGAGTAAAAGATTTAATAGTGTGGTTCAGAATCTGGCATAGGTTCGGATATATTAGAAGCGCACTAAGGGCATGCAAAACAACTTATAACAAATAAATGGCAAATCCTTGTAGGCACAAAACCATTTCAACTCTTAGTTTGGCAACAATGAGGGGGCAGAAGAAAATGGAGCAAGCAACCACATCTAATATTCATGTAGAATGATCTAGATTTTTTACCTCCCAAATCCACATGCAAAAGGCTTTGGTGCCTTATGTTAAATTGTGAAGAGGAATCACAAAAATGATGTTAGTTATATTGCACTAGTGAAGGCTGTACATATTGTACAGTACAAGGACTCAAGGACGTAGTGAAACCATAGGCTATAATTACAATATCATAAATAACACTAACACATCATATTAATGAATTATTGTGGATCTGCTCAGAAGTATAAGCTATTTTATACTTTGCTAGTGTAGTAGTGTAGCTAAATATCCATTTCAAGCTCCCAAACTAAGCTGACAATATTTCAAGTAGGGTGAAAAATGAACTTTGACAAAAGTTTAAGGGCTAAAAAAGGACTTTACCCTTTCAAGTATAGCTTCTTATTTATTTAAGAAAACAACCTTTATTGCACACAAGTAGCATGTTAACAACAGTAATTATACCACATTATGTAGCACCCCAACAGTCAGCCGGGGTGTCAGCAAATTCTTAGTGTCCCTAAAAGAATCAAAGGAGGATACAGATACTGGAAACAGCATACTTACATATTGCAACGTTGACAACAAGGCTCGCAAATTGCCTTCTTTCCCAGCGGCCCACCTCTTTATCTCAAAATCAAGTGTTTCGCCAATTCTCTGAAAAGAAAGACCACATCACTGATAAAATGAAGATGCGCAATTGGAAAAGAAAAAAAAAGAAGGAAAGAAGAACACAAAAGAAATTGCCATTTCACAGCTAAACTACGATTGATAGTGATTGCCAGAAACTAAAATTGGCATTTCACTGCTAAACTAAAATTGGTGTTTCTTTTGTGCTGACAAAAGAAATTGCCATTAACAGTCCCATCGTTTCGTCTACAACCGATTATAAGCCGTAACGCTTATTAGTGACAAAGAACTTAATTTATGGGTAGAACGTTATATATGTGTTCTTAGCGACTTAAAAGCCAATGTTGAAAAATAAACTACGCTTGGAAAAAACAACAAAATCAACTCTAAAATTAAGTTCTAAAATTTAAATTTTGGCTGCGGCTGATAAGCTGAAATTCAAATATTGCCCAGTCACACTGGCTTCTAACAGTATGGCTAAAATCATATAGACTTACATGTCTCTCTTCCTGCTCCCACTGAACTTGCAAATCACGCTCATTTTTCTCAGCAAGAGCTTTTGCCTGCAAATGTCATATTGATGGCAATATGATGCAGCAGAACTATCTTCAATAAATGCTGCTTTCAGAAATTATGAGCTAATAAATTATATGTCAGCATACCGCACGCTCCATTGTCCTCTGGTGACGCTCCAATCTTGCCTTCCTTCTCTCTTCACTCTCTCCATCCACTTCTTGAAACACAGCAGATGATGAAGGTGCTATTATGAAGAACATTCAACAAATGATCAGTGATAACTTGAGATGTTCAAAACAAGGCACTGTTCAAAATCTACTATAATCATACCTCCAAATATAGAAGAGAGGTCATCCATAAGATTAGTAGATGGAGGTTGTGCAAAGGGAGAAGCTGAACCAGAAGAAGTCCTCCTTATAGAACCAAAATCTGAACCACCTTGAGGTTGGACATCAAAAGGATTCTGAAAAGATGAAAAGGTGATAAGACAAACATAAATTAGGATTTCCCCCTTTTTTGTGCCAAAACAATTTGCATAGCTGCTTACCGTTGTTGCTGTCTGTGACCTCGGTACACTGCTTGATCTAGAAGGCATACCAAAGAATGAGTCAAGATCAGGTTGAGCTGTTTTCTGCTGACTTTCTCTTGCTCGAGCTTCAGCTTCAGCCCTTTTTCTAGCTTCATTAGCAGCCCTTTGTCGAGCTTCTGCAGCAGCCCTCTCAACTGCTGCTCTTTCAGCCCTTCTTCGTGCTTCTGCTGCAACTTTATCAACAGCAGCTCGCTCAGCTTTAGCCCGAGCTTCTGCTGCTGCCTTTTCCCTAGCTTCTGTAGCTGCCCGTTCCCTGGCTTCTGCAGCAGCTTTGGCTACTCTTTCCCTTGCTTCTGCTGCAGCCCTTTCCCTGGCTTCTGCAGCAGCTTTAGCAGCCCTTTCCCTAGCCTCCTCAGCCACCCTTTCCTTCGCTTCTGCAGCCGCCTTTGCAGCTCTCTCCCGTGCTTCTGCTGCTGCTCTCTCCCGTGCTTCTGCTGCTGCTTTCTGTACAGCAGCTCGCTCTGCTCTTTGACGAGCCTCCCTCTCAGCTTGCATGCGTGCCTCTGCAGCTGCCCTTTCACGTGCCTCTCGCATGGCCTTCTCCACAATGTGCCTCGCCTCTCTCTCTTTTTCACGCCTCTTCCGCTCCTCATGTTCCCTTCTTCTCATCATTTCTCTTTCCCTCTCAAGCTCTTCCTCCCTGTCCCTTTCTAGTTTTCTCTGTTCCTCTTCCTTTTCTCTTTGTTTTTTCTCATGCTCTAATAGTTCTTCCTCATCTCTGCTTTCCATTCCAGAAGCATAGAGCACTGCTTTCTCTTTTTCTTGGTACTGACTGCTAGCGAACAAAGAATCAAAGTTCCCTTGGTTCACCCCTTTAGAGTGTTTTAGCTCAGCCCAATCCATGAAACCTGCAGCAGATGTAGATGAATCTTGTCCAATCCCAATTCCATTATGATTTAGATCTTGCAAGACAACCATTAGCCAAGCTAGAAGGCTTTGCCATGACAAAATCTTCTAATTCATCAATTTTGGGTGTTTTAGAAGTATTTGTTGAACTTATAAAAGGATTGTAACCTTGATTATGATCATGTGGATATGCATTACTAGTGTTGGATTCCGTTGGTCCTTTCTTGGCGGCAAGCGTAGGGGGAGGCCGTGAAGGAGGTGGAGCACTCGTAGGCTGTGTCACTAAAACAACATCTGAAACAGTCAACCACACGTCGTCGGACATTTTGGAACATTGATTCTCCTCTGGCAACTGGTCCTGCATACTTGTAGAAAGTGGATCTGAATTATTGAAACCAGTGA
>CM020186.1:13328148-13396510 GCA_009805545.1 Oryza longistaminata | reverse complement strand
ATGCATCTCAGGCAGTATACTGCTAATTGTTTCAGCTGAAGCTTGCTGGACTGGTTTCTCCTTAGGCATTTTAATGGAATGGCTCATGCTGTAAATGCCATCCAAGGATTTATTATCACCAAAAACACTCTCTTTCTCAGATGCAAATGAAGACGAGGACATTGGTTTTGGAACCCCAACAAAAATATTAGAACTATCGAACATCCCATTGGCAGTAGAACAGGGGTCCATATTTTTGCTCTCTGACTTGCCCATGTTATCCAAATGATCAGTAAACAATCCAAAATTTGAATTTCCCAAGTTGGATGTAGCACCTAGAGTAACAAAAGCATCTCCTGGCATGCTCACACTCGTTTTGCTGGATGAAATTGATTCCTTTTCCGGTCTAGTTCTAGGCTCCTCCCTGTACAGATATGTTCGCAAATGAACAACAATCAAAGAGAAGAATAGCTTATGCAGTTAGCAGATAAACAACTATTTTGAATCGAAAATTTTAAAACCTCCAATTGCCAACAATTGACCGTCTATACTGTCCATAATTAAACACTGAACTAGCAAATGGTAGATGTGTCAATTGAACAGTTCGTTATCGCCAATGTAGATCTCATGCACCACCAAAAAGGAAACACCACTCAGGCAGACAGGAAGATAATTCAAGGAAAACTTGTAATAGCACAACTGTGAAGTTCTGATACATCCAATGAATAATCCACATTGAAACCAGCAGGAAAGAAAATAGACTTCTAAGAGTGATATGAATGATTCTTTTCTATGAAAAGATAACAAATGAATACTGAAGTGTTATGTGCTATCTACAATTATTAAGACATATACCAGAACAACACATTAATCATCTATGCACAAAATTGCAGGCATTGGAATATCTTCCAATAGATGTGACCTAGAAGGCATCATTTTGAAGATTTGACATTATAATAAACAAACAAAACTGTATGTTTTATCACCTACCTAGGAAAAAAAAAAGCCCCCCAATTGACCAAAAAAACATTACACAGTATTACAGTAATGACAAAATACAGCAAGTTGCCTACAATTCATGCTGATTTTGGTTGAGTATCCCAAGTTCAAGTTGATCCTAGGGATCAGAAATAACAATGCTCGGTGCTTCTAAAAAAGGTGAGCATTTAAAGGAATTAATCCTAAAAGTTCTTAAATGGGTTCAAAAAAACATAGGGAAACATCAAGACACAATTCCTATGACAGAAAGTATGCACCCATGAGATGCCTGCAGGTTGTAGTATAAGATAACCGGTATAAAGAAAACCATGCAGAAAAAAACACACTTTTTTATTAGGATATTCACCGCCCCCCCCCAACAACATGCAACATGTAATGTATATACATGTTTCAAACATAGAACTCAAAACCCGCTATGTAATACATCATTTTCATAACTAGCAAGGATTTATCATTCAACCAGCGGCAGTGATTTAATAAGAAGTTGCCCCTTTCTTGCCACATTCGTTAAGCAGTAAGTCGTTCAGATGCAGCGTACTGTGAAATCCAGTCCATATCGCTTTGCACTACTTTACCACTTTTCTCACATAGTTAAAACTAGCAACAACACCAGCTCCAATTGGTCCTGAAATCTATAAATGCTATTAACAGCCGTATCATAATATGCAAGCTCCAACGAACCAAACCTAAAAATGCATGGACCAGGCTTCAACCTCTGGGAATTTTAGCATCCAAATGGGCTATAGTTTTATCCTTAATCCTTATATAAATGAAATTCTTGGTCAACCGCACTTCACAATAATGGATTAAGCTACAGAAACTGTAATGAAGTAGTAACAGAAGCAAAACTGGAAATTCCAGGATCAAAGGCCTTCTCATTATCCATACCTGGTGAATCGTGATGGCTTGTGCTTTCACCAAACCCGGGAATCACATCGTCTTCAAACCCCGTCGCCTTGGCTCCGCCTGCGGTGTCGGCTTCATCGGCGCGTGCTCGTGCTCCCACCGAACCACTCGGGATTACGTCGTCGACGAACCCCACCGCTTCCGCCTCCTGCTCCACCTCCTCCTCACCCACGGGCGTCTTCGATTTGGTGTTCCCAAGAGCTGGGATTAAATCGTCGTCAAACCCCACCACCTCCGGCTCGCTCACATCTGGCTTCTTCGCGCCCTTCCCGAGGCTATCGAGGAAGTCCTCCCTTCGCCGCCACGCCCCCATCTCCGACAAGGGAATCGCGTCGAAGGGATCGGCGGCGTCGGCGTCGTCGAACACGGCTTGTCGAACACGGGCGGAGGCGGCGACGGCGCGGAGGACGAGGGGGATGGCTCGGCGGACTCCGGCGAGCGGTTGAAGTAGGAGTCGAACATGTCGTCGTAGTGGAGGCGGAGAAGGAGGTGGTGGAGGCGGAGGCGGCCGGCGGCTTGAACGGGCCGAAGTCGTCGACGAGGACGAAGTCGTCCATGGCCACCGGATCAAGACCGCGCGGCAGCGGCGGCAGGGGGACTGTGGTGTGGCCGCCGGTGATCGCCGGAGTTCGAAGGAGGGTTTGCGTGTTGACGGCTTCTCCGGAGGGAGTGGGAGGAAGAGGGGAGGACTAGCTAGGAGCGTGCGTTCACGGATTTGAGTGTTTTTTTTCTTGGAGAAATTCGTTTTGTCTTTTAACGCGGTTTTTTCTCGTAGTAGGAGGGTGGCTGCTGCCTGCATTTTTTTTTTTTGAACCTTTTTATATTTTTAAATTTTAAAAAGCTCTTGAAAATATTGACTTACTTGAACGCGTGGAGCGTGAAAATTTAGAGCCCACGTCAGCATTTTTTACAAAAACCCCCTGCGCTTTCGGTTAATTATGTGCGGTCTCCGCTGTTGTCCCCGTCCGATCTCACCGTAGGGTCGATCTGGCCGTCCACGTGTCCCGTTGTGCGGCCCTTTCTCAGCCGTGGGATCGTCGAATCGCGAATGAACGGCGTAGATTTCGTCTACCCGGACCAAACCCTAGCCCCGCGCCCGTCTCGCCCGCAGCACCACGCCGCCGCTCGCCCTTCTACGCAGCCACGCGCCGCCGCCGTCGCCTTTCTCCTTTGCGCGCGCCGTCGCCGGCGCATCCTCGCCCTCCTCCAACCATCATCGCGTGCCGCTCATAAACCCTAGCCGCACTACCAGGCTCGCGCGCACGTGACCTCGCCTGCCGCCGCCGCCACTGCTCGCTGTCGCCGCTGCCGCCGTTGCTGCCTGCTGTCGTGCTGCTCCCCTCGCTCCGCACACCAGACGCGGCCTCTTCCTCTCTATCTCACGGTCTCCCCTAGGCGCCGGCCTCGTGCTCCTCCCTTTCTCTCGCGTGAGGCAGAGACGGCGGCGGAGGCGCGAACACTCACCTGCTCGCCCGCCCGCCCTCTCGCCTGCATTGCCTCCTTCCTCGCCTCCCATCCTCCCTCTCGCTCCCTAATTCCGTCGGCCCTCTCCACTATGACCAATCGATGCCTCCAATCCCCGCCTCACCTCCAAACCCTAGGTTGGCCTAAAGCATCATCAAAGATGGCGCTGCTGGAGCAGGGGGTGGGGGTTTCGTCTACGATGCGCTGCCGTGGATTTGAGCAGGCAGCGTAAGTAGCATCTTAGTCATTTCAAGCATCGCATGTAGCCTTTCAGTCAGCTTACTCACACTTTATTTTTTTTCTTTGTGTATTTGCTCTCACTGCCCACTTGGTTCTTCATGCAATTTCTAGATGACTTAGATTTGGCGCTAATAAACTAGATTTTAAGTTAATAGATGATTTATATGCAGGAAGATCGGATTTGCTTCAATACTCTACTATCTACATGCCATTTTCAGTATTTTTTGTATGACTGTTATACCTATCCTAGCAATGTTACATACATATCATTGGACCAAATGGATTTGATCCTTCTTTACATTTTTAATTCTCTTAGCTGGTAGATCTTGAATGGTTAATATGGTCAATTATGGGTTGTATGCTAATATGGTGTATATTTGTCTGCAGGATTTTTTCCCTCCTTTCCCTATCATCCTTCTCTATTGTGGGTATTACTTTTTATTTTTATTTTACTCATCCAGGCCTTCTGCAATAGCTATTTTGATGGATTATTTAGTTTCAGCATATTATATTCAGTTATCGGTCTTTTAAAACTGAATTACTAGCTATGAGCTCATAATAGTAGCAGAGCATTTGCCGTTGTAAACAGAGATGATTTCCTACAACCCACTAAGGAGTGATGGCAGGATAGATATGGCTCTTATGTATCCTGGTGATTCACCTTGAACTATAAAAAGAATCTTCGGATCAAGTAATGCCTCCTATTTGCATCAATGAATATTCAGTTTAAATGCATTGGGTCTACTCAGCCTATTTCAGTGTATTGCCAGCTCTTTCTGAATGCTACTTAATTAGTTTTCTCAAATATGTAGAATAAATGACTCCATAGTTAAAGTTTTCCAATCCAACCATATGCTCATCCATTTTCTTCCCTTTAATGCAGGAAACACTTTTACTAGCACTAGCACCTCAAAATTTGAGCAAGAAAAGTTATTTTAGCATCGGAACTGCATGGTTTTTCCTTTCACCGTACTTTGATAACTTGATATGACAGAGATAACAGAATTCCCCAAAAGGTGTTATAATTTTGACTGGATGTAGGATAACTGTAGTATACTTTCCTATGGGATTGTAAAATTCATTGTTTATTTTGTCAACCTTCAAAATCATTGTCATCGGCAAGCATAGACTAATCTTCTTTTCTTTTACTGTTGCATGACTGCTAGGGAGGGAGTTTTCAGTCGTAATATATGCAACACAGAGCATATCCGACATACTTTCCATCCGTGGGGGAGAGTAGTTTAGATGTTGGGTGAGTGCATTTCATTGCTGGAGTGTACCAGTGTAAAATGTGCTGAAATTATTTCGTAACTAATAAAGCAAATTTACAACCTTCTGTTTTGTATACAGGTTAATGGTGATTAGTAAGTCTCTCTGACGTGTTGTGCCTGTTATGCTTAAGTCAATGTTGAGTTTGTAGTTTTCTTGGACCTTAGATATATTAATTATTCAGTGACATCATCAACCGAAGCAGCCTTTGCCCCCGGCATGGAGTTGGATCTCGCTGCCGCCGCAAGTTGCCAGGATTGATTCATTGCCGTTGCGGCCTGATGGACCTGGCTGCGGGCCTGCGGCTAGGAGCAATACGCTGCTTCGTCGTCATCGTCCAGAACACCAACCGTGTCCAGGTAGGATGCCTAAATTCCTCCTGTTCAATTTGTTCTCTTTGGCTAATCGGATCATGTGCAACTGGGGTAAGGAGGAGGATAAATAATTGGGGTGATGCCAGTAAATTTTTCTCTTTAACAGATGCCTTCTAGATGCTTGGTAAAATTCCTAGAAGCAGATCTAAGTTTACTCTCAAAATATATTTGTTTCTGCAGCTTTCATAATTATAATGTGTTATAGTTTTTGTATCAGTTAACTTCTACACAAATAACTTCTCACTAATAATGATAAAATATTGAAGATGGGCCATACACCATCTATGTCATTTATCAGAGATGTACAGGTTCAAGATTCATGCATGGTCCTTCATAATGTAATCCTGATGTACATTGGTACATATACATGCCAATTGTTTCTGGAATCTTAAACAAATTTGGTCTAAAAGAACATATGCTTCGAAAAAATTTCTGATTTTTATTATTCTCAGTTACACTGATTCAAGAATGTAGATATGAGTATATGGCATGGTACTACATGGAAGTTGTGATTTTATTTGCCAAGATATATACTCGACAGTATACAAAGTTAGTTTGGAGGGTATGAGTTTTGATGTTCTTGGCTTAGCTTCCCTTTTCCTGTAGATGTTAATGAGTTAACTCTGTCAATATTCCTTCATTGTATACCAGTCTTTTTGCTGCCACCTTTCTGTGCTTTTATCAATAGCACCTTCCAGCAGCCACCTTTATGTGCTTATGCTTGGAGGTATATATGTTTTCTTACTGTCTTATCTGGGTGATATATGTGGCCTTCAAATCTCTTATCAAATTATTTAGGTTTAGTGTCATGATAGCATAATGTTTATGGTACAAGTAGGTTTTTCCTCAATTTCCTTCCCTATGCAACAAATCATATTTTATTTGTTAATCTGTTGTGCTCTATATTTGTACACAGAGTGAAAATACATATGCATTGATAATATCCTTTGTGGACAATTTTATATTCGCAATAGTGATGCATACATCATAAAAAAATTATCTGTCAACCTGACAACTTGGCATATGACCCCAAAATTTGGATCATGTAGTTCATTTTCTGAGACACAACGGTCTTTAGGGCTTAGTATAGACCGCCACAGGTCTTTTAGCCTCATATTTGGAGACTACATTATTTTACGAATCATATTATAACGACTAAAGTGGGTCAGCGCTGGGTCTATAAGTCAAGAGTCTATAAGTCAAGACAGTAATTGATCATAAAGTATGTTGCACACCTAGCAAAAAAACAAATCTAATTGGCTCAATTGAAGATTTCAATATTGGCAAGAAATTTAGTAAACCACAATTACGATAGGTTCAGGTACTTTGTATAAGAGGCTAACATTTTTTTCTTCCGCTATAACCATTTATAAGCTATTAATATTTAATATTTAATACAACATTGATTCCATAGGTTAGTGTTGTTTGCAGGGCGAACTATTGCTTACCCGAAAGGATTAAAGCCACAGGTATAAGTTCTAAACTATATAGTACCATCCTCAGTTGATATGTGTAGTCCATATAGGATGACAGTACATGTGTGCCACCCCAAATGACCCAAGCCTCCATATCTCTGGCTATACATATCTCTGGCTATACTGTGTGGTTCTCGCGTTGATCATAAAATTTTATTTCAGTTTATTGGTGTGTGACAAAGCTACATGCACTTCAAACAATTTTAGATGGGACATGCCATATGTTCCAATAGGGACGCACTGGGATATTATTTTTCTTCTATACAAGCGTTAATTATTCCTGCTTTTGTTTTTCCCATCTCGACATGGTTTTGGAATTTTCTAATGACCCATCCTTCCGAATTTATATTATTTGCTTTGTAAATATGCTTACAGAGTTTTCATTATCAACCAACTTCAAGATATGATTTCATTAATTTGTTTTCTGTTTAATTTATTATTGTTCTGTTTGCCCCTTCTTGGAAGACATAGATGTTTCAACACAGTTTATTTGACCAAGTGTTTTGTCCTACCTGTCATATATACTCATCACATGGCAATATATAGATGATATCCAAACATGCCCTTAGACATGATTATGTATGGGATACCTCAGTACTCAGTGGCGCTATGCAAAGGAGGTACCAGTTCATCTACTAAACTGTTGCAAGTACATAATGTGATGTGGTGTTGTTTTTATTGGGAGCTAAAGCACTAAATTTTCTTTGCGGTGTAGTTCTATATGTGAATATATTCAATTAGTTCATGATGAAGATGTCTATGAGAAAATGTTGCAATTCTCTGATCACTTAATGATTGTCGTTGTAACACTGCTACTTTTCTAATCTATACCCCCACATCACGTAAGCACCATTGTCCTCTATGGTTGCTGCTTTTCTGTAAATGTGCATGATTGTAAAAATAATTATATGAGCAAATGGATTATATTCGCCTTTAATCTTGTGATGTATAGTTGTAATGTCTATGCATATGTGAGTATGCTTCTGATATAATGATTTTTTTTAGATAATGTTTGGATATAATGCTTAAAAGTTACACTATATATCTTGTGCTATTTTGATTATGATATCCCAGCTTCAAACATTAATTCCCACGCACGTGGCGTAGCGCGTGACTCTTGCTAGTTATTATCAAATCTGAATCACTTGCCACACCAATTCACTTGGTCTAACAAAACTCTTGGCGTGAGAAAAAGTTCAAATTTTGATGGCAGTTTATTTAAAAATTAGAAAGGTTAAACTCACGATAAAAATTCGTTTGTCTGGTAAAGTAGTGAGCAAGGCTCGTGTTTATAGTTTTATAGAGAGTAAATATGATTTTCACAACATATATCATTGTTATAATTTGAAAAAAAATTGTTTTTTTCTTAAGAACTTATAAATACAAATGATACTCCCTTTATCCATAAATATAAGGTTTTTGGTTAGATGTGGCATATCCTATGTCACATCTGGGCAAAAGCCCTTATATTTGTGGATAGATGGAGTATAAGTCATTGTAATTATTGTTACCATTTTTGCCAGAATGTTGTTGTCGTCTCATACGTTTGTTGGAATTTTAAATAACCTTTGGAACAAGTCAAAATGATACATTTTGTACCACTTGACCAATTTACACATGATATAATTCAAAAATGATATTACATTGCCAATATATTATATTAGCAAAATGTCATTGCCATGAAGCAGTTAGCAAGAGTTATTGTGTTGAGGAGGTGAGGTCATATTGGTGATCTAGATTTTGCCAAGCCAGTATTGATGCACATTGTAAGAAGGAGCATTTACAAGCGAAGATCTCATCACATTGAAAGATAATGCGATAGACTTGATGTGGATTAGGGTTCCTGATCTTCCGAAAGGTTTTGATAGATAGTCGATTGGGCGGAGTCGCGACACAAATCGATCCTGCTTCTGAACGAACACGCTCTTGAGCCCCGCAATCGCAGCACCACGTCTCCTCTGGTTATCAATCGTGTCGAAACACGGTTGACCTCGCCGAGAAAGCTAATCATTGTTTGCAAATCGAAGAACACAAACAAGAACAAAGAAAAATACAAGTTGGGGTCTTACAAACCGATCTAGCGGCGAAACTGTTTTTGACAGAATAATCTAAGCAACACTACCCTAAAGGTGACCGCGGGTACTGATATATAGAGTTTAGGGTCGTGCAAACAACCCTTGACGCAACCCTAATGGGTTCCAACACGATACACGGCCCAAAGGCCCAAATACGGCGATGCGGCACCGGGACAAATTCTGGACATCAACTTGTTCGGTCGATTCCTGATGACTCGGAAAGAATTTGGATATGGAACTAGAACCATTGGAAAGGTATCTTCTTAGCTTGCCATCCATATAAAGAACGTCCCAATCCGAGCACGTATGCGACCTGGGTGCTCGTTTTAGTGCAGACTGGTCCTAGACTCCGAAACGTACTCGAAGTCAACTTGGTTTGGGTCTCCCTCTTGACTTGGACGCCCTTGCTGATCCTCCACGCCTCTTAAGTCCCTCTCTAAATGTCTCATTTGTCATCTCCATTGTTTCTAATCATAATATAATCATTAGGTAGCAATCTAATCTCAAAATCATATAAAGAATAACATAGGAACGAGCTCACTTCTAAATTCAAATATGGCGCGCGAGCTCTTGTAATTGGTTCTTGAATGACCGGTGGATGATTGTCGTGTATATCCGAAAGAGTGATGTCCTCATCAAGAGTAGCACATGAGTTAGAGCAACTAGTTAATAGAGCAAAGCATTGTGCAGCGTGACGAGAGCATATTTCCGCCTATGTTTACTATCTTAATAAATTGAGCACCTTTTTCCTTAGAGAAAATAGTGATTTAGGTTACAAGTATGTATTTATTCACCACTGTAGCATGCAAATTTAGGGTATTATTAAAATTGAGCACCTTTTTCCTCGGAAAAAATAGTGATGGAGTACAAAACAGTTTAGACATAATGAGTAGAGTTGGTTCAATAGGAAAAAATAATCTCAATTGGGATTATTCGCATACCAAAACACCTTTATTGTATTATCAGTAAATTTATCATGCCTTTTTTTTAGCTTTTTTTTGGTTATATGAAACTACAGCTTTTATTCTCTTTTACAATGCATAAACGAACCCATGTACTATGCTACCCATTTCTCTTCTCGATTAAGCCTCGTCATATTCCAAATCTACAATATATCAATTCCTCATCATGTGGTGCAACTAAACATAAATTTACTAGCCTTCGAGGATCCAAGATATATCGAATATAGAGTGACAACAATTGTACCATGATAGTGAGGCATGCTACTGTCATATATCTTTCCTTGCACTATAATATGTAGGCATGTTTAATGAATCAAAATAGTTGGTTTAAAATCACTCCCCAGGTTCAGATTCTATCTATATTTAAGTTAACTTTGCAAGTTTCCTTTTTAAGTTCAATTTATCACAAAATGATTGTGAGTTTGATCTTCTTTTGCCTATGATAGATGATCCACTAACTTTGCTGGATTTTAATTTGAGCTTGATAAACCAAAATAATCTTATTTTTCCGGGAAACAATTGGTTTAGGTCGAAATAGTTGGACAACCACCTACCTCCTCTCGTTTCCCCGCCAAGCAGAGGCAGTTGTGATGGTGAGCGCTCGAGAGCCTCTCGATGGACCTTCCCACGTACATGAAGGCTGGCCACAAGGAGATTGTGCAACGATTCGCCGACCTCGAGAAGTCAACCCTCTTCAGCTAGATGCTCCAATTCAACGGCTTCAAGGTCGCCATAAAGCGTGCGTTGGTGTTCATGCTGAGTCACGCATCTCATGGGCAAGGAGCATATGGTTTATCCGAATTTGACAGGTGAAGTAGGGGAAGAAAGAAGATCTGTTGGCCAGAGAAGAGGGAAAAGACATATCCGACCATGGAGTAGAAGAATAAGGTTAGGGCCCCTTTGAATCGCAGGATTGAAATAATGAAGGAATAGGAAAAACATAGGATTCTGATAGGAATTGAAGTGTAAAACAGAGGATTGCAAAACACAGGAAAAACACATGAATGGTCGTTTGATTGGAGCGCAGGAAAAATGCAGGAATCGGATGAGAGAGATAGACTCAAAGGAAATTTTCCAAGAGGTTTGAGCTCTTGCTAAATTTTCTCCAAAACCCATATGCAATGTGTCATTCCATATGAATTTTATAGGATTTGGGAAGCTTCAATCCTTTGAATCAAAGGGCCAAATAGGAAATTTTCCTATAGGATTTGAATCCTATATAAATCCCTTGATTCAAAGGGGCCCTAACAATAGGTTCTCGTTGAAGTTTGACGATGTTGTAATCTATCGTTTTATTAGTTGTATTTTGTTATATTCAAGTATTTCACCCGACGTTGCACATGATGCACATTGAAATAATGCTTTCTCAAGTTATTAGTCGATATTTCTTCAATGATGTAGATAGTGATTTACTCGTGTTACAATAAGTAATTTTTGAATGTTGTATTTGGTTGAAACATTTTTAGCGAGCGATGAAACATCTGAAAAATATTTTGCGCTAAGTAAAGAAGTATCTAAAATATATTTTTTAACAAGTGATAAAACATTGTCTAAGGATTTGCCAAAGTTGAGACGCTTTTAGTATGTATATTTATATTATTATTTAATCAAGTACTCCGTACTTGGAAGGAAAAGAAATGAAAACCCAAACCAAACGGTGTCGTTGCGGTATTACTTTTGCACCTTTGCGGGTGCTACACGATTCGTGCGTGACCCAGCCGCTGATCTCTCCTCCTCCGCTGAATTTTAGCATCCATAATGGGCTATAGTTTTATCCTTAATCCTTATATAAATGAAATTTACTTGGTCAACCGCACTTCACAATAATGGATTAAGCTACAGAAACTGTGTAAATGAAGTGGTAACAGAAGCAAAACTGGAAATCCCAGAATCGAAGGCCTTCTCATACCATGGTGAATCGTGATGGCTTGTGCTTTCACCTTCATCATCTTCAAACCCCATCGCCTTGGGCTCCGCCTGCGGTGTCGGCTTCATCGGCATCGTGCTCGTGCTCGTGCTCCCACCGAACCACTCCGGGATTACGTCGTCGACGAACCCCACCGCTTCCGCCTCCTGCTCCACCTCCTCACCCACGGGCGTCTTCGACTTGGTGTTCCCAAGCCCTGGGATTAAATCGTCGTCAAACCCCACCACCTCCGGCTCGCTCACATCTGGCTTCTTCGCGCCCTTCCCGAGGCTATCGAGGAAGTCCTCCCCTTCGCCGCCACCGCCCCCATCTCCGAACAAGGGAATCGCGTCGAAGGGATCGGCGGCGTCGGCGTCGTCGAACACTGGCTTGTCGAACACGGGCGGAGGCGGCGACGGCGCGGAGGACGAGGGGGATGGCTCGGCGGACTCCGCCGAGCGGTTGAAGTAGGAGTCGAACATGTCGTCGTAGTGGGAGGCGGAGAAGGAGGTGGTGGAGGCGGAGGCGGCCGGCGGCTTGAACGGGCCGAAGTCGTCGACGAGGACGAAGTCGTCCATGGCCGCCGGATCAAGACCGCCGGCAACGGCGGCAGGGGGACTGTGGTGTGGCCGCCGGTGATCGCCGGAGTTCGAAGGGAGGGTTTGCGTGTTGACGGCTTCTCCGGAGGGAGTGGGAAGGAAGAGGGGAGGACTAGCTAGGAGCGTGCGTTCACGGATTTTGAGTGTTTTTTTTCTTGGAGAAATTCGTTTTGTCTTTTACGCGGTTTTTTTCGTAGTAGGAGGGTGGCTGCTGCCTGCAATTTTTTTTTTTTGAACCTTTTTATATTTTAAATTTTAGAAAAACCGCTCTTGAAAATTATTTTTAAATCTGAATCACTTGCCACACCAATTCACTTGGTCTAACAAAACTCTTGACGTGAGAAAAAGTTCAGATTTCGATGAAAGTTTATTTAAGAATTAGAAAGTTAAACCCACAATAAAAAATTCGTTTGTCTGGTAAAGTAGTGACCAAGGCTCGTGTTTATAGTTTAATAGAGAGTAAATATGGTTTTCACAACATATATCATTGTTATAATTTGAAAAAGAATTTGTTTTTTTTGGAACTTATAAATACAAATGGTACTCCCTTTGTATATAAATATAAGGTTTTTGGTTCAATGAATCTAGATAGAGAGTCTGTTCAAATTCGTTATATTTGGATATGCCACATATGGGCAAAAGCCCTTATATTTGTGGATAGAGTGAGTATAAGTCATTGTAATTATTGTTACCATTTTTACCAGAATATCATTGCCGTCTCATATGCTTGTTAGAATTTTGAAGAACCTTTGGAACAAGTCAAAATGATTTTTTACCACTTGACCCATTTACACATGATATAGTTCAAAAATGATATTACATTGCCAAGATATTATATCAGCAAAATGTCATTGCTATGAAGTAGTTAGCAAGAGTTATTGTGTTGAGGAGGTGAGGTCATATTGGTGATATTTCGCCAAGCTAGTATTGATGCACATTGTAAGAAGGAGTATTTACAAGCGAAGATTTCATCATATTGAAAGATAATGCCATAGAATAGCACATGAGTTAGAGCAACTAGTTGATAGAGCAAAGCATTGTGCAGCGTGACGAGAACATGTTTCCGCCTATGTTTAATATCTTAATAAATATTGCAATAATTCTACTTAACTATATCAATAAATTGAGCACCTTTTTTCCTTAGAGAAAATAGTGATATAGAATTACAGGTACATATATATTCACCTCCCTAGCATGCAATTTTAGGGTATTATTAAAATTGAGCACCTTTTTCCTCAGAAAAAATAGTAATGGAGTACAAAACAATTTAGACATAATGAATAAAGTTGGTTCAATAGGAAAAACTTATCTCAATTGGGATTATTCGCATACCAAAACACCTTTATTGTATTATCAGTAAATTTATCATGCCTTTTTTTGGCTTTTTTCTGGTTATATGAAACTATAGCTTTTATTCTCTTTCACAATACATAAACAAACCCATGTACTATGCTATCCATTTCTCTTCTCGATTAAGCCTCATCATATTCCAAATCTACAATATATCAATTCCTCATCATGTGGTGCAACTAAACATAAATTTGCTAGCCTTCGAGAATCCAAGATATATCGAATATAGAGTGACAACAATTGTACCATGATAGGCATGCTACTGTCATATATCTTTTCTTGCACTATAATATGTAGGCATGTTTAGTGAATCAAAATAGTTGGTTTAAAATCACTCCCCAGTTTTGGATTCTATCTATATTTGAGTTAACTTTGCAAGTTTCTTTTTTAAGTTCAATTTTATCACAAAATGATTGTGAGTTTGATCTTCTTTTGCCTATGATAGATGATCCACTAACTTTGCCGGATTTTAATTTGAGCTTGATAAATGAAAATACTCCTATTTCTTCTAGGAAACAATTGGTTTCGGTAGAAATAGTTGGACAACCACCTACCTCCTCCTGTTTCCCCGCCAAGCAAAGGCAGTTCTGATGGTGAGCGCTCGAGAACCTCTCGATGGACCTTCCCATATACGTGAAGGCTGGCCACGAGGAGATTGTGCAACGATTCGCCGACCTCGAGAAGTCAGCCCTCTTCCGCTAGATGCTCCAATTCAACGGCTTCAAGGTCGTTATGAAGTGTGCGTCAGTGTTTATGTTGAGTCACGCGTCTCATGGGCAAGGAGCATATGGTTTATCCGAATTTGACAGGTGAAATAGGGGAAGCAAGAAGATCTGTTGGCAAGAGAAGAGGGAAAAGACATATCCAACCATGGAGTAGAAGAATAAAGTGAACTACAGGTTCTTGTTGAAGTTTGACGATGTTGTAATATATCATTTTATCGGTTGTATTTTGTTATATTCAAGTATTTCACCCGACGTTGCACATGATGCACATTGAAATAATGCTTTCTCAAGTTATTAGTCGATATTTCTTCGATGATGTAGATAGTGATTTACTCGTGTTACAATAAGTATTTTTAAATGTTGTATTTGATTGAAACATTTTTAGCGAGCGATGAAACATCTGAAAAATATTTTTCGCTAAGTAAAGAAGTATCTAAAATATACTCCCTCCGTACTCATAAAGGAAGTCGTTTAGGACAATGTTTAAGTCAAACCTTAGAAATATAAATCATGAATAACTCTTAAATTATTGAGTTTGAAAATGTAAAAATTATATGTATAGATTTGTCTTGAAAAATACTTTCATAAAAATATACATATATCATTTTTCAATAAATATTTTTATAGAAATAAGAAGTCAAAGTTGTGTTTTGGAGACCGTGTCGCTGTCCTAAACGACTTCTTTTATGAGTATGGAGGGAGTATTTTTTAACATTGTCTAAGGATTTGCCAAAGTTGAGACACTTTTAGTACGTATTTATATTAAGTACTCCGTACTTGGAAGGAAAAGAAAAGAAAAACCAAACCAAACGGTGTCGTTGCGGTATTACTTTTGCACCTTTGCGGGTGCTACACGATTCGTGCGTGACCCAGCCGCTGATCTCTCCTCCTCCGCCTTTCCCGACATCGATCGAGGCTGCTGCGTCCCGTGTTGACGGGAACCGAGCCTCCTCAGCGTCCACGGCCACGGCCCACGGACTACGGCGCAGGCGCCCGCCCACTACTAACGACCGCGACCTCCTCCGCCCTCGAGATCCCGCCGCCGCCGCCGCCGTCGCGCTCCCCCACCCCTTGCCGGCCTCCTTGCCCGCCGGCGCGGCGGGCCCCCGTGAGGATGGCGTCGCGATCCTACTACCCCTCGGATCCCTCGCCGCCGACCAATCCCCGTACGCCTCCCCTCCCCCTCCCTCTCTCCCTCGCTAGATCTGTGCCCTGCCTCTCCCTCCCCCGCTCTCCGCTCTTCGTTTCGTGCAGAGCGGATCGGCAGCGACTGGGCTTGATCCGAGATCGCGCGCGCAGTCGGTTAATTAGTTAGGCTCCGCTTATTATAGTTTGCTGCACCTAATTGGATCAAACTGTAATACCATACTACATCGTACTGGTTGCTTCCTGTTTGTGTGTAGCAATTAGTGCTGCTATTAATGAATGAATGAATCGATCATGGCTGGCTGCTAGCTGCGCGATGGTATTTTTGTGCAGATTCGACGGGCATACAATTTTGCTGCTGTTTTACCTCCTTGACCAATCACATATTCGCCTCCTTCCATTTATTTACAAAGTGCTTTGGATGATTGCCTTGTCTCCATTTCAGGTGGTCGGCCCAGGGACACTTCGGTCGTCGTCGTCGTGTTAGATACGAGCGAAGTGTACATTGTGGCTAGTTTGTCAACAAGGAAGGATACTCAGGTAATCTACGTCGACCCAACCACGGGTTACCTGCACTACCTGGGGAAGCACGGTGAGGACCTTTTTGATTCGGAGGCAGCAGCATTGAACTATATCACTAATGGATCAAAGATTCTGTGCAAGAGTACTACGTACTCTAAAGCTGTACTAGGTTATGCGGTATTAGGGAGTTACGCATTGCTTCTGGTTGCGACACAGCTGAGTGCGACAGTACCAACCCTACCTGGAGGTGGGTGTATATATACAGTGGCAGAGAGTCAATGGATAAAGATCCAACTGCAAAACCCACAAGCCCAAGGTAATGGAGAATCGAAGAATATCAAGGAATTGGCTGAACTTGACATCGATGGGAAGTACTACTTCTGTGAAACAAGGGATATTACCAGGCCGTTTCCGAGCCGTATGACTCTTCGGGAACCAGATGAAGAATTTGTGTGGAACAGATGGTTAGCAAAGCCTTTTATGGATATTGGGTTGCTAGGGCACTGTGTTGTTCTATTGCAGGGTTTTGCCGAGTGCCGGAGTTTTGGAGGTACAGGACAGCAAGGTGGGATAGTTGCCCTCCTTGCACGACGTAGTCGGTTGCATCCTGGGACCCGCTATTTGGCCCGTGGCATAAATGCTTGTTCAGGCACAGGTAATGAGGTGGAGTGTGAGCAGCTTGTATGGGCTCCTCGGAAGGATGGTCAAGGGCAATCTATTCCCTTTAGCTCTTATATTTGGCGCCGTGGAACTATACCAATATGGTGGGGTGCCGAGATAAAAAATGCTGTTTCAGTAGAGGCTGAAATTTATGTTGCTGATGATCCTTTCAATGGGAGCTTACAATACTACCAACGGCTGGGTAGAAGATATGGAAATAAATCATTGGAAGTCAATGCAACGAGTCAAAAGAAACCTGGAGTGGTTCCCATTGTGTGCGTTAACTTGCTGAGATATGGTGATGGAAAACCTGAGACAGTTCTTGTTGATTCTTTCAAAAGTTCTCTAGAGTACCTGAGGTCTACTAAAAAGCTTGGGAAAACCTGGATTCAGTTGATAAATTATGACTGGCATGCCACTGTGAAGTTAAAAGGGCAACAACAGACAGTTGAGGGCCTTTGGAGACACCTTAAAGCACCTACAATGGCAATTGGCTTCAGTGAAGGAAAATACTATAATGTAAAGCAGCAGCTTAAGGAATGTAAAGGATCAGTTATCTTCAATGATGACATCAATGGTGGGTTTTGCATGGAATCTATACAAAACGGGGTGGTGCGCTTCAATTGTGCAGACTCTCTTGATCGAACCAATGCTGCAAGCTACTTTGGGGCACTTCAAGTTTTTGTCGAACAGTGTAGTCGATTGAGTATATCCCTTGATGTTGATGCAATGTTTGGGTTATCATCAAGCAGGTATCCTGAATATAATGGCAGAAACCCTCGTACTTTGCCCCCTGGATGGGAGGAGCGCTTTGATTCTGTAACAGGAAAATCATTCTATATTGATCATAATACACGCACTACAACGTGGGAGCATCCATGTCAGGAGGCTCCCCAAAAGCCCTGGAAGAGATTTGATATGACATTTGATCAGTTCAAAGGCTCGACGATGCTTGCTCCAGTGAATCACCTTGCTGAACTTTTTCTTCTGGCTGGTGATATCCATGCTACATTGTACACTGGCTCAAAAGCTATGCACAGTGAAATTCTGAACATATTCAAGGAAGAGACTGGAAAATTTAGTAAATTCTCAGCTGCTCAGAATGTCAAGATTACGCTGCAAAGAAGGTTCCAGAATTATATTAATGATAGTTCTCGTCAAAAACAGTTTGAGATGTTCCTTGGATTGAGGCTGTTTAAGCATCTCCCATCCATCCCTATTTCTCCTCTCAAAGTTGGTAAACTTGCTCCCTGTCAATATCTTTCTTGCAAACTTTACCAGTAAACTTGATTTTAATTTTCAATATTGCAGTACTGCAACTTCTTTATGCCAAACAGTTTTCATCGCAAAGATGTAAAAAATTCCTGAGTTTTAGCTGATGTTGAATTTACATGTAACTAAAATCCAATCCTACAAACTTCTATAATCATCTCTCAATGCATCTGCTTCAACAAATTACATGTGTAAGATTGATATTTTATCTTCTTGTAGCTAATTTTGGTTTTAAACAATTTTTTGGTTGAATCATGCCTGATTTTTATAATTCAGGTACTTTCGAGGCCATCTGGATGCATGTTAAAACCAGTTCCTAGTATCACCCCAGTGGCTGATGGTGGTTCTAGTCTTCTCAGCTTCAAAAAGAAGGATCTGACTTGGGTATTCTGCTTTGGATAGTTATTGTCCAGTATTATTTCTTGATATATGACTATTGTGTTATTGTTTTACCTGTGTCTCACTAAACTTCTACTCCTGCAGGTATGTCAGCAAGGTGCTGACTATGTTGAACTTTTTATATACCTTGGAGAACCTTGTCAAGTTTGTCAGCTTCTTCTTACTGTCTCTCATGGTGTTGATGATTCTTCGTATCCAGCAACTATTGATGTTAGAGTTGGCTCCAGCGTAGATACCCTTAAGCTTGTTCTTGAGGTCTTTTTCATCATCCTATCTCACTGTTTATTATTAATCTCCTTTTTTGTTAATAGTTTTTAACTCATTTGTTTCATCAAGTTCCTTTGACATATCAAGTTGGCTCACTCGCTGTCAAAATTCAAAACTGGAAAAACACAATAAATAGCCCTTTCTAGTTTTGTGCCTCTTCAAATGTGTCCTGTAATTTTGATATCTGGCCAAAATGCTATGTTGCTGCTATGAGCACATTACTATCATGGTTGAAAACCAATGTCGAAGTGCATGCTCCTTAACTTCGTTGTGCTAGGCTTGAAACAAAGCTCAGCCCTTGGTTCAGCCTTGATTTTGGCTAAGTTATTATATCCTATCATATATTATTCAACTACTATTCTTTTGGCAATGTGTAGTAACTGCTTGTTTGTAGTATTTTGGCTCTTTTCTATTTTTGTATCTTGACTTAGATGATTTCACTTGTGCTCTGCATGCCTTTGTTCTTTTACACTCCTTATTTGGCTAGTAGTTATATAGTTAACTGCAAGATTATTTGTTCAGGGTGCTTGCATTCCACAATGCTCCAATGGGACGAATTTGTTGATCCCACTTACTGGAAGAATTGATCCAGAGGACTTAGCTGTGACAGGTAAAAGTGCTCGTCCAAATATTCAAGAGAGCACTTACCTTCCTTTGCTGTATGACTTTGAAGAGCTGGAAGGAGAATTAAACTTTTTAAATAGAGTTGTTGCATTATCTTTTCATCCATCGGCCAGGGCAAGAACACCAATTACTCTTGGTGAGGTAAAAGTTTGGCTTGATTCTTCTCGATGTAGATGTTCAGAGTACATCACTTTTAGAACTGGAACTGTTCCCCCATTTTTAACTTCTTTTTTTAACTTGTTGAGCTTCTATAACAGATTGAAGTGCTTGGGGTTTCTCTTCCATGGGTGGATATGTTAACAGATAGCAGACGTGGCCCTGATTTTGTAGAGCTTCTACATGAAAAGTTGTCTAGTATTCCTGGCAATGTTGGTTCAAAGGAATTTGCAAATTCTTCAAATTCTTTCTTGCCTCAAAATGGTATTGTTGGTAGTGAAAGAGCCTCTTCTACTAAAAGCTCTTCATCAGTTCTACAAGGCAGTTCAGGAAATTTTGTGGACTTTCTCACTGGTGATTTTGACATGCCGAATCAATCAGATGCAACTGAAAATACATCTTTTGTTAATGTGGAACAAACGAACTCATTTGATGATGACTTTGATGTTAACCCTTTCGCCACTGCATCAGAAACACCTTCTGCTAAAGTGAATAGCCAGGTTGAAGAATTTGACAGTGCACACATTTATCTTAAGTTTTTTGAATCATTTTCTGGAAATATCAAGGTATTTTACGTACAATTTATCTCCATTCTTTTCATATCAAGTCCATTATATTTTATAATCTCCTTGATGTATTTTCTTGTTGAATCTATGTTGAGCTTATCCTGAATATCTTAAATTGCTGCTCTCATACAATGAATGCCCTGAAATATTCAAATTCCTATAAACTAGCATAAGGTAACTAAATATATATTTCTTTTGTAAAAACTTGCCTACTTATGCTCTGTGCTGCATTGTTAAACTCGTTACTAGTTCTATTCTGTCTGCTGAAATGTAGATATAGTTGTGCATTTTGATAATACCGCTGTTTTGAAAGCAAGTTGAATAAATATAAGCTATTTTTCATATGACATTACTTTCATCTTTCGGTGTATATACTTGCTTAATATTTTATTGATAAAGGAAAATATGGCTTACTTCGAACCGATGTGTAAGTTTCAGTCAGGATTGTTAAATGTCAACTTTATTCATCCTTCCAGGGTAAGGGTCTTAACTTCGAGCAAATGATGAAGCTTGAAATAAAGCGTCTTTGTCTTGATCTTTCTGCTGCCGAAAGAGACCGGGCATTATTATCGATCGGTGTTATTCCTGCCACAGTAGACCCAAACCGCTCGGTTGATTATTCTTACCTGTTGAAGTTGTCTAGCCTTGCTGATTATCTGGCATTGCTGGGCCATACTGTCCATGAGGATCGTGTCAATGCTTCAATAGGGCTCGAAAATATCAATGGTCATGCTATAGACTTTTGGAATATTTGTGAAAATGATGAGTCATGCACAGGTGATGTATGTGAAGTCCGTGCTTTGTCTTCATCACACGCTTCTGCCACTAGTGAGAACTCATCAATATTTGTAGAGTGTTCCCAGTGTGGAAGGACAGCATGCAAAGCATGTTGTGCTGGGAAAGGAGCCTTTCTTTTGCTTAATAACACTTACAGAGATCTGAAGATATATGGTGGGAGTCAAGGTGGTGGCTATTCAGCTCTTGCAGATAATTTTGTGTGCAAATCATGCTGCAGTGAGGTGATCAAACATGCATTATATGTGGATTATGTGAGGGTTCTTCGCAGCCTGCGAAAAAAAGGTCGTACCGAGCAAGCAGTACTGAAAGCTGTGAATCAGGTCTGCGGACTTGAATTCAGTAGGATATCCGATTTCACAAAAAGTGTTCAATATGGTCAAAAGCAATTGAAGCAGCTCCTTGATGGTGAAGAATCCCTTGCAGAATTTCCATATGCAAGCTTTTTACAAACGGTATTCCTCTACCTTATTTATGATAATTATAGTCATTTTTCCTTTTATTTATTCTTTTATTAGTATTATCCTGGTGTCAGATAATGCACCACCTAAAAGAGAACTTTTTCAACCTTTTCTTGTAACTTTTTTTTAACATTTTCTTTGTCTGAAGAGAACTCCTTTTTATTTGTCTGAAGATAATTCCTACCGATTTTGCTTGCCCATTGAGCCACTGAATATGCTTAGAGCTTGCTCTCATATTTTCTTTTTTCAGGTAGAAACTGCTGATGACTCAGAACCACTGTTGTCATTACTGGCACCATTTGGTATTGGAGAGCAAAAGTCTTATTGGAAAGCTCCACTGGATAACACATCTGTGGAGTTCTCAATTGTTCTTGGTGGTCTATCTGATGTTTCAGGAGCTGCAATAATTGTTGGTTCCTGTGGATACTCAACATCTGACTGCCCAATTGTAAGATGGCTTACTTAGTTTTCTTTTTTCTTCAGCAGGTTTTCTTAGTTTATCTAGAAAAGGAGTACAAATGATGCTAGCTGGCCAGAAATATAAACTATATGGGAATTATAGTTATATGTTGATTCCATGTCAGTTTTCTTGATAATCAGGTTCCGAGGGTGCCTTTGTAGGTGGTGATTAGTAGGGTTCTTACGTACAATGAGTTTAAACTGAAGTCATTAAATCTATCTTATTTTCAAACTTATAGGCATTCGAGTGTCTAGGCACCCTGCATTGTATGCATGGCATTAACTTGTGAAGAAAACACCGATGACTTTTAAGGCATTAAAATGCAGCTTCCTTTCATTAGCAGTTCACAGAATTAATTCATTATCACTGAATTGCAGTTTTTTTTTTTTGTTTTTTAGGCTGACCTTTGTGCAGGAATGTAATAAATAGGATTTCTAAAATTTGATGTAAACGTTAAAGAAAAATATGAAGAAAAAAAAAATTTCCAATTTGTGCGAACCAACATGACATTGCCGGAGCTGAAATTGTAATAAATAGGGTTTCTAATACTTTTATTTGATGTAAACGTTAAAGAAAAATATGAAGAAAAAAATAAATTTCCAATTTGTGCGAACCAACATGACATTGCCGGAGCTGAAATCTGATGGATAGTTTTTATTTCAGCATGGAAAAGGTTCTAACTAGTAAGGAACATATAAAAAATCGCGATTTTTTCATGGGCTCAAACTAATAGACCGGTAGGTTAGGATCAAGTTTGTTGTCATAAAGTTGAGTCGAGTTGTCACTCTACCGGCTTTTGGACTAGTCATGCCAAGTCATGATTAGTAGTTGAGTTGACTAGTTTATTAGAAGGGAGGTGATAAAGGAAAAATGGGAAGCACATGAGGAAAAGAGGTGCGCAACTGGCTTCCTCTAATCTGGCTCTGGATCTAGTGGCTGGTTATGTACGGGGGAGGAAACCTAAACATCTCTCCTCATATCTCCCTATCCTATGGACTGGGCCTCCCATGCAAGGCCCAATTTTCTCTCATGCAGCCCAAGTCAACTCATGCTCCCTGGCCTACTTCTTGTCATGACTAGTCGCATTACTTGACAGCAGAGGTTGTGATCAGGTGCAATGCTGGACACAGATGTTTTAATCACTATATTATATTTTGAAAGTGGACTATTATTAGATTAATACAATGAAAAGAACACACAAGACCGTTCTTCTTGGGTGGGAAGACAACCATTCTTTCTGATGGCAGATTCTAAGGGTCAACGATCAATCACGAAATGGTGTATGAGTACTGCTAACTCCTTGAAAGTGTTTTCTTTGACATGTGCAAACTCAATTAAAGTTTGGAGTAAAATAGAGTCAATAGGAACTGTGCATGATTTACTATGAACTTCACGACAGATCCATGTGACAAACCTGAAGTCCTGAACCTAGGTTTTCTGGCAGTTGAGTGTTGACACTTGACAAAGCTGCATAGGGTTTGGAAACTTGGGACTGTTGGCATGCAGTAGCATGGTAGCACAAATTTTACAGCACAGAGTAAGGGCAAATTCCACCTACTTACCCCTTGCTTCAATATTCCTTCTATTGAAAGGATGAAGCATGGAGGCAGAGACATGGTGCAAATACACCTAGTTTGTTCACGTACTCCTGATCTGGATTTAAACGCAATGGGCAAGTGCTGTCTGTCACCTTGTTTATATACTGGGTCTGGTAGACAGGCAGAGTTAACTAGAAGATAATTTGATTTATCCATTCAGCTATTTTCATTTTTCATATTCCTTTTGGTGTATTGCTTTACTTCCTTCACATGCTAAAAGTAACAATTGTGCTTCTTGTGCAGGTGGAGATATGGGCTGGCAATAAAATAAATCGAGAAGATCGAACATTTATAGGAAAATGGGATGTACACGACATAATGTTGTCATCTCCACATCTTTCTGGACCCGAAAAAACAAGTAGCATGAGTGAAGAGCCAAGGCACATTAAATTTCACTTCCCAGACCCTATCCGCTGTCGTATTGTTTCAATAAAGATGACACTCAACCATATTGACTCTCATTCAACCAAGTTCAGTGAGGAATTTGATCTTTTGTCATTAAGTGAAGGCACATTTTCTGAATCCAAGCCAACCACTCCACAGAATTCATTTATCCATGCAAAAAGGATTGTTATTTTTGGCAACACTCTGAGAAAGGAGACAAATCCTGACACATCTATGGGAATAATGAGGATGAAGACTTATTTAGATAGATCGCAACCACTGGGCAGATTTAGGGTAAACACTATGATGCTTTTAAACACATTCTGAGCTCTATCTTTGAACTGTGACTTAGTTATTTTCTTCCTATTTCCCAGATTCCAGTTGAAGCTGAAAGGCTGAGAGATAATGATCTTGTTCTGGAGCAATATCTCTTGCCTAATACACCTGGAATAGCTGGATTTCGCCTTGATTTCTTCAATGTTGTTAGACCGCGGGTGACCCATTCACCTTCCTCGTCAGAGTTGGATATGAAGGAATTTTCATTGATACCTATGGAAGATAGAGTTATAAATCCAGCAATTCTTTATTTACAAGTCACAATTGTTAAGGTAAGAAGCAGCTGCCTGTGTAGTCAAATTTCACTTGCTTTGATGACTATAATTGTTCCTTTTGTGCTTCTCGTGATCTTTATTAGTTTGTTTTTTTAATAGTTCAAATGTTATTACTAAAACATCAAATCACGTCTTAGTATAAATTCTAATGTTAGTGAAGCTAGTGGATCATATGCAACAACTTTCATCTGTATGATGTTGGCTGCTTATAGCAATCATTCTTTTGCTACATGATATCACTATAAGGGTTTAAGAGGCCTATGACCAAATCTTTTAGGTCGCTATGGATTTTTTAGTTGCCATCCGTATACTTTTACCTTATTTTTTCACATGCTTGTGGCTTTCTACAGGAGTCTGGAAAGCTGGTTGTTGAGGAATACCGTTTACCAGAAGTAAAAGTGAATACTCCACTCTATTATGATTTTCAAGATTTACAACAAGATGTCCGTTGTGTTCTCTTTAGATTACTTGGGGATGTCACTGCCTTTGTGGATGACATTGCCGAGATTGATGGCTCAAACTTGCGAAATCTTCCTTTGGCCACTGGGTTGTCTTTGTCAAATAAGATCAAGTTGTATTACTATGCTGATACATATGAAATGGGAAAGATTGGAAGTCTCTCAGCAGTATGATATATTGATATGTGAGGTAATGGTCTATGACTTTCTAGGTTACATTCTCTTTCTTTGCATAGGTAAGTTGTCTTTAAGTAAGAGACCACTATGATATTTTGGTTAATTAAAAGAGCATTTTACTAAGAAATTGATTTGCAGTGTATTCTCATGAGCAATTATTTAATGCCATTTCAGAAATCTAGTTTGCCCTATAATAGTTCACATTAATGTTATGTACAAATCTTCTAATTTGCTGAAGTCAGCTGGCTAGAACATGCTAAGTTTTAGAATTTTCTTCTATTGTTAGTTTACTGATATTTTGCTGGCAACTGAACAATGCCACCATGCTGCAGCCGCTTGAGTTACTTGTATGAGATTCTGGAATAATTAATAGGCTACCAAGAAGTTTGTGGCTAATCCTCTCATACAAATGAATCGTGGAACAGGAGACAGCACTGTTTTTTCACCAAAATTGGATTGTGTTATTGCTTTCTTTATGGAAAGGGGCAAATCATCATTAATTCTAAATGGAACTTCATTGTTAGTTACAATAAAAAAAGGATGTATTTACTAGGTAAGTTCAACTATGGAACATGCATAATGTTCTTACTTACTTTGCTTTACCTTATTATAGGTTGTATCTGCCATGATGGAATATTGAACTGATCATACCTGGTGGTAGTCAGATTGATGATGTTGTAAACTATTGGTTTTACCCGGACATGCAGTGAATACAGATGCAGCCGCTGTGGTGACAAGCTGACAGCGGCCACGATGCTGCAAGAAATACAGTTGCTTTCATGATGTTTCGTTGTTTTCTACTATGATCTTCCAGTGATCTGATTCAAGGAATCTGGGAATTTGCTGAATTTCTGGAAATTCATTTTTTTTTGGTATAGAATGTCTAGAAATTCAACTTATTGTAGGTTTTTCTGCCACGAGAGATTGATTTCGCTTTTCAGTGTTGCAAGTTACACTTAAATACATGTATGAAGTCTTTATGTCTGTATAGGTGTAGGAACCAAATTTGTATGAGTTATTTTTTGGGTAAATATTTTGGGAAAGGAGTATTTACCAAATTACTAGACCAGCTATGCCAAACCCAATTCTTTCCATTTTATTCACTGGATTATAACGGTGAATTATTTGCTCCATGCTTTTGAAAATATGATTTTTCAAAAAACTTTGTACTGCATATATTAGACCACTTGTTCTAAGTTATCTAATTTATTCTATAATCAACTGGATAATCCACGGTAATAATCCATGAATGATTTGTTTCAAATGCTACCTCGGCACTGAAATGCTGCTCACACAGTAGTTGAGTTTAGCGGGCATTTCATGTGAATGGGATTTGATGCGTGAAATTTTGTAGGGTAGCATTTCAGCTGCAAACGATGGAGTTTACCTGTTAAAGAATATCTATACGGTTCTTTCTTAATTATGAACCATTACATGTTAGCATAAATTTACTAGGAGTTTATGGTTTCAAGTCAAATCTTGAATTTAATTAGTAGAGCGCTACTGCGGATGAATTTTAATCAAGCTTCTATTTATGTTTGCCCTAGATCGTGTAACAAGGTGGCAGATTGTTTGGCCTCCTATGGTAGGTATGGTGTTTTTACCGCGGCCTCTGGCTCCCCCTGTTTCTGGAGCCAAGCCCCGACTTTTGTAACTGAATTTGTCTCCGGTGACTTGCCTGGAGCAGTGGGTTAATAAACTTTGAAGTTTTCAAAAAAAAAAAAAAAAGAAGAGTCAAATCTTGAATGGTTCTCTTATGGACCTTAAGATCAAGGTTGATAGCCAACTTGTGAGAGAATCTAAAAGTTTGGGTTTATAGGCATTTGAGTTTCAAGGCTTCTAGCTTATAGTTTGTTTTCTAAATTTTATACCTATTGATTCTAGTTCATTTTCTGAATTTTGTAGCAATAGATTCTTAGAACCTAGGTAGGTGAGTATTTGGACTGTTTGGTAGTTGGAGGATCTGGTAGAAACTTTAGCTGTTAGAATAGGCCTATAGCAGTGATCTCCCCATCATGTAGAATGCAATGTGATAACCACAATTATTTAGTGCTCTCCTGATGTCGTTAGATCGGCATTTGGTATATCTTGAGCGAGGGTGCTAAGTGTTTCAATTGGGGATGTTTGGATCATGAGATAGGCTGGAGCATTACTTTATGTGGTTCAAATTAGTTTTTGGTTATTCACATCTCATCTCCTTGGAGACTCTAGGCCGAAGGATACCAAATGATATTATACCATCATAACAGCACAATCTTGATCATCTTTCTCTTCCACCATTTTCAGAAAGCATTAACACTAGACCCTCCCTGTTGGAACACGGGAAATCTTTACATTTGCCTTGTGAACTGTTTTGAGGTTCTTACGATAAATCTTTTTTAAAATTCATGCATTCTACTAGTCCGCGACAACAATCATACATGCATGTAGTTATACATACCTGAACAGATGGTAGTAACAAATAAATAAGCATAATTTTGTACCACTGACAACATACACACTTGTAAAAGCATAGTTTTTGTTGGTGACAACATAGCACCCATATAATATACATATGGCCATATATAAAGTTGAACAAGCAATGAGATGAAACAAGCATAGTTTTATTTGTGACAATATCACACTAACACTGTCATACATGTGGATTTACACACCTCAATATAGGCGATTACATTAATAGACATGGATTGGTTCGGATTATTGACGACGGCACAACACTCACACATACAATTCTCTACTCACCCGACAATCACTTTCATATATAGTGCTGGATCTGATTGGATATTTGGGTGGAGTGATGTGTGCTCAGATGCCAATCTTCTTGGTCTTCTTCTTCCTAGAGACCATACGCGTTGGTGGCCTCTTTATCTCACAGTCAAATACACAACTGTAGTATGGTGGTATGTGAGATCTCCACGCAAGAACCTCAAATTGCCCTAGAGGCGTAGCGGTTCCAAACATGATATCTTGCACCGTTATCTGCGAAGCTGCACTAGGACTAGAGGCCGTAATCAGGCCAGAGTAACTGTGAGTCTCGTTACAATTGCTCTGATAATTATTGAGAATTGTAACTGGATCCAAATTTTTATTTGCCCTAGGGATATACAGTGGCGCCACCACTGCCCAGGGATCAAGTGGATTTGTGCTGCTATAAATACTTAGGTTTTTCTGCTTGAATCCTCGGATGGTTGCAAGAACAAAGCTCCAAAAACGAGTGATGGTGTTCGATCTCAGTGGGCCATTGAACATGTTTACACTTGTGAAACATCCACTCACCTCGCTGGCCATGTCCATCGCCAATGATGCCAGCTTGGGGTTCTCTGCTGGATCTGAGCTTCCAAATGCACGCACTCTGAATAAGTACCAGAATGCCTCATGAGTCAGGAACTGTAACTTAAGTGGCTGAGTGGTTCCGAAGCTCGCAATCTTGTCAGATCGGCTTGTGATTATGATCTTACTTCCATATGCGAAGCAACTCTTCGAAGCCGAGTAGAATCTTTCCCATAAACCCTGGTTGATCTCACCGTCTAGTTCAACAACAACCAGCCTCCTTTCTGATCCACCCAGGGCATCATGGGTCTGGTGCTTGGTTGTACCACAATCTTTGAGAGTCACTATGTTTCCATCTGTAAGACCATCTTTGCTAAAGAACACAATTTGCGAGAAACGGTTGCGCACTCGCTCGTCGATGCAGGCATGCTCGACAAGGGTGCTCTTGCCCACTTTTCCTAGGCCGATGATGGGCAGGACGCCCAGATGGTCAGCGCCATAGGTGATCTCTCCATACAACAGGAAGTTGATCACACATTCCATCTCCATTTGCCGACCAAACATGCACTTGTCCAGAAGCAAGTACATGTTGTGCGGCTGACGAGAGAGATGAGGGTATGTGCTCGATAATTTTATGAACTCATTGGCATCTCCAATGATAGTTTCTAGGCTTACAACAACCTTCTTGAGCTCCTTCACCCTCTCATCACTGTCACTGCAGAAGCAAACACGTTTGGCATGATTGAATTTAGACAAGACGAAGGAGTAACTCACTCCATGATCTTTCTCCTTCTTAACATCATGGGCTCTGAACCTGAAGGTGTCCAACGTGTAGTAGCCTCTGTACATTTCCTTTCTCAGTATGTTGAGCTGATGCAGCATATCTTGGTTCGTGACGTGCCGCTCTTCTGCATCTTCAATAATGATACGGACTCGTAGTAGTAGCCGTTGCAGGTTGTCCAATCTCTCCTCTTCCGTTGTTGTTGTCACACTTTCTGAGTATTTTTTATAAGGAAAGATATGGTTCTGCTAGAAAATTCACCCATAATAGCAGAAACAATCACTTCCATTCTTTTGGACAAAGGAAGATTCTCTGCTCTACTTACAAGAAGGCACTGAAATACAATGTTAACTAGGACATGTATTTATAGCTGAGAGGCCCACACAAAATAAAAACTTAGACAATGTGTATTAGAGTGCATAGGATAATATTATTGTTAGAGATAGATTATGATAATTCGATATGACTTGGTCCTTCGTTACCTTTATTGATTTGGTTTAATATGCAAATTATCATATATTCTATATATATACTTGTCCACAAGGCTCAGTACAATGTATTCATAACAATCTATGGCTCCCCTATTCCATTCTTCTTGCATGGTATCAGAGCTCTAGGTGTAGAAATTTGGAACATTCCTAAAACTGATGTGTGACATCCCGGCCCAATAAGGATTAGGCCTGTGTGGCCCATGTGAGCTGTGTGTGCATGTTTAGTACTACCTTGCTAGTTTAGCACGACTGGAACCGACTTATAAGGTCTCTTCCCTCCAACCACATCACTCCCGGGTTAACCCTTTTACACGAAGCGAGGACGAAAGTGTAAGTGGGGTGGTGTGTGTAAGTGGGCCCGCTCGTCGGTTGGGCTGGGCTACGCGGTTCTGGAGGGAGGGCTATTACATGATGGTTGCATCTGATATGTGACAAAAGAAATTGTTAGGTTTAAGATTACATTGCAAATTGTGCTCCCTATAATGTATGCCATTTTTAAGTAATCTGTTATTCTAGGTGTTTGTCATGTAAACATATAGGTAGAAAACCATGTAATATGAGTTAGTAAAATATCTTTGAATTTGAGTTGTTTTGTTGCAAGGTATTAAGAACATGGTAGAAGTATTGCACAGAAAGAATGTGAGAAAGCAAAGCAACATATATTTATGAATGGAGGGCACATAGCTGTAAGAACTGCAATATCTATATTGTTGACATATGTTATGTTCACAGGGAAATATTGTTAATGATATGGATCCACACAAAAATAATTTACAAATATTTTTTATTTTCCTCCCCACTAGCACCACAGTTCTAAATGTTTATAACTTTGGATGGTATTTAAGTATATCTGAATAATTTGGTAGTAAAATATTTATTAGGATATTTCGATGTCATGGAATCAATTTTGCCTAGACAAAAGTTTTCACAATTTCATTTGCACATGTGGATACGACGGTCTTACGTACTTGTTTTGAAAAAAAAAAAAAAAGCTACTGGCAACGACCCGTGCTCTTGTAGGGCTTTTCTCTTCACTACCTAATGCTTGTAATGTGGTTGTATTTAATCCAGGATTGGATCAGCAAGGTGGCATTTATACCCAGAGTCAAGCTACAAATCAAGTTTACTATTACAAAATCTTCCAGCCTTTCACTGTTTCACACTCATCTTCGGAACTTCGGCTTCACTCTGTGACAATGGATCATGTTCTGAATAGAACCTGCCTGATAATCGTCAATAATCACAGGCTATTCGGATGAAATTTTGTGTAGGCTCGTGACATGTTGGCGGTTCAACCGCCTGCCAATTAAGGATCGTCAAAATGTAGTTTAATTAAGAGCAAATTGGAAATATGAATTTACTGTTTCAGCCTATCCTGGTTTGGTCCATCAGCTACACAACTAGATGGCCACAAGTTTCCGCTCACCTGCTGCCAACTGCGACCAGCTGACGCAACAAATTTCTAATTGGCGATCTTATCAATAAGCCAAAGCAGATACATCCCGGTACATGGTGCCAATAATAATATCTCATTTTTCATTGAAGTCCTATGTTTTGATTGAACAAGAATTATTAAAGGTGACCAAATTCATTTTCTCAAGTTAATATTAATTTAGAAAAGAATGTGTTACTACCTAATAAAACTACGTGTTTTTATGTTAGCAGGGTAAAAAGCGACTAAATTAGATGTCACTGTAGCCTAGAGGAGCCGGCACCCGGCATGTCATTGTTTTTGAAGGAGTTGCTGATACAAGCCAAAGCAAGCGTTGTTCATGTGCTCAGGCAGCCAAAGCAGCGCCAGCCACAGAATCGGCGTGTTTGGTTCAAGGAAAAATCTGTACCAGAATTTTTCATGTGAGTTAAAACCGAGATGCAGTAAATGTCCAGCTCGTTTGGTCTAGTCAACACACAGCTGGAGTTTTTCATGTACATGCACGCTAATAAACTACTCCCTTCATCTACTTTTGATAGTCATATTTCCAAATCTAAAAAATTTATTTTTGATAGGCATATTTCAATCCAACAACCTATCATCTTAATGACTTTCTCGGATTTAATGCGTGGCTCTCCATTCTTCCACACAAGATTGGCTAAATGGGTATCGAGAAATGTAAATATTAATGAATCACTTGTTTACGATGGCTAAATGGGTATCGAGAAATGTAAATATTAATGAATCACTTGTTTACGAGGAATGACTAGTAGCATGTTTAAATAGATGATAAGTAGAATTACGTATCCTTGGCCTGTGTGCCAAGATGAAATATGACTATCAAAAGTAGATGGAGGAGTAGGACATTATTTATTTTGAAATTTTAATCACTCATCTTTTTTCTAAAAAAAATATACTCCCTCCATTTACTTTTGATAGTCATATTTCCAAATTTAAAAAAATCTATTTTTGATAGGCATATTTCAATCCAACGACCTATCATCTTAATGACTTTCTCGGATTTAATGCATGACTCTCCATTCTTCCACACAAGATTGGTTGCATGGACATCGAGAAATGTAAATATTAATGAATCGCTTGTTTACGAGGAATGACTAGTAGCATGTTTAAATGGATGATAAGTAGAATCACTTATCATTGCTCTGTGTGTCAAGATAAAATATAACTATCAAAAGTAGATGGAGGGAGTAATTACTAAAAAAATGAGCGAGTCATGTCCATGTTTCAGGATAGTTAAATTAATATATTATACCCACCTCCAGGCCAGGCTTAATTTGCGTTTCAAGTTCCCGTGAATGAAAAGAGAAGAGAGTGAAGCATCAGCATTCCGGCTTACCCAATATCCGTGTGCATTGCTAGGGTGGCCATCACCATCGTGCGGCAGCCACCACCACCACACACTCATTGTCGTCTCCGCCATGTGCCTCCCTCTCTATGTCCACAACCCCTGATGCATCGACATCGTTCCTCAGCCGTGTGCTTCGGGTTAGTGGATGCATGCGGCAGCCACTTCTCTACCCATCACCGATGAGGCACGAGAACTATTGTTTGATACCTATGCACCAGACCTAGTACTAGGGTAGATCTGATGCCCACAAGCACCATACCACCCATAGATACTAGACCTGATATCTGCAATTGATAGAGATAGTAGAATGATATATGTGGGTATCAATTTTGATGCCCAGTATTAGGTATGCTACCTTGTACTAGCCACGGCTTAGCTGCTCCACCTCACCATCGACCTTGCCGCCTCACCGGAGCCCTACTTTGTTGACCGATCAGGAACACGCTGTCATGCCTAAGCTGCCCAGCTATGCTTGAGCTTCATAGCACTAGCCGCGTCGTATAGAGGAAGGGAACGAGAATGAGAGAAGAGAGAGAGGGAAGGTCATATGCGCTATGGATAAGAGGAGACGAAGACCCATCTGCGTGTGGGAAAAATAAGGTGGTGAGAGCACTCACATTAAGGATCCCATGCCATGGACGACACTCTGTTAGTTACTCCCTCCATCCACAAAAGTTACACATATTACTTTTGACACCAAGACCAAAGAGAAATTAAATCACATTGGATGTTACAAAACCAAGAAGTGAATGTAAGCATGCAACCAATGAGTTTTCCTTGGGTTCTAATAAAATATTTAATTTATCTCTTCATTTAAGTCTTGAATGCATAAAGACTACAAATATGAACAACTTATTTGGAAAAACTCAAATGTGAAATATGTGTAACTTTTGTAGATGGAGGGAGTAGTTTTCTTAAAAAAGATGATACCAACGCCTTAAATATATGAATTTGATTCATCAGAATTTATCATTTATCAATAATAATCAATGATCAAAGTTAAAACAATGATAATATAACTTGAATAATTCCCGTGAAACTTTATATTTACAAATCTTTATATTTCGAGACGACGTACGTACGTACCGTGTGGAGGCAGCAATCATGATGACGTCCACTAAAGAACACAATTTGCGAGAAACGGTTGCGCACTCGCTCGTCGATGCAGGCATGCTCGACAAGGGTGCTCTTGCCCACTTTTCCTGGGCCGATGATGGGCAGGACGCCCAGATGGTCAGCGCCATAGGTGATCTCTTCCTGCAACAGGAAGTTGATCACACATTCCATCTCCATCTGCCGACCAAACATGCACTTGTCCAGAAGCAAGTACATGTTGTACGGCTGACGGGAGAGACGAGGGTATGTGCTCGATAATTTTATGAACTCATTGGCATCTCCAATGATAGTTTCTAGGCTTACAACAACCTTCTCGAGCTCCTTCACCCTCTCATCACTGTCACTGCAGAAGCAAACACGTTTGGCATGATTGAATTTAGACAAGACAAAGGAGTAACTCACTTCATGATCTTTCTCCTTCTTAACGTCATGGGCTCGGAACCTGAAGGTGTCCAACGTATAGTAGCCTCTGTACATTTCCTTTCTCAGTATGTTGAGCTGATGCAGCATCGCTTGGTTCGTGACGTGGCGCACTTCTGCATCTTCAATAATGATGCGGACTCGTAGTAGTAGCCGTTGCAGGTTGTCCAATCTCTCCTCTTCTGTTGTTGTTGTCACTCTTTCTGAGTATTTTTGGATAAGGAAAGATATGGTTCTGCTGGCAAATTCGCCCATAATAGCAGAAACAATCGCCTCCATTTTTTTTGGACAAAGGAAGATCCTCTGCTCTACTTACAAGAAACAACGTTAACTGGGACATGTATTTATAGCTGAGAGGCCCACACAAAATAAAAGCTTAGACAAAGTGTATTAGAGTGCATAGGATAATATTATTGTTAGAGATAGATTATAATAATTCGATATGACTTGGTCGTTAGTTACCTTTATTGATTTGATTTAATATGAAAATTATCATGTACTCTACATACATGTCCACAAGGCTCAATACAATGTATTCATAACAATCTATGGCTCCCCTATTCCATTCTTCTTGCATGGTACCAGAGCTCTAGGTCTAGAAACCTGGAACATTCCTAAAACTAGGGGCGGATCTATCCATTAGGTAGGGTGGGTCGACCGACTCAGCTACGACTCGTGCCGTCCCACATCCTAAAGACCCCCTTACCCTCTTATAGTAGTCATGGGCCATTAAAATTATGTATAACAAGGTGTAAATACCCAACAGATTGAGGCCGTTGTGCGAATGAACTATTAATATCTTTTGGATTGAGTAGACTCAAGATGATGTTGGCTGTACCTCTCGTTGGTCCTGTGTGGATAGTAACACTAATAGGACCAGTATACTAGCTAAGTACGTGTATGAATTGAGTATATATAAAAATAAGTAAATAGTGCTATTTTATTTCCTAGCAAATACTTTGAAAGATTACATGGGACTGTATGGCGCCCAGGCTTCAAGATTTAAATGGGGTATATGCCTAATTTAAACGAGTATGAACAAATTTGAAACTTTTTGGGTATGAAGCTTATTTTGTTTACTAACTATTTCAAATAAGTTTAAACTAAATTTGAACCTATATATGCCATTTTTAAGTAATCTTTTATTCTAGGTATTTGTCATCTAAATATACAGTTAGAAAACCATGTAATATGAGCTAGTAAAATATCTTTGAATTTGAGTTGTTTTGTTGCAAGATATTAAGAACATAGTAGAAATATTGCACAGAAAGAACGTGAAAAGCAAAATATATTTGTGAATGGAGGGCACATAGCTGTAAGATCTGCAATATCTATATTGTTGACATATATTATGTTCACAGGGAAATATTGTTAATGATATGGATCCACACAAAAAATAATTTACAAATCTTTTTTATTTTAATTTCCTGCCCATTAGCACCACAGTTCTAAATGTCTACACCTAATTTGGATGGTATATTGGTATTTAAGTATATCTGTATAATTTGGTAAAATATTTTCAGGATATTTCGATGTCATGGAATCAATTTTGCCTAGACAAAAGTTTTCACAATTTCATTTGCACATGTGGATACGACGGTCTTACTTGTTTTGAAAAAAAAAAAAAAAGAAGCTAGTGGCAACGATCCGTGCTCTTGTAGGGCTTTTCTCTTTACTACCTAATGCTTGTAATGTGCTTATATTTAATCCAGGATTGGATCAGCAAGGAGGCATTTCTACCCAGAGTCAAGCTACAAATCAAGCTTACTATGTCCATATGGTTCGGCCTCTAGATAAAGCACTTATTTTAAGCGTATAGCTTCTTCATATGTGAGCCCTGTTTCAGATGTACTTACAAATGTGTTCTAGTCTTATGACTAAATTCCTCATCTACTAGTCAAAATATTTGAAACAAGGTGCGACAACATCCATAATGGTCACTAATAAGGCTTATGGTTCGAAACACCTTCTTTGTTTTTCAATGGCACGTGAAACGACACGAGCCATTAACATATGATTAATTGAATATTTTATTTGAACTTATACAAGAATTAACGTTTATGTAGAAGGTATTTGTAAAAAAAAAAAAAAAACTCATCGTTTAACTGTTCAGGTTTGCAATAAACGAGGGAATAGTATATAACTCAGCCTTAACCCTTGTATCTTTATGAGACTGTCCCACTTCGGATCCTTAGCTGAGTTGGACAGTTCCATGCTCCTAGCAGCTGTTCCTCCTCCCTTTCAAATATCTTTTGGATACCAATTATGACAAAATTTGCTATATGACACTCAAAAGGTATGATTTTTATTGGTAAACACCATAAGAATTTGTCCGAGAACACTCCAAAAATATGGTAATTTGTCGTAGGATACCGAACACATTAAAATATAATATCCACCCAATTGATGAGAGAGAAATCGTATAAAATGTCAGTTTTGCCCCATCTGCTTCTCCTTTTTCCCGGTCTTCTTTCGATAATAGGCACTAGCTCTAGAGCTATCGTAGGCCTCTGACTCACTTTGAGCATAGGATAGGACGACTATTACTGATTGTGCACAAGATGAGCGGCGAGGTTCTCGGTGTCAATCAAAGTGGTCACCTCAGTGGTCTGTGTGGCGTCCGGGTCGGCCACGTCACGCACGACACGTCGTGGATGACGGCGAGCCACCTAGGCCAGTCGAGGAACCTCATAGTAGCGAGCGACGCGTCAGGGAAAGGTGGCGAGGTAAACTGAAGAGGCAGCGCTGTAGCCAAGGCTAGACGGGTGGAACCTGTCCGTGGCACAGCGGAGCACGCGATGGGAGTATCTGCGGAGCGAGCGGTCCGACGGTGGCGAGAACGGCGCGGGACATCAGTTGCGGCTGCAGAGGTGGAGCGTGACAAGCAGCAGGAGCAGGAGGAGCATCATGGCTGTGGCGCTGGCTGCTGTAGCAGCAAGAAGGAGGTGGTGGCGGTGGTTGTTGGCAGGAAGGGGAGGGGAACGGTGGCGGAGGTGAGGCCCCAAGGGCAAACTTGTCTTTTATGAAATCATCTCTCTCTATTTCCACGGAATATATTAAAATAATGTGTCGGGTGTCCAGCAGCGAGTTATTATGTTTTTACCTTGTCCATGAACGGATACGCGTTTTTTTAGGTGTCTCACAGCAAAATTAAACCACGATTTTTCAATATCCTGTAGCAAATTTTGTCTTTATTGTTTGATTTTTTTAGTTTGTTTCCATTAATAATAATATTTTCCTTCGAATTAATTGACCGTTATACGGTTTCTTCAAAATTAAGTCCCATCTTGTCGATCGATTTGCTTAATTCAACTAGAATGCCCATTGCTACTAGTCCTAATCGTTGAATTTATTTTCTATCCACCATTTTACGTTGCACTTACTCGTTCTGGTTAGTTTATTTGGTTGCTTGTAGGATCGAAACCATGGTCTAAAGTCAATCACGCGTAATGGTTAGTAATGACGTGTAGTGTTACGGCATGAACTTGTTCTGTTGGTAGTCTATTTCATTAAAGTACAAGATTTTAGAACTCATGAGAATTTTCCATCTGAATTTACAAGTGAAGAAGTAAATGTAAAAGATACAGAGAAAAACATTGAAAGCATGCGAATGCCGTGTGGATGCATGAACTGAAGACTGAGGACTTGAGTATGACTAGTCTATCGGTCATGATGAAGAAGAAAACTAGAAAGATAAATAAATAAGTAAATCCACCCACCAAACACGTAAAGTTGATTTCTTGGAACTTTACAATACAAATTCTCTCATGAGATTCAAAAGAATCTATCTGTGGAGTAGCTTGATACTAGACAATATTTGAGGAGGAGGCTAGCATGTTTGTTAAGAGAAGAAGAAATTAAATGTTATCCACGTGCTAAGATTAAAGATATTTTGCAAGGGGACTCAAATACTAAATTTTGTCATTTGATAGCAAATGGTAAGCATAAAAAAATAATAATTTAACAGTTACAGGATGGAGACCAAATAATAAATGGTGATGCGAATTTAAAATCACATATTACTACTTATTATAAAAAAAATATTTGGTCCACATGATAGTTCTTCTTTAACATTGGATAAGAGTCAAATAAATAATATCCCCCAGGTATCTCAACTGGAAAATGATGCTTTAACAGAAGAATTCACTGACAAGGAAATTAGAGATGCAATTTTTCAAATGTAACACAATAAAGCTCCTGTTCCGGATGGATTTCCAGCTGAGTTTTACCAAGTGTTCTGGGATGTTATTAAATCAGATTTGTTTGATTTATTTAAAGATTTTCATAGTGGAAGTTTTCCTCTATACTCGCTCAATTTTGGTATACAGTTGCCTAAGTGCAAAGAGGTTATAAAGATTCAATAATATAGGCCTATCTGCATACTTAATATCAGTTTTATAATTTTTACCAAAATTGATACAAATATAATTATTGGGGTGGCTCAAAAAGTAAATAACCCAACTCAAACAACTTTCATACCTAGGAGAATTTTTTGTTGCAGGAATTTTTTTGTCAGATATCTTGTTATTGCTATGAATTTTAGAAAGCTTAGTAAAATAGACCGGAAAACAATTGAGCAAAGAATTAAAAAAAACTTAGTAGTTGGAAAGTACATATTTCTGTAGGGGAAAGATTGGTTTTGATTAACTCTATGCAATCGAGTCTAGCCATGTTTATTGTATCTTATTTTAGATTCCTAAGGGGATTCTTCAAAATATTGATTATTATAGATCATGTTTCTTCTGGCAAGGAGATGAGCATAAAAATAAATATAGACCAGCAAGATGGGATATTATATATAAGTCAGCCAAAAGATAAGAGTTCATAATTTAGAAATGCAAAACGGATGTTTATTGAGCAAATGGTTGTTTAAACTAATAAATAAGCATGGTGTTTGGCAAGACTTAGGCTGCATTCGATCAACTCCAAAACAGAGAAATTTTTCGCGCACGCAAAACGAGAAAGTTTATTAGCACATAGTTAATTAAGTATTAATAATTATAAACTTGAAAAATGGATTTATTTGAATTTTTTAAACAACTTCTATATATAAGTTTTTTTTTTTTTTTGCAAAAAACACATCATTTAACCGTCTGAAAAACGTGCTAACGGAAAATAAGTAAGTTGAAGTTTAGAGTTGAAGAAAAGAACTAGGCCTTATTGAGAAAAAAAGGCTCTAATAATCAATCAATAAATCAAGTTGAAAGGAAACAAGGGGATTCCCTTTTTTTTAGTCGGGACTTATGAAAGTTAAGAGTAAATTCTTAAATATGAGTTTCTAGATAATTAATAATGGTGAACAAGTTAGATTCTTGAAGGATAAGTGGATAGGAAATATTTCCTTTAAGTACATGTACCCTTCTTTGTACTATATGGTTCGAACAAGAAATTCTTCAATTGCAGATGTTATGAGTTCTGTTCTGTTAAATGTTTTTTTTAAGAGCATTAGTAGGCCAGAACGTGGTCAATTGGCATTACCAATGTACTTCAATTGTGCATATTCATTTGAAAGAAGAAAATATTTTTAGATGGAACTTTCATCAAAATGATCAATTCTCGGTTCGATCTATATATTTAGCTTTAATTATTAATGGTTATATTGAGATAAATAAGATTATTCGAAAACTTAAAATTTGTCTTAAGATTAAGATTTTTATGTTGTATCTGCTTAAAGGGGTTGTGTTAACAAAGGATAATTTGGCTAGGGGAATTAGAATGGTAGAATGAGATGTTTTTAATGAAAAAGAAACAATTTACCATTTATTCTTGGATTGCAATTTATTTCTTTTGGGTTATACTCTCCGCATAATATATCTTATATTTTCGAGAATTAGTTTGTGGGTATTGATAAAAAACCAAGAAATTAATTCATGTAGGAGCACCATCAAAATCTTATATACATGTACTTTCCAGGGCAACATACTGGCGTCAGTGTTGGACTAAGTTACAAAGTTGTGATGAGGACATCAAGCGAATAAATAATGCATATCGTAAACTTTTTTGGACTACTGGTGTGTGATTACTTTTGAGCGAATTTCTGTAATAATTAGTTGTAACTCATTAAGTAAATGCCGGAATTATATTCCATTATCTACAGAAAAATCTGAGTGATTCTTATACACGTACAAAGTCCAGCTTCCACCTTCCATGCATATGATTGACCTTTTGTTCCAATTCGTAAGCCTTGTTTGAATATGCAATTTGATTGAGCTTTTCGATAGCACGCAAACAAAAAGTCATTAGTGCCACTATAATTATAACAAGCTTAAAAAATAAGTTTATTTTTTATTTTAAGGAAACTTTCATATAAAAAGTTTTTTTAAAAAAATTAACTGTTTGAAAAACATTCTAATAGAAAAGATGGAGGGAGTATATCTTTTTTTCATAGACCTTTGCCTCACTTGAACATGGTTTGTGCATATTTGGCAGGTACCATCTCCTTAAGTTAAGATGATATCACTAATCATTGACTTTGAATTATTCATATACCTGCTCCTGCTCTGCAAGTCTGCAACCAGTCAACCACCATCCAAATAAATTTGAAGGGAAATATAGATAAAAAAAACTGTCTCAAGTCTTAGAAAGGCTAGACATAGAAACCTTAAAATCTTTTGTTCTGACAAATAAAAATAATGTACTTCAGATTAATAAGATGATTAGCTGCATTCTTCTGCACATTATATGTAGGTGCTTGGATTGTTCATATACTAGCTGGAAACACAGTACTTGACAGATGTTCAGATTTACATTACAGTTTCAGTTTTCGGATAATTTCAATCTTCAAGAAACAACGAGACGATCAGGTTGGCAAGCTTCTAATCTCCACGTGAGAACCTTGAACTTTTTCCTTCAAGCCGAACACTCTCCCTTTACAAAACTTCCAGCCTTTCACTGTTTCAAACTCATCTTCGGAACTTCGGCTTCACTTTGTGACAAATCTTCTGAATAGAACCTGTCTGATAATCGTCAATAATCACAGGGTATTCGGATGAAATTTTGTGTAGGCTCGTGACATGTTGGCAGTTCAACTGCCTGCCAATTAAGGATCGTCAAAATGTAGTTTAATTAGGAGCAAATTGGAAATATGAATTTACTGCTTCAGCCTATCCTGGTTTGGTCCATCAGCTACACAACTAGATGGGCACAAGTTTACGCTCACCTGCTGCCAACTGCGACGGATTTTGGCCCATCACCGCTTCGCTTCTCATCACATTGGGCTATAAGGTTGGGCTGGAAAATCCATGAGCAAATGTATTGTTTATTAGAAGTATTGTGCATGTCACCCAAGTATTCAATACCTAAAGACTTGAGAATTTCACGCTGCCTAAATGTTTAATAGAGGGAGAAGATCAATTTGACATGAACTTTATCATCCCAAATGTATAAAAGAAACTCTTTACGCCCTTGTGGAAGGAGAGGAACACACACGTCTTCGATGGTACTCTCTCCGTTTCAAAATATTTGACATCGTTGACTTTTTATTACGTGTTTGACCAAAAAAATTAAGTAATTATTTATTCTTTTCATATCATTTGATTTATTGTTAAATATACTTTCATGTATACATATAGTCTTACATATTTCATATTTTTTTAATAAGACGAACGGGCAAACATATGCTTAAAAAATCAATGGTGTTAAACATTTTAAAAACGGAGGGAGTATTATGTTTTAAGTGTTGACGGTGGTGAAGCGGACTGTGGAAAAAGGTCGGCAATGGGTGGCGTCGTCTGCCAATCCTACTAGAGAGTTGTTAGGCACATAGCTCTTTTTCTCTTCGTCATCTCAATCTTAGCTTAGGAGCTTTGCTTAGTTTAGCCTAGCTTCTTGTGTACCAGATTATGCCCCCCTCCTAACCCCAGGTGGCTGTCTCGGCGTATTATAGTTGTATGTTATTTTTCTTCTAATATAAAAAATACTCTTGTTCATTCTGATAGAGAAGTCTGAACAACTTCCATCGACAAATTGATAGATTCATATATAGGTGATCACAGTAGATGAAAAAAAAATCTTGTATTTCTGAAAACATACAAAAAATAAGAAAGCCGCAAGTGATTAAAAGTGAAAACCCTATGAAGAAAATGTCTTGCAAAACAAGAGAAAAATATAAGATAGACATGAGGAAAAACTAAGTAACTAGCACTATATTTCGCCGATGAGTTTCAGGTACAAAAGGACCAGCTGACGCAACAAATTCTCATGACGATCTTATCAATAAGCTAGCCAAAGCAGATGAACACATCCCGGTACATGGTGCCAATAATAATATCTCACTTTTCATTGAAGTCCTATGTTTTGATTGAACAAGAATTCTTAAAGGTGACCAAATTCATTTTCTCGAGTTAATATTAATTCAGAAAAGAATATGTTACTACCTAATAAAAATACGTACTTTTATGTTAGCAGGGTAAAAAGCGACTAAATTAGATGTCACTGTAGCCTAGAGGAGCCGGCACCCGGCGTGTCATTGTTTTCGAAGGAGTTGCTGATACAAGCCAAAGCTAGCGTTGTTCATGCTCAAACAGTCAAAGCAGCGCCAGCCACAGAATCGGCGTGTTTGGTTCAAGGAAAAATCTGTACCAGAATTATTCATGTGAGTTAAAACCGAGATGCAGTAAATGTCCAGCTCGTTTGGTCTAGTCAACACACAGCTGGAGTTTTTCATGTATATGTACGCTAATAAACTAGGACATTATTTATTTTGAAATTTTAATCACTCGTCTTTTTTCTAAAAAAATATAATTACTAAAAAAATGAGCGAGTCATGTCCATGTTTCAGGATAGTTAAATGAATATATTATACCCACCTCCGGGCTGGGCTTTAATTTGTGTTTCAAGTTCCCGTGAATGAAAAGAGAAGAGAGTGAAGCATCAGCATTCCGGCTTACCCAATATCCGTGTGCATTGCTAGGGTGGTCATCACCATCGTGCGGCAGCCACCACCACTACACACTCATTGTCGTCTCCGCCATGTGCCTCCCTCTCTACGTTCACAACCCCTGATGCATCGACATCGTTCCTCGGCCGTGTGCTTCGGGTTAGTGGATGCATGCGGCAGCCACTTCTCTGCCCATCACCAATGAGGCACGAGAACTATTGCTGGATACCTATGCACCAGACCTAGTACTAGGATAGATCTGATCCACAAGCACCATACCACCCATAGATATATATTAGACCTGATATCTACAACTGATAGATATAGTTAGTAGAATTAATGATATATGTGGGTGATATTTTGATGCCCAGTATTAGATATGCTACCTTCTACTAGCCACGGCTTAGCTGCTCCACCTACCATCAACATCGCTGCCTCACCGGAGCCCTACTACCGATCAAGGATACGCTGCCATGCCTAAGCTGCCCAGCCATGCATGATTGAGCTTCATAGCACTAGCCGCGTCGTGTAGAGGAAGGGAACAAGAATGAGAGAAGAGAGAGAGAGAGGGAAGGTCATATGCGCTATGGATAAGAGGAGACGAAGACCCATCTGCGTCTGCGTGTGGGAAAATAAGGTGGTGAGAGCACTCACATTAAGGATCCTGACGACACTCTGTTAGTTAGTTTTCTTAAAAAAAATGATACCAACGCCTTAAATATATGAATTTGATTCATCGTAATTTATCATTTATCAATAATAATCAATGATCAAAGTTAAAACAATGATAATATAACTTGAATAATTCCCGTGAATCTTAACTCCACAAATCTTTATATTTGGAGACGACGTACGTACGTACCGTGTGGAGGCAGCAATCATGATGACGTCCACCGTTCCGGCAGCGGCGACGGCGACGGCGAGCCACCTCATCCTGGTACACGGCGCGGGCCACGGCGGGTGGTGCTGGTACAGGGTCGCCACGATGCTGCGCGCCGCGGGCCACCGCGTCCACCGCGCCCGACTCGCGGGCGTCGGGCGCCGACGCGCGCGGCTGCGCGACGCGCCCACGTTCGCCGACTACTCCGCCCGCTGCTCGACGCCGTCGCGCGCTCCCGGGCGGCGAGCGCGCCGTGCTGGTGGGGCACAGCCTCGGCGGCAGGAGCGTCGCGCTCGCCGCCGAGGAGCTCCCGGAGAGGGTCGCCGCCGCCGTGTTCGTCGCCGCGTTCATGCCCGACTGCGCCAGCCCGCGCCCCAGCGTCATCGACAAGGTATGCAAAGAGCTTCTCGCTCGGTGTCATGCTCGAGCTGACGCCATTCTTTGTTGTTCTCTCCGGTGAAATTAAAGCTTCCATGGCTGGACTGGATGGACAGCGTGAGGGACGAGGAGCACGCTCCGCCGTCGTGAAGCTCGGGGCGAGCTGATGCGGCGGAAGTTCTACCAGCTGAGCCCGGAGAGGACTTCACGCTGGCGCAGAGCCTGGTCCGGGTGGCTCCAGCTACGTGGACGACATGCGCCGCCGGCCGCCGTTCAGCGAGGCCCGCTACGGCGCGGCGCGCAAGGTGTACGTGGTGTGCGGCCAGGACCAGGCCATCGTGGAGGCCTACCAGCGGTGGATGATCGCCCGACTGCCCGGTGGCGGAGGTCAGGGAGATCACCGGCGCCGACCACATGGCCATGTTCTCAGGCCGGCGGCGCTTGCCGGACACCTCGCCGACGTCGCCAACACCTACGCCTGATTTTTGGTTTTTGTTTTCTTTTTTGGCTGCCATGCTTCTTAGCCTTGAACTAATAAGGGGATTATGTAGTATAATCTTGTGCTATGTTTGAATTATGAAATTCACTTGCTTGTTTTTGTAAACACTACTACGCTATTTGAGACCCCATAATTTTTACAAACGGAACATAACTAGTGGTGTCTTCAAAAATCGAGCGGCATTTTCACATACAGCTCCTTAAGACGCCGTATGGAAAAATCGATTTTCCCATATGGGTCTCTTAAGAGGTCCGCATTCCGCATGCAAAAATGACATCATTTTTGCATCTGGCTCACTTAAGTGCCCGCATGGAAAAATTGGTTTTTTTTCATACGGGTGTCTTAAGGAGCCGTATGTGAAAATAAAATTTGAAAATTTTGAAACTAGTTTATCTCACTCATATGAACTCTAAATTGGATGATTTGTTTCCTAAATGTTTCTAAAATCATGTTTTATCATGTTATTGTGTTCTTACTGCTAATATTTTTGGTTTTTTTTTGTTGTGACTTTGTTTTATCAATTAAAAATTTGAATTTCAAAACTTCAAATAATATTTTGAAGCAGTAAATGATTTCTGCTGAAAAAGTCATCAACAACAAAGTTGTATAACTCATCAAGATCTATAACTTCTATTTTGGTCATTTCTTCATCCGATAAAGTGATAGTAGCATTTTCACAAAATTTACATTTCTCTCTTTTATAAAACTATATAAAAGATATGTACATTTTGTGAACAATATTACAAATCACTTTGTCGGATGAAGAAATGACCAAAATAAAAGTTATAGATCATGATGAGTTATACAACTTTGTTGTTGATGACTTTTTCAGTTGAAATCATTTAATATTTCAAAATGTTGTTTAAAATTGTCATATTTTAAAATTCAAATTCAAACTGTTCAAAAACATGTTATATAGAAAAATGACCAAAATAAAAGTTATAGATCATGATGAGTTATACAACTTTGTTGTTGATGACTTTTTTAGTTGAAATCATTTAGTATTTCAAAATGTTGTTTAAAATTGTCATATTTTAAAATTCAAATTTTATATAGTTAACTCGGATAGAGAAATGATAAAAAAAATGGTAGTATCTCAATACGCGCGATGTCCGGTCCCTGACGCCGTTTTGGGTCGCGGCGCCGTGGCCAGACCGGAGACCGCGGCTCGTTTCCAGGTGGAGAGAGCCCAGCCCGTGATCCGCACGGCGATTGAAGCGGCTGCCTGCCACCTTGATCGGTCGATCGAACATGTACATGCCACTGTGTCCGTGTCACGGTCACGCCCAAAATTGGCCGTAGCGCGATGGCAGCATCTGAATTTTCTGTGCTCCCAGCTGAAGGCAGTCCACGTTGCGCCTCGCACCTGCGCCGGCGTGACGGTGGTGTCGTTGGCCGGCGGTGTGGTTTTGTCAAACCAACCGGTGAGAGACCAAAAAGGCTCCTGGATTTTCAGATCTTGCAATGACACTTTTGCCATGTGGGTGTCTATCCTGCGGCTCTGTCGTTTCACCAGATTTTACGCCAGTTCCTTCTTCTACGACGACCATGGTCATGTGCAGTTTCACGGTTCACCACACATGTTCCGTATTGGCACATGCACCGGCTGCCCCCTGAATCGTAAATAAGGAAGCCTTGATAATCAGCACAAGTTCCAACTCAAAATAAGAAAACAAAAAGGTGTAACAAAAGTGGCTAGATCAATGCTTATGTACCTAGAAGAAAAGCATGAAGGATCAAAATACATACAAAACCAAGGCTGTGTTTAGATCTAAACTTCGGTCCTTTTCCATCACATCAACCTGTCATACACACACAATTTTTCAGTCATATCATCTTCAATTTTAACCAAAATCCAAACTTCGTACTGAACTAAACACAGCCCAAAAGGAAGAGATTTCTGATAGAGCTCAACCTTCCACGCATGCAACTTGCTTCAATCATACATCAGTGCTGATGTAACATACCCTGCCAATTGGCACGAAACAAAGGGCAGGACCACGTTGTTTAACCGAATCAACAATTTTCAGTTTGCTCAAGTTATCTGAAGGTATTATAATTTTTTCTTACTCTATTTAATGAATCATCGATGTCCACTGATCGTTAAAAATAAAGTTACGAAGGCCGAGACAGTGCGAGCAGCAGGTGACAGCCACAGCGATGGCCGCGGCTGGCACTAGCGCGCCGGATACGTGGCTAGGTGAGGAAAGCGTGAGGCTGGCTAGCGATCATAGCAATGGAAATCTTCCACTAAACTATGACTAAAATACATATTTTCCACCAGGAAGGAATCGATGAAATGGAAGCAGGCCGGCCGGTGCGATCTTTGGCTACATGTGCTGCCCACAAATACATCGGCACGGTCGCAACGACAGATCCAATTTGGTGCCTCATAGACTAACATATCTCGCAACTCACATGCTTTCGCACACTATTGTCCTCGACTCTCGAGTACAGATCTCTTTGTACCGATTGCCTGATTGTCTCACATGGAAGCTGTGTATATATAACAATGGTTAAGCGTTCGGGGGCTAGCGATGTACAACTAAGATAAAATTCTCTGGTGTTTGCATAAGTGCATTGCTGTTTGTGGTTTCAAGTGCAGATAATTATGGAGTTCCATAATTATGTCTGCACAGCCAGAACCAGACTTACCTCAGGTCATCCACTGTGGCAATTCGAGTTTTACCTTCCTTTTCCTTCATAAACCATATCTGAAATCGGCTGTTTGACTGTGTGTCCTGTTTTGGGAATGGCTATGCTATGCTGTGGCAATACAAGGTAGCTTGTGCCGAAATGCTTTGGTTATATCGATATTCTTCAACGTAATAAGCTGTGCAAATTTGAGGCATAAAGATTGCCAGTATCCCTCTTATTTGCACAATTGCGCCTAAGCTAGCCTTTGGCTGTCAACGTGAATAGTGGTACTCCACATTAATATTTGTTAAATGGATAGAAGCACAACTTTGAAATTAAACAAGTGCACGAATCGTATCAAATATTGTAATGCACACGATATGAATCGAATACTAACATAGTTCTTGGTCTTAACATAGATAAGTTACGACGGAAAATTGTTCCAGCTCTTAACTGATCATGGTACCTATTGCTTGCACAAGAACTCAGTGATGATCATCATCTTCTGTCTACCAGTGTTTGGCTCCTGTCTTCTGAATACGGAGGGCATCGACAGATGAATAGTATATTGATGTGCTTTTCCGATTGAATTGTTTGCAATTCCATATCGAGCCGTTCAAGTTGATACTATCAAAGTTTGGTGAGAGGTTCCAAATGCGTTCCACCTTTCCCCTTGTTTGGTGAAGGAAAAGACAATTCTTCGCTGTCCTCCCGAAACAGCAAGCGCAAACACTTGTAATCGTGACTGGTAGCATTTGCCTTTTTTTTTTTTTGCCCTGTAATCCTCCTAACACAAGCCTGAAAAGTACAAATATGAAGCCCAATTTTAACACGCGATGAGTTGCCAGGTGGACTCCGGCGTCGACCATCCTGCATGTACCGTGCATCAACGTGCTACCTAAACCAGGACGTGCGTACATCGCACGAGGCATGTAGTAGTAAACTCGTCACTTGTCACCAACCAAACAGTCGCCTTCGTCCCCTTCGAATTTTTCCACTGTCTGTCTTCCGGCCTCATCCTTTTGCTTAGCCTTATTAGTTAAAATTTGAAACTGATTTTTTTTTTGGGGGGTTCATCGAAAGTTTATTTTTCAGTCTTTGCTTTTAGCTTGCTAAGAATACGTATATAAAAATTTTATTTACAAATTATTTTTTATTTGCAAATATACCGTTTGGCTTACGATGGACTGTTCATTTGGCAGGTTGAAAAAGCAATGTACTTTCTTTGTTAAAAAAAACCTATTAGTATAACGAATATGAATAACTCTCTATCTATATATATTTGCTGTACTAGGAGAAACCATGTATTCGTTGAATTTTTTAGACGAGTATGCTGCACAGTAACAAGTGACAGTTTCCCGGTTTGCTACGGCGAGCAGGTTGAGAGAGTCAGAAAACCGCACGGCTCGCCAAATCCGCAGGTGCGACACTGCGAGTGCGACCGCGCGATGTCCGGTCCCTGACGCCGTTTTGGGTCGCGGCGCCGTGGCCAGACCGGAGACCGCGGCTCGTTTCCAGGTGGAGAGAGCCCAGCCCGTGATCCGCACGGCGATTGAAGCGGCTGCCTGCCACCTTGATCGATCGAACATGTTACACATGTACATGCCACTACTGTGTCCGTGTCACGGTCACGCGCAAAATTGGCCGTAGCGCGATGGCAGCATCTGAATTTTCTGTGCTCCCAGCTGAAGGCAGTCCACGTTGCGCCTCGCACCTGCGCCGGCGTGACGGTGGTGTCGTTGGCCGGCGGTGTGGTTTTGTCAAACCAACCGGTGAGAGACCAAAAAGGCTCCTGGATTTTCAGATCTTGCAATGACACTTTTGCCATGTGGGTGTCTATCCTGCGGCTCTGTCGTTTCACCAGATTTTACGCCAGTTCCTTCTTCTACGACGACCATGGTCATGTGCAGTTTCACGGTTCACCACACATGTTCCGTATTGGCACATGCACCGGCTGCCCCCTGAATCGTAAATAAGGAAGCCTTGATAATCAGCACAAGTTCCAACTCAAAATAAGAAAACAAAAAGGTGTAACAAAAGTGGCTAGATCAATGCTTATGTACCTAGAAGAAAAGCATGAAGGATCAAAATACATACAAAACCAAGGCTGTGTTTAGATCTAAACTTCGGTCCTTTTCCATCACATCAACCTGTCATACACACACAATTTTTCAGTCATATCATCTTCAATTTTAACCAAAATCCAAACTTCGTACTGAACTAAACACAGCCCAAAAGGAAGAGATTTCTGATAGAGCTCAACCTTCCACGCATGCAACTTGCTTCAATCATACATCAGTGCTGATGTAACATACCCTGCCAATTGGCACGAAACAAAGGGCAGGACCACGTTGTTTAACCGAATCAACAATTTTCAGTTTGCTCAAGTTATCTGAAGGTATTATAATTTTTTCTTACTCTATTTAATGAATCATCGATGTCCACTGATCGTTAAAAATAAAGTTACGAAGGCCGAGACAGTGCGAGCAGCAGGTGACAGCCACAGCGATGGCCGCGGCTGGCACTAGCGCGCCGGATACGTGGCTAGGTGAGGAAAGCGTGAGGCTGGCTAGCGATCATAGCAATGGAAATCTTCCACTAAACTATGACTAAAATACATATTTTCCGCCAAGAAGGAATCGATGAAATGGAAGCAGGCCGGCCGGTGCGATCTTTGGCTACATGTGCTGCCCACAAATACATCGGCATGATCGCAACGACAGATCCAATTTGGTGCCTCACAGACTAACATATCTCGCAACTCACATGCTTTCGCACACTATTGTCCTCGACTCTCGAGTACAGATCTCTTTGTACCGATTGCCTGATTGTCTCACATGGAAGCTGTGTATATATAACAATGGACTTGATCGAACAACATCCTCACTAATCACTTCTCAGTTCTCATCATTGTTCAGACAGTTCAGTAGCTTCTCTCCTCAGCTAAACACACAGCAATGAGATCTGTCAGCATTTCTGTCTACTTCCTGATCTCTGCCTTGCTACTTCTGCATTGCTTCCTAAGCCTGCAGACAGCAAGATTGCCTCGTGATGATTGGGCATCGGAAGAGAGGTTTCAGTCAAGGAAGCTCCTGCAGAATGTGCTAATCACAAGTTCAGAGAATCCACAGGTGTTCCATGAAGCAGCATTAGTAGTAGATAACAGGAGCAAGAAGCAGCCTGACGTCGAGGCGACCGAGAGCCTGAAGAAGGAGACGCCGAGCAAGGCCAACCCGATTCAGAATTAGTCAATTAGCAAGTGCAGATTATGACTCCGGTTGGAGACTGATGTGAAGTCTTTGTAGACTGAAGGCTGTATAGAGGGATTTTTGTTTGCCCGTTCTTCTAACTGAAACCATTCGATTCATCATTGTTTGATACTTCTAGTATATAAAGCTCGACAGAAAAAGAGATTTTGTTTCCCTATTTCCATTTGTTTGCATCTTTTTCAGTCACACTCAACTTTATCTGCCCGTCAGGTCCATTGAAAGAGGTTGGTTTGGAAATGCATATTGAGCACTGTACTGTTTCTTTTGTTCAGATACAGATATGCAAACAAAGTGAACATGGACCATGAATCCTACGGGAGAAGATGCGCCATCCTTATGCCTGCAAACTTGGCTGCAAATATCCTGTTCCATTATGCTACAGTGATCTTTATTCCCACACAACCATAAAAAGATAAAAATGACCTATTTGATGAGCCCACTTGCCAATTATCGTAGCTTTTGTAAAAAGGCAGGCACTTGTATGATAAGGCACATATGTTAAGGCGTTAGGAATCAATGAATCATTGCACTGAACTTTTTTTTGAGAACTATTGCACTGACCGAATATACATTTGTCCGTATCCAGTCCTCTCCAACCTAAAGCATAGTCTGTAGTACTAGTTCTCTACCGTCACGATCTACTCCTATTTGTTAATGAATTTGGGGCATATGAATTCCACGTGTATTCCAAAATTTCTCCTCAGCAAAAAAGAAGCACTCCTTGCGTTCACTGTTCAGTGATTTTTAAACAGTCCAAAAATACGGGAAGTTTGGACTGCAGGATTTGCAGAAGAAATTACCAAGTGGGCTGGCTTGAAACGCAAATTTGGCCCAGTAAGAATCTGGGCTTGAGGCCGTCGATACGCAATAATAGTAGCCCAATAACGCAAAGCCCATCTCTCACGTTATATACGATCCCCTCCGTTCGAACCCTTGTTGACGCTGTAGGTTTCCCATTCCCGCCGCCGCCGCCACCGCCACCGCCACCCCCACTGCGGCCGCCGCCGACGATCCCATGGCTCCCGTTAAGAAGACGGTGGAAAACCTAAGCTTTTATTTGGTTTTGAAAGTTCATGCTGTGCGGCTTTGTCTCTTGGTGTGGGCGTTTGATCGATGGGCGGGTGTTCGCGGTGTTTTGCAGAAGAAGAACGCGGAGGGGATCAACAACAAGCTGCAGCTGGTGATGAAGAGCGGCAAGTACACCCTCGGCTACAAGACCGTCCTCAAGACCCTCCGCAACTCCAAAGGTAGCTCTTTGATTCGTTTCCTAGTCACCGCTCTAGCTTCATTCGTTCATCAGTCAAGCCTGGTACATATAGTGTGATAAATCTAAATCATTTGGAATTGGGGGTGGGGTGGGGGGCTGTAAATTTTCAGGGAACACATCTTATTATGTTATATTCCAGAGTATAGCATGGATCTTGGGCAGTTTTGCCATGACAGAAAGTTGCCCTCTGTCGTTTGGATGTGGTCATTTTTACTCATGTGGATGTCAGAATGGGACTGGAGTTTGGCTCTTCGGCTTGCCCTTTTTGTGTCTTAGAGATGAATGCAGCGCCCAACAACAATTCATCTTTCCTTGCTGGTGTTCTCCTTGATCAAGTCTAGGGGACTAAGTGAGATTGAAACATTTACTGCGTCACTGACTCACCGTTGCTTGTATGCGCATCACTAGTTGTTTCTACTATAACTTACAATAATGTAAATGTCCTCAGTTGAGAGAACTTTTGTCAGCCGTATAGTAATTTTTAGCATGGTAATTCATGAAATAAAACTGCAGGCTTTTTCATTTTATAACAAGTTTATCCAATCAGACATGTTCAGGTGATTAGGATGCTATTGCCATGTTTGTATGATTGTCCACGGTGAAGTTGCTAGTTGGCACAAGGGACTGAAGTTTGGCCCTTTGGCTTTCCTTTCTCGGCCTTAGGGATGAATGCAGTACCCAACAGCAATATAGTTTCTTTTCCTTACATAAATTTCCAGACACTCCCTTGTTATCTGGGAAAGTAAGGAGCTGAAACATTTTGTCTTACCTTTTTACATAGATATTTGATGTGGTCAGTTCATGCGTTTTCTTATGTTATTTCTATGAGTTAAAATCGTCCTATTTCCAGTTTATGATTACCTTGCTGTTTTTTTTGTAGTGGGCAGTAGGTGTTTAATTTTCACAACCATATCTTTATCTGGGGAATTCATGCATCTTGAAAGACTGTTCCTTCTGTGAATGATATACAGTCTTGCTTCTGGTCACCATGATTGTGTTGCAAGGAATTAATCATTAAAGTGTTCATCATTATGGTGCTATACGAATCTACCTTTTTCACCATGGAATTTCTCTTCCAATGCTTAGTAGAAATTTCTAAATCAGCTTATTCATCAATGTGCTACCTTCTTGATACCCTGTTTATCAATTGGGTTCTGATACTTTAACGATCTGTTTTGAATCTTCAGGGAAGCTAGTTATCGTTGCAAACAACTGCCCTCCACTTAGGAAGTCTGAAATTGAGTACTATGCTATGCTGGGAAAAGTTAGTGTGTATCACTTCAATGGAAGTAAGATTACTCTTCATTCACTGAACCACACATGATAGCTGCATGGCTTTCTTTTTTGCATTAATTTATGCCTGTGCATGCATTAGCCTGTTTATAATTTGATTCGTTAATTTCAACCTCTCAAATAGGCTAACCGTTCTGTGTTGGTTAATTCAGACAATGTTGATCTTGGTACTGCCTGCGGCAAGTACTACCGAGTGTGCTGTCTCAGTGTCGTCGATCCTGGTTAGTTTCAGTGACTTCAATCTTTGAACCTTTCCTTCCGCATCCATATGAACTCTCCATTTCCGTTCTTTTTTTCATTTGAAAACACCAATAATGCTTCTCTTGTAATCCAGGTGACTCGGATATTATCAAGCAATTACCTGAAAGTCATTGATGTGCATGCGTTGGCATTGTGACCCATCTTCACTTTTTGCTCACATGAAAAAGATATATATTTTCATACGGTGTTCTTGGTACTGCCTGCGGCAAGTACTACCGAGTGTGCTGTCTCAGTTTTGCTCTGCTAAGCATATGTCAAGGGTAACGGTAGGAGTGAAATGTATGTAGGATTTTATATTTTAAAATTCAAATTTTATATAGTTAACTCGGATAGAGAAATGATAAAAAAAATGGTAGTATCTCAATAATATATACCGTCGGACAAGCTCCCCGTCGCAGGCGGCGGTGGGCATGCCATCGCTGCTTGCAGGGTTTTCATGGGTACTAGAAAAGAGACGCGGCTTTGCCGCGTAGCTAGCTATTAGGAAATTTTATGTGTAAGACACAGTATGCAGACTTCTATTGATACCATCGAGCAAGCAAACTTGTATAAGACAATTATAGTGCTGCTAACAGTGTTCACCCTTAGTTGGTGCTAAACTGAACAGTATGATCAATAAGCCTATTACAAGCAAAAGTACTACATATTGTCTATTACCATATAGCAACAGCTTGAACAATTACCATATAGTGGTAATTGTATAATGGCAAAAGCACTGTAATATAAGCACATATCGTCTAAGTTGGTTTGAAGCAAAAGCATATAATATTTTATGGATACATAGATGGCATCAACCAGTGCGCTTTCTTTTTGATTTAGATGAAATGGAATATTGATCTGCTCCCTGTAAATCCTCTTCCTGAAAAAAAAAAGTATTATTCATTGTTAATATAGAATTGTTAATATAGGTGTAGCTGTAAATAGTAAATAGTAAATGATCTTCATGTACAAATCAATAAGTAACAAACATTGATAATGACAGATGATATGCCGCAGAGAAAGTCAGAATGCATAGACTTGAACATTATATGGAAAATGACTTAAGGTTGTCAGGTAGATGTAACTGAATGAGCAATAGATATAAGCAGGTCAATATTGACATCAGTCATGTTTGAAAGCATATATAATTATTATCATAAGAGTTCCAGAAAATCTGGCAGGCATAGATATGACAAGGTTAAAAGTGTCTGAACAGTGTGGCATATAAGATGAAACTGTGAGTATTGACTTGCCATATACCATGATGGCAAGAATCGATTTTTTCTGTGATTAGGTAGTTGTAAGAATATAAGTGAAAGAACTTATTGACATACCTGGCTAATTTTGTTTGGATCATCATAATTTCTTTTATTTGAAATGCTTGTAGTTTCTATATTGTACGGCTCAATCTCCATGCTTGTAATATCATTAGCTGACTCCACATGTGAGGATGAACACTATACAAAAGAAGAAACATAGACACATAGTGAATAATTTATAATAATGCTATAAATAAAGAATAAATATAGCATATACCTGTTTTTCTGGTTTCTTGGTTAAAATAGGAACCAAAGGTGGCAAATTTTGTATTTCTTGAACTGAAGATGAACTCATAGGAGTACTCTTAGCAGACATAAAGTTTCCAGTCAACATTTGCTTGCCAAATCTTTCTTTGATAGTGAGTATCTCAAATGATGGTTCATCAGCATTAATGGTTATTTCTGGTAGTACTTTTACAATGAATGTAAACTTGTGTCCAATGAAAGTTTTGATCTCTGGAGGAATTTCATCTGTGTCATATTGCCTTTTCATACTCTCTGCACTTCTACCAATAAGCTCTGTCCCTTTCTTTTCAAATAACATAAGCTCAATATTATCTGTTCCATCATTTGCAATAAATGCAATCTTGTACCTGTTTACAATATTATGATAATGTCAATAGAATAGTTCTGTAGAAATGGAATATTAATGAACTGGAATGCTATACATAATTTAGAACTTATAAATAGTTTCGCTACTACAGAAAGATGAGTAGGGTAGTAGCAAATATAGAAGGAATGCAAAGTATTCTATATAAGGTTAATAGTAACTCGTAAGTAAAAAAAGATCAATACATTTTTAATTGAATCTTCTATTATCAATTATCTTGAATTTGAACTCGTAAGTTCCAAGTAGATACTATGCTTGGATAAATCATTATGAAATCTGATGTTTGGTTGGTAGTAATTGATTTAGTAGATGATCAATGTCAGCTTGAAAAGTTCTCAAATTAAATCATTTAAGGAATTCACCATTTAAATAACAAATCAATCAATAGGCAATAGTTTTGTATTCTAAGATTGTAAAAGAAATGCAATGAACATTTTGATTCAGATTCCAACTATGTGATTGACAAGTAATTTAGAGCATAACAGTGAGTTTACATACTTGTAATCATATTGGGTACATGGACATTTCTCTCTCCTGCACTTCAAAATGGTGCCATTCCATAACATCTTACTGCTGCATATCTTACAAGCTTGATAACACCATCCTTTTTTTTCCTTAATTCCAATGATAATGACAGTACACTCGTATTTTTTATCCTGCATGCATATGGATACATAATGTAAGTAATAGAATAACAAAAAAGAACTCCAAAATACTGTGGAATAGTTTACCTTGTCAACAAAAGGATCAACCTCTTTTAGTTCTGCAAGTGTCTTTTGCTCAATTTTATTTTGCATGTCTTGATCATTTTGAAGGTAGATTCTTTGCATGGGCTCGGTATATGGTGGGAGACTACATAAATATAGATATAATTATTAGAAATAACACAACTAATAAAATGATAACGAAGAAAAAATTTACATACCTTTTCTGAAACATTTTTATTTCGGGAATGTCATTTTCATTGATATACCATCGACAGGCTGCTGTTCCACTTAAAAATTCATGTGTTTGTCTAAATATTTTCATAGAAGTGCCAACAAATATTGCTATGACATGATTAGTTTGGCCAACTTCTAATATAGTCTCTCCATCAAATTCAATTGCTCTTTTTCCAGATAATGATAGTTCAACAGTAGTCCCCCTTCATAAATATTAAACAATACTTTAGACACTATGATGAAATAATAGAAAATTCAAGGAATTCAGATTTCATGAAAAGAATAGAGCAAAGAGCTAAGGCGGAATTTGTTGTTAATTGTAGTATTCTGTTTACAGATAAACAAAGTTATTTGGCCAAGAGCAAAGGCTTTGTATCAACACTGCTCTTCGAAACAGTAGTTGATCATATATGGAACACATAGTTACATAATGATTCATCAAAAGGGACTCAAACTTACAATTATTGTTACATCATAATACAGTAATAAGCATGTAGATAGACAGTTGAAAAAACTAATGGATAAACTTGAAACGAGTAGCACAACGAATGGACAGTTGACAGCATTGCTACACATGAATGTATATTCTTTTGTTAAGATTTGAATGAATTGGCAAAAAACTTCATCAGGCAGGCGAAATAACTTTTTAGAAATGTTCTCTACAGCATTTTACTGAAATAAAATTTGAGGTAAATTTCAGAAAAATTTTGGATTGTTACCAAAATTTAGATTCAAATGCATATGTTTTTATATTTAAATTGAAATATATGTTGTACAGTTAGAATTACTGAAATACTATGATAGACAGTGTAATACCTTAAATCTTGTAACTTTACCACTCTCCTCATCCTGAAATCTGATGATGTTGTTTGTTTCATTGCTGCATTGGATACAGCAATAATTTTTCCAATAACATCTGTGTTGGAAAAAATAATTTCAATACGGAATTATCTTGTACTGCTTAGAAAATGTAAAGTTAGTTTAATACCTAGGAAACGATCATTTCTGTTTGTGAAATGATGTAGCTCATCAAATGATACCAAAGAGAAAGTATATTTTGGGAAATCCATTGGTTGATCTTTTGCTTCAATGATGGTACTTCTTTTGTTCAATCTGATCATATATGGATTATCAACAGCTCTAAAACTGGTCTTGGCATTGTTGATTGTTATCTTAGTTATGTAGACAATATTCCCTTCATATAAATGTTCTTCCAATGATGGTATAGCATCAGGTGGGATCTCAGCATATATTGGATTTCCCTGTAATAGATTAAAAATAAGGTTAGATGGGAAAAAAATATATATATATAGGCAGAAAAGTGCAAGTGTATATAATATTATTTTTGAGAAATGCTTGAATAGCCATAGATCGATCTCAGACATAAAATGGAACAGATAAATGTATCTAGAACTAATTAATTTATGAAGATGAGTTTTGTTTTGAGCTAGTAATATTAGTTACTGAAAAATAAAGTACATACTTAAATTCAGTTTTACTATAAACTTATGAAATATTACCTGTTTATCAATCAAGACAAGATCTAAATGTTTGATGTTGTCTTCTTCATTAGTCCCTCTAAATTCCCACATTCTAGATATACGAACACATATTTTGTAGTTCAATCGCCCTGGACGAAGCTCAGCAACTGGAGTAATATCCATCTGCAATGAAATGCAACTGAGAAAAAAAAATATAAGTTAATACTGCAGTGTGTGCGCGTGCTTGCGTACACACTTGTGTGGGTTATATAATAGATAATATTTTAAGGTTTAAATATATTGATTATCTCTTTATAAACTATATTTTTAGTTTTTTTGTCACATGTCCCATCTTCATTTTCTATTAAAATTTTTAATCCTTTTCTACTGCTAACTCTTGAAATGGCAACATATAACTGTCCATGTGTAAAAACTGGTTTTTTTAGATATAAACCAACATTTGTTAAAGTTTGTCCTTGACTTTTATTTATAGTCATAGAATAACATAATTTGATTGGGAATTGACGTCGACATAGAGTAAATGGCCATTGGTTTCCTCTAGTTGTTAAATTTATTCTAGGTATATATGCTACATCTCCAATATGTGTTCCAGTTATTATTATGGCTTCGATTACATTATTTCCTAGATTTGTTACTATCAATCTTGTTCCATTACATAGTCCTAGATTCTGATTTAGATTTCGTAGTAACATAATAGGAACTCCAACTTTAAGTTTTAGATTATGGGAAGGAAAATTATTTGCGTTTAATGAATTTAAATATTCTATAGGATATAATATATCAGCATCATTTATTGTATCAGTACAGTGAGATATTGTATCAGCACTATAGTATTCTTTTTCTGGATTTGGTACCAAATTAAGTATATAATTATTGATTTCATCGACAATTTCATTAGTTGTAGCTAGTATTGCTCTATCTTTTAGATAATCAGGGATATAGAAATTAGTTTGAAAGTTTGGATATGTAGAATTTACTAACTCTTCAATTTTATTTTCTTTTGTATATATCAGTAAATCTTGTGGTATTTCCAAAAGTGTAGTATCTTTGTCCTCATTTTCAGCAAAAAATTTGTTATTATTTATTGTACCATTTCCTATTTGTAAAATCCAATCATTGAAACTTTTAATTTCTTCATAGTCTGGGTTACTCGATTTTACTTGTTGTAATCGCATATTTTCGAATAGATATAGCTTTTTTACATGATTCCATAGATATGATTTAATTATCGTTGCATTTATAATTTCAGTTTTCGATGCGTTTTCAATAACTGGCAATATTTGTTTTGGGTCTCCTCCTAATACAACAACTTTTCCTCCACATGGTTTATTTATAGCATCAACTTCTTTCTCTGACAATATATCTCTAAGTGATCTATCAAGAGCTTCAAAACATTGCCTATTAGTCATCAATGCTTCATCCCAAATTATGAGAGAAGTTTCTATTAGTAGCTCTGCTAGTTTTGTTCCTCGTTTAATATCACATAATGACAATTCATCTATTTCAATTGGAATTCTGAATCTTGAATGTGCTGTTCGACCATTTGGAAGAAGTAATGATGCCACACCAGATGATGCAACTGTTAGAACAATTTTTTTTCGAGCTCTTAGAAATGATACAATAGTATGCCATAAAAATGTTTTACCAGTTCCTCCATGACCAGATAAAAAGAAAAAAATACTTTCTTTATTTATTACACTATCAACTATGAGATGAAATGCTTTTTTTTGATCATTGTTTAATTGTAAGTATAAATTATTAGCTTCTTCCTCTAATAAATTTATATCATAGTTTAATTCATCTTCAATTAGCTTATTCATACAATCTGATTTGTATTTTTCGGTTATTTTAGGAAGATTAAATTTGTCTATACTTAGTCCATTTTTGCATAACAAATTTTCTATTTCTTCTAGTAAAATATTTTTAAGTTCTATATCAGTAGGACTGTATTTTACAGGGTGATATTTTGATATCAAATGTAATTTTATATCATCTGTCATCTTTGGCCAACTTTTTTCAAAAAAGATATATTCATTTTCTAAATCACAATACAGTAGCATTATTATAAATAAAGAACGTAATTGTGATGATGTTGCCCAACTTGCTGCTTCATCAAATGTTTTGTACCATTCATTATCATCAATTAGTAACCCGCGCGCTGCACATGCTTCTTTAAAAGTTTTATATGTAGTTCCGTTATAAGTTTTAAGGTCATCATAACTTTTAGCTCCTTTAACTATCATTAGTAACATACGTAGATAAAAACGTTCTCCTTCGTTTGGCTTGACATAGTATAAACGACCTATCTTAAAACCATATTTTCGTTTTATCCATTTTTTTTGTTTTTTATCCCATCTCCATTTATTTGGAAATTCACAATATGTTAAATTTCTTGCTTCTTCATACAATTGGTTAGTTACGAACCATTCGGTAAGCATTGTTTTTTGATTCTCTGGTTTTTTAATAATTTCTTTTAACTTTGTATCTTTGGTTATATTAATAATATTCATAAAAGGTAGATGCACAGGCATTCTTTCGACTGATGGCCAGTGGTAATGTATGTCATATTCAAATAGCCTCCATAATGCATCTTTATCACAAATGTATCTGCACTCTAAATATTCCCCAATTTCATCTATGTTTTCATTATTGTCATTTTCGGAATTATGTAATATTTCCTTAATACGCTCGAATATTATTTTTGCTTTGTCTCCTCCACCTCCTTTGTGTACATATTTACATAGATATTTCAATAATCTGCTTTGATTTACGAATTCAACATTTAAATGTGCTTGATATCTTTTTAGTAGTAATAAATTGTGTGGAACAACCCATCTATTGTCTAAGTTTTCGTTATCTCTACGTATATATATATTGGTATTTCTACGTCTATATTGGGCAAAACCATTTTCATTGAAATTAGTTTCATCGTTGAATTCTTTAGGATAAAATTTTGAGCATTTCCCTTTTTTCATGCATGGACAATTTTTATTTTTAGTTCCACAAGGTCCATGCATCATATGTTCAGATATAAGGACATATCCTAATGGATCTTCTCTAGGGTCTGGTATTTCTGCTGATATCCATCTATCTATTATTTCTGTTGTTATTTCAGATGTTTTTATATCTAGCCAAACTAAAATATGTGCATGTGGTAGACCTCTTTTTTGAAATTCTATTGAATATAAAATAGATTTTATAGGTCCAAATATTGAACCTGATTGTATATCTTGTAATAATTGTTCTAATTTCATATGATATACTCGAACTATAATATCAGGTCTATCATTCGATTGTTCATCTCGTGAAATCACTCTAGTAATTTCTATCCATTTAGGGTTGCATGTAAATGTTATAAATAAATGTGGAGGTCCATATACACGACATATTGCTATACCATCAAAATAGTTTTGCATTGCATATCGTTTAGAGCCAACATGACTTGATGGTAGTAATGTCTTCTTCCCTACTTGATTTCCTTGTGTTAAACCTTTATGAACAGCATCAAAAATGCCTTGCAGACATTCAGTTCTTAATTTATCTTGGTTTCTAGCAATATATATTAATCTATCTTCATCTTCCATAGCTCGAGCGTCAACTATTGCTTGTTTTGATAATCTACCATAACATAAATAAGGATTTGGTTGATTTGGTCGATAGTGTATATGATATTTATAGTATTCATGTAATGTTACTGTTGACCTTTTACTGTTATTTTTTTTATTTATACTATTATCATAATATGGTATGCCTAATTGAAATCCTCTTTCTCCATAAGGAAAAAGTAATGGATATTGTAAAGCCATATATGCTTGATGGAATATTGATATCCGTTGTAACCCTTTATTTTTATTAGTAACAATGATATCTCTTTTATGATTTTCTAAAGTTAATTCTCCAACTACCAATATTGCTAAATCTTCTAGATGTGGCATTTCATATTGTATTTGATCACCTTTCTGTGCTCCTATGATTCGAATGCTAAAATCAACTCCATTGTGTTCTTCATATAAATCACGTGCGTAACGAAAAATTTTTGCTAATGGGTTGTATTCATCAAGCATTTTTTTTAGTTCCTCAACAATGTATGGATTAATATCTGTATTTTCTTTTTCTTCTTTATTCAATGCTCGTATTCTATTTTGTATTTCATTTTTAGTATCAAAAATGTATAATTCTGCAAATTTTGGAATTTCATTAGGCTTGGGTAGTAGGCATCCAATACGATGATGTATTTGTCCATTTACTCGATATACATATGGGCCATTTCCATCATTTATATTTATATCTATTGTACCGCCCATCGAAGTAAATGCAAAAAGACTATTATATTGTCTAATTTTTTCCATAAATTGTTTATTATTAAGTAATTTAGCAAGGGTTGGTGGTGGATTTTTGAAAGGTGGTATTTTGATTTTACCCTTTTTACAACAATTTGAATATATAATTTCATTTTGTTTTTTAGTTTCTTTTTTATTTCTTTCAAGAAACCAGAATATAGCATTGCAATATTTACATTTATACTCCGGCATACCTACATATGATTTATTTTCATATGATAATTTTAGGTATTCAATATATTCTGCTGTAAAAGATACCATGCCATAAGAAGATGCTAAGTACGAACATGTACGATCTATATCTAAACATCTATTTTTAATGTTATCGTTATACATAGTAATTGTGTTTTCATTTTCTTTTTCTTTTTTATATTTTTTATTATCTATATTTGAATAGTCTAGTTCTTCTCTTTTTCTTTTCTTTTCTTTTATTATTTCCAATCTTGTTTGTCTTCTTTTCTTGGCATTAGATTTATCATTATGTTTTATATTTGTGCAATCAATGTTTTCTTCTCTTAGTTTTCTCTTTTCTCTTATTTTTTGTAATCTGATTTCTCTTCTTTTTTTGCTATATAGTTTGTCATATTCTGGCATATCGATGTCATTTTGTTTTCTCTTTGGTGCCATGATATACTTGTGCTACAGATTATAAATAAAAAAAATTGTCAGTAAATTTGTTAAACAGGTTAATTTGTAATTTTATATAACAGTAAGTAATATTATTCTGAAAGGTATAAAACAAACATTGCTAAATGAATAGACAATATCAGAAAAGAGGAAACATAAGGCAAGTGATAGCCAAAAATTACCTTGTACTCCACTCCTGCAGGTTTCAGGTGATCTTTATAGATGATCAATATGCTATATCTTATCTTACTTTTCACCTATATATAATAATATAGGTTAGGAAAATTTTTTACAATGATTGGCGTTAAAATTGACAGCTGTAAGTTCTATGAAAATTTATACTTAAATTGATTAGCAGGAAATTTAGAAATTACATATGACAAATAACTATAAAAATATGATGAGGAGAGAGAGAGAGAGAGAGAGAGAGAGAGAGAGAGAAATTGAGTTGTCACTCAATCAAAACAGAAATTACAATAACATTTATTTTACTTGTATAGAAGACATTACAGAAAATATTTACAATAATCTTATGTTATAGATTAAAATAGTAACATTTGTACAATATATTTGTTACATAGGAAATTTTTACAGCCATCGTGAAAAATTTGCAAATTCTGATAAATATTCCTGGTATTTATTCAAGTCAGTCTGATTATCATTTTTAATTAGTTTTCTACTAAAATTTAGTGCATCAGTTGCAACAGAGATAATAGATTTGCTGATTTTTTGGTACAACAATATTTTTTGGAAATTAAAATCAACAACAACAAATCCAAATATTATTTGAAGTTTCTGCACTGCTTCTAGAGCAAGTAATTGTTTATCTTCATTGATGTTCGCAGTCAAACTCCTCCACAGGAACATTGGAGTTCCAGAAGGGTTGTAATATGATCTTGGTATGTCAATTTCTATTCCTATTAGCTGATTTCCATCGTTGCATTGCTCTTCTATGAATGATGCATATTCTATCCCAGTTGATTGTAGTGCACTCCGAAGAAGATTGATATAGCAGATCTGAACAATTGACATCTATATAAATACGCAACGCACCCAGCATAACATAATTATTAGTGATTAGTAAATGTATTTTTAGATTTCAAAAATAATAACTTTATTTATTATTTGCTGATTGTACATACCTTCCTTAAATTCCTCTCCTATTTGGATATTCTTCTCTTCTGTCTCTTTTTCTTTTATCTCCTTCTTCTCTATGTTGTTCAATGCTGACGAAAAAAAAAAAAACAGAATTAACTATTAATTATAAATAAAGCACTTTTTTTTTTGTTCATGGAAAAAAAAAATCAGATGAAATGTTAGCATACTGGGCTTCATATGGCTGAAATATTATGAATATGGTCATATTCTTAAATAATAGCATATGGATGGCACTTGTTTTCACATAAATCAGCACAATATTAATAAAAAAATCATGCGTGAAACTTGAAATTATTTCAAAAGATAAAAAATTGCCACAGCTCATAATACCATGGACATCAAATACGTATCATACACAAGTTTATCCCTCTCCCTAAGTCATAGTGATATCACATTCTACTGTACTAAAAGTTATTCAGTTATTATAGTAAAAATAAATAAAAAATCAAATAGCAAAAACCCATTGATGATAACTGTATGGAAATGTGAATATCGGCTTCCACAATAAAAACATATTAATTCACTCATAAAAACAGCAAAATTATGGACCTTAAAAAAATTGCAGAACCCAAATTAAAACAAAGTGTAAACTGAAAGAATTTTTATAATCCTATTTGCAAGGATAAGCTCACCGGATAATGAAAAGAAGAAGTTTTCACAGCTGCTTGTGGAGTTGGAGATGGATCTAAGCAGCTGCCAAGGATATGAATGTGGCCTATTGAAATATATAAATAAAATAATGTGAAACACTTAAAAAACATTTATTGCAAAAAAATAAAAATAAAATATTTCGATCAGAATATAGTCATGTGATATCTTATTATGAAGATTTAATTAAAATGAATATAATGGTGTAATCGAATCACAAATTTGATAGATGATTATTGGAAAAAAAACATTTAAAGCTTATTAAAAAAAATGCATGCATGTGTAGGGGAGAGAGGGCAAGAGTAGTATGTGTGCTATCTTATGTGAGAGAAAGGTTTTGGTATTGAAAAAGAGACAGTATGCATGTTGGCTCATAATCTGAAAAAAAAAGTTGTACGGTGCGTCCATCGTCCGAGTGTCCGATAGTTTGCGCTGGATCGGTCGTCCGATCGTAAGCATTTTCGGAACAATAATGGTCGCGTATACTAGCTAGTATAGAGATATAAGGGCGGTTCGTAAACCACCAAACCGCAATTAATCTGGTTCGGAATCGGAGTGCATAAATAAAATCGGGTTTGCCATCGCCGCGCGTACTCGCGAACGAAACGTGTGTGATCTGTCCGTTTCGGAGCACGTAGTCGTGTAAACGATCACCGCGTGTCCGCGTCGGCGCGTCGGCCAGCAGAGAGGCCGAGCTGCCGAGGGGACGAGCGGCCAAGAGCGACCGGTTGCTGGCGCGCGCAGGCGCGGCGGCGGTTCAGCCGTTTCCTTGGGGTGGGATCGGGCGTGGCAACTGACAACGTCGGGGTCGGCGCTTTACTGCGACGCACAAAGTAATGTACATGCACGTAGCGTGTCAAGCACTGTTATATGTACTTAATTTTTTTCTAACAATCATCTCAAATTCTCAACTATTTATTTTAGCTAGGTACTCCCTCCTTCCCAAATTGATCATCATATAATAAAACTCAATTTCTCAAATTGATCATCATATACCGCATGGACATGGATTTCATCAGAATATAATTAATGCAGCATGGGAGAATGTGTGCATGCTGAGCAAGGATAATAATACAGCCAGCTGCTTACTGTATAGATCTTTATAGCCTATCTCACAACTCATTCATATAGTAGTTAACTCTTCACTATAAATATATGGTACACATGTCTGTCTCATAGATTTTCTTGGGTCATGTGCCTATTACAGCCCAATTCTCATCTCTCTCCTCTTCTCTCTCATCCACCTTAGCATTCAGCCTTCTTATAGCCATCTATTATAGTTGCTCTTAGGTGTAATCGGCATGGTGTTTTAATCGATGCATGCATTTGTGGGAGAATGTGTGCATATGATATCTTTCTTAGGTGTAATTGGCATGGTGTTTTAATCGATGCATGCATTTGTGGGAGAATGTGTGCATATGATATCTTTCTTAGGTGTAATCGGCATGGTGTTTTAATCGATGCATGCATTTGTGGGAGAATGTGTGCATGATATCTTGATTGATGTGATTTATATTATCCTTGGTCTTAGTGCGTAAACATATATGATGATCAATTTGAAAAGGAGAGAATATAAGTTATAAAAAATCTAAATACACTCATAGCATGACATATATTAGTAGAAAAAATTAATACGTATAGCCTTTTCCTAGCATGTCCATCTGCCTACTTGCCATCACATTTAACTCCATAGTTTCGCTTATATTTATACTTATAAATGAAAATGACAATTTTAATTTTGTTAGAAACACAATACAAACGCAGACACTTACAGCGCGTGTGCACTCACCCCTATGAATGCACACATATACACCATATCTATATGAGCACATCCGAAAGACTGAGTTGACATATCTCACATATCTTGAGATAGATGAAGTTACTATTGGTGCATCGCTATCGATGGGTATGTCACCTACCACTGAAAGAATAGGTTCTGGGACTTTAACCCGGGTAGGTAGATTCCACCACAAGAAATCTAACCAGTTGAACAACGCTCACTTCGCTTTGAAACTTAATTCTAAGTGCTCCTTGGCTGGATTCAGCGAGAAGCCGCGACGATCAGTGAGGCATAGGAAGCCTGATAAAGTGCTTAGAAGAGTGGCGGTGTGTCACACCCAGAAATTCACGGACCAGAATTTCTAAGCTGAATGTGCATAAAACCCCTGTCCAGGACCAGCCAGGGTACACAAACGACAATTGTTGACATACAGATCCACGTCTTACAAAAAAATATAAAAGATTACAAATGCAGCGGAAAAAGATAAAAGCGAGCTAAGCCTGAAGACTTGACCCCTGCAGCGGGCGATTCCATTCCACAGGCAAACCCTTGACGGCAGCGACGAAACCAACCTCTTCGAGACAGGGTTAGTTTCTCTACACGAATCTCAAAGCAATCGGGTGGTCCAGAATTTGCAAGATTTTTAGGGGGGTTTTCTGTCAAATGATGTATAGACAGCCCCTTATAAAATAGGTGTGAAGAAGAATAAGGGCTCATTTGGTTTGGTGTGCTCGAAGGAAAAACACAAATCAGATAACAGCCGCGCAGAACACTCACACCGGACCAACGCGCGCCTCCAAGATAAGAAGCCCATATCCTACAGCGGAGCTGGCGTGATCAATCCTCCGGAACTGGCGTGATCAATCCTCCACCACTCAGTACATTTTACACCTTTTTCTTCTAGGGGTGCTTTTTTGAAGATTAGAAATATATTGATCCGGCTTTTGAAGAAAGCCCAAACAAATCAAAGTACATGTGTATTTTTCTCCCACTTTATTTAATGAAATGCACAATCTCGATCGTGCTGTTTCCATTAAAAAAAGTTACTACTTCAGATTCCAGAGTTCCATAGATGGCGTTGTTCGATCATAAACCCATAGTACTACATCGTAATCACACGGGGTTTGCTCGAGCTGCTGCGCCCTCAAGAAGACGGATGCGGCAGCTGACAAGGCTTGCTATGGCACGGCAGTAGCGAACACCTTGCTCGTTGGGGTTGGGCCACTCCCATAATAATCCTTGGCTTGTAAGAAGCAATGCACTGCCGCGTGCAACTCTCTCTGTTCCTCGTGGAATTCAGCTAGCTCCTTGCAACATGTGGCAGCCGATTGCATATCATTGTTCTTGGCGTACAACGAGACCGCCTTCTGCAGAGCAGGCTTGATGGCCGCCACCTCCCCCTCGTCTGCATTAATTAATCACCAGATGAGTAAATAGTAGATTAGCTAACTATTGACTATTACTCCACATATTAAAGCTAACCTATAGTATCACTACTACACAAAAATACATCGAAGTTGACGCTATAGGAGCCGGAACAATTAAAACTAATATCTATAGTGTTTTTTCTATTTATGTGGGTGCGAAAATATAGAACCAAAACCTTTCAGAGACTGTGCGACCTGGAAAAATCCCTTCGCATGCTTGTCTTGGAGAACGAATTGGTAATGGCCGCAGAAGTCTGCGTGGAGCTAGCCAACTTGTATGCCATGCTGAAACAGTGGGAAAAGGTTAGGGAGTACAGAGAAAAAGCGGCAGAATTCCACGCAAAGACGAGTGATGCGTTGTTCGACACTTCCACTATTTAGTATATCTGTATATGTAGGATGTCGACTGTCAAATTGTGAGATGCCAAGAGGATCAATATATACGATCCTCTCTTTTTTCTTTCTCTGAAACCAGCTCTACTGTATGGCTGAATTTCTTCGATCTAACTTATTTTTACATTGATAAAAGAAGAAACTGCTACTCCCCTTCTTATATTGTCGTTATACACAATATGAGTATTTCCTTTACTAAAATCGGAATTGCTAAGCATCTGTCGACAGAAAATGCATACCCAAATCTTGTAAATTTTGAATCACCGGATGTGCTTCGCGATTCATGCTCCAGGTGCTTTTTATCCAACTCCGGCGGCCTCCTCTTCTTCTCCGGCGCCGGCGAATTAGGGTCCCGGGGTGGGGTGGGGTGGGGGTGAGAGGGGGAAGAAGGGGGAGGTGGCCGGGCTTAGAGGGATGGCCATGGGAGGCGGCGGCCCAGCGGTGGGCGGCGGATCGGGCGAGGGCGGCGCAGGCGCCGGAGCCGCGGGGATGGAGGCATGGCGGTGGGCGGCGTTGGC